>CAKAJI010000205.1:0-34309 GCA_916610255.1 Lasioglossum lativentre | reverse complement strand
TTATAATATAACGTAATATGCAGTGTATCATTGAAAATACCTTATAATATAACGTAATATGCAGTGTATCATTGAAAATACCTTATAATATAACGTAATATGCAGTGTATCATTGAAAATACCTTATAACATATCGAAATATGCTGTGTATCATTGAAAATACCTTATAATATAACGTAATATACAGTGTATCATGAAAATACCTTCTAATATAACGTAATATGCAGTGTATCATTGAAAATACCTTATAATATAACGTAATATGCAGTGTATCATTGAAAATACCTTATAATATAACGTAATATGCAGTGTATCATTGAAAATACCTTACGATATAACGTAATATGCAGAGTATCATTTAAAATACCTTATATCATATCGTAATATGCAGTGTATCATTGAAAATACCTTATAATATAACGTAATATGCAGTGTATCATTGAAAATACCTTATAACATATAGTAATTTGTAGTGTATCATTGAAAATACCTTCTAATATATCGTAGTTTATCATTGAAAATACCTTATAATATAACGTAATATGCAGTGTATCATTGAAAATACCTTATAATATAACGTAATATACAGTGTATCATTGAAAATACCTTATAACATATCGTAATATGCAGTGTATCATTGAAAATACCTTCTAATATAACGTAATATGCAGTGTATCATGAAAATACCTTATAACATATAGTAATTTGTAGTGTATCATTGAAAATACCTTATAATATAACGTAATTATGCAGTGTATCATTGAAAATACCTTATGATATAACGTAATATGCAGTGTATCATTGAAAATACCTTATGGATATAACGTAATATGCAGTGTATCATTGAAAATACCTTATATCATATCGTAATATGCAGTGTATCATTGAAAATACCTTATAATATAACGTAATATGCAGTGTATCATTGAAAATACCTTACGATATAACGTAATATGCAGTGTATCATGAAAATACCTTATATCATATCGTAATATGCAGTGTATCATTGAAATACCTTATAATATAACGTAATATGCAGTGTATCATTGAAAATACCTTATAACATATAGTAATTTTGTAGTGTATCATTGAAAATACCTTCTAATATATCGTAGTTTATCATTGAAAATACCTTATAATATAACGTAATATGCAGTGTATCATTGAAAATACCTTATAATATAACGTAATATACAGTGTATCATTGAAAATACCTTATATCATATCGTAATATGCAGTGTATCATTGAAAATACCTTATAATATATCGTAATATGCAGTGTATCATTGAAAATACCTTATGATATAACGTAATATGCAGTGTATCATTGAAAATACCTTATAATATAACGTAATATGCAATGTATCATTGAAAATACCTTATAATATAGCGTAATATGCAGTATATCATTGAAAATACCTTATATCATATCGTAATTTGCAGTGTATCATTGAAAATACCTTATAATATAACGTATTATGCAGTGTATCATTGAAAATACCTTATAACATATCCTACTATGCAGTGTATCATTGAAAATACCTTATAATATAACGTAATATGCAGTGTATCATTGAAAATACCTTATAGTATATCGTAATATGCAGTGTATCATTGAAAATACCTTATAATATAACGTAATATGCAGTGTACCATTGAAAATACCTTATCATATAACGTAACATGCAGTGTATCATTGAAAATACCTTATAATATATCGTAATATGCAGTGTATCATTGAAAATACCTTCTAATATAACGTAATATGCAGTGTATCATTGAAAATACCTTATAATATAGCGTAATATGCAGTATATCATTGAAAATACCTTATAATATAGCGTAATATGCAGTGTATCATTGAAAATACCTTATAATATAAAGTAATATGCAATGTATCATTGAAAATACCTTATAATATAACGTAATATGCAGTGTATCATTGAAAATACCTTATAACATATAATAATATGCAGTGTATCATTGAAAATACCTTATAACATATCCTAATATGCAGTGTATCATTGAAAATACCTTTTAATATAACGTAATATGCAGTGTATCATTGAAAATACCTTATAATATAACGTAATATACAGTGTATCATTGAAAATACCTTATAACATATCGTAAAATGCAGTGTATCATTGAAAATACCTTCTAATATAACGTAATATACAGTGTATCATTGAAAATACCTTCTAATATAACGTAATATGCAGTGTATCATTGAAAATACCTTATAACATATCGTAATATACAGTGTATCATTGAAAATACATTCTAATATAACGTAATATGCAGTGTATCATTCAAAATACCTTATAATATAACGTAATATGCAGTGTATCATTGAAAATACCTTATATCATATCGTAATATGCAGTGTATCATTGAAAATACCTTATAATATAACGTAATATGCAGTGTATCATTGAAAATACCTTATAACATATCCTAATATGCAGTGTATCATTGAAAATACCTTTTAATATAACGTAATATGCAGTGTATCATTGAAAATACCTTATAATATAACGTAATATGCAGTGTATCATTGAAAATACCTTATAATATAACGTAATATGCAGTGTATCATTGAAAATACCTTATAATATAACGTAATATACAGTGTATCATTGAAAATACCTTATAACATATCGAAATATGCTGTGTATCATTGAAAATACCTTCTAATATAACGTAATATACAGTGTATCATTGAAAATACCTTCTAATATAACGTAATATGCAGTGTATCATTGAAAATACCTTATAATATAACGTAATATGCAGTGTATCATTGAAAATACCTTATAATATAACGTAATATGCAGTGTATCATTGAAAATACCTTACGATATAACGTAATATGCAGAGTATCATTGAAAATACCTTATATCATATCGTAATATGCAGTGTATCATTGAAAATACCTTATAATATAACGTAATATGCAGTGTATCATTGAAAATACCTTATAACATATAGTAATTTGTAGTGTATCATTGAAAATACCTTCTAATATATCGTAGTTTATCATTGAAAATACCTTATAATATAACGTAATATGCAGTGTATCATTGAAAATACCTTATAATATAACGTAATATACAGTGTATCATTGAAAATACCTTATAACATATCGTAATATGCAGTGTATCATTGAAAATACCTTCTAATATAACGTAATATGCAGTGTATCATTGAAAATACCTTATAACATATAGTAATTTGTAGTGTATCATTGAAAATACCTTATAATATAACGTAATATGCAGTGTATCATTGAAAATACCTTATGATATAACGTAATATGCAGTGTATCATTGAAAATACCTTATGATATAACGTAATATGCAGTGTATCATTGAAAATACCTTATATCATATCGTAATATGCAGTGTATCATTGAAAATACCTTATAATATAACGTAATATGCAGTGTATCATTGAAAATACCTTACGATATAACGTAATATGCAGAGTATCATTGAAAATACCTTATATCATATCGTAATATGCAGTGTATCATTGAAAATACCTTATAATATAACGTAATATGCAGTGTATCATTGAAAATACCTTATAACATATAGTAATTTGTAGTGTATCATTGAAAATACCTTCTAATATATCGTAGTTTATCATTGAAAATACCTTATAATATAACGTAATATGCAGTGTATCATTGAAAATACCTTATAATATAACGTAATATACAGTGTATCATTGAAAATACCTTATAACATATCGTAATATGCAGTGTATCATTGAAAATACCTTCTAATATAACGTAATATGCAGTGTATCATTGAAAATACCTTATAACATATAGTAATTTGTAGTGTATCATTGAAAATACCTTATAATATAACGTAATATGCAGTGTATCATTGAAAATACCTTATAATATAACGTAATATGCAGTGTATCATTGAAAATACCTTATGATATAACGTAATATGCCGTGTATCATTGAAAATACCTTATATCATATCGTAATATGCAGTGTATCATTGAAAATACCTTATAATATATCGTAATATGCAGTGTATCATTGAAAATACCTTATAATATAACGTAATATGCAGTGTATCATTGAAAATACCTTATAATATAACGTAATATAGAGTGTATCATTGAAAATACCTTATAATATAGCGTAATATGCAGTATATCATTGAAAATACCTTATATCATATCGTAATTTGCAGTGTATCATTGAAAATACCTTATAATATAACGTATTATGCAGTGTATCATTGAAAATACCTTATAACATATCCTACTATGCAGTGTATCATTGAAAATACCTTATAATATAACGTAATATGCAGTGTATCATTGAAAATACCTTATAGTATATCGTAATATGCAGTGTATCATTGAAAATACCTTATAATATAACGTAATATGCAGTGTACCATTGAAAATACCTTATCATATAACGTAACATGCAGTGTATCATTGAAAATACCTTATAATATATCGTAATATGCAGTGTATCATTGAAAATACCTTCTAATATAACGTAATATGCAGTGTATCATTGAAAATACCTTATAACATATAGTAATTTGTAGTGTATCATTGAAAATACCTTATAATATAACGTAATATGCAGTGTATCATTGAAAATACCTTATGATATAACGTAATATGCAGTGTATCATTGAAAATACCTTATGATATAACGTAATATGCAGTGTATCATTGAAAATACCTTATATCATATCGTAATATGCAGTGTATCATTGAAAATACCTTATAATATAACGTAATATGCAGTGTATCATTGAAAATACCTTACGATATAACGTAATATGCAGTGTATCATTGAAAATACCTTATATCATATCGTAATATGCAGTGTATCATTGAAAATACCTTATAATATAACGTAATATGCAGTGTATCATTGAAAATACCTTATAACATATAGTAATTTGTAGTGTATCATTGAAAATACCTTCTAATATATCGTAGTTTATCATTGAAAATACCTTATAATATAACGTAATATGCAGTGTATCATTGAAAATACCTTATAATATAACGTAATATACAGTGTATCATTGAAAATACCTTATAACATATCGTAATATGCAGTGTATCATTGAAAATACCTTCTAATATAACGTAATATGCAGTGTATCATTGAAAATACCTTATAACATATAGTAATTTGTAGTGTATCATTGAAAATACCTTATAATATAACGTAATATGCAGTGTATCATTGAAAATACCTTATAATATAACGTAATATGCAGTGTATCATTGAAAATACCTTATGATATAACGTAATATGCCGTGTATCATTGAAAATACCTTATATCATATCGTAATATGCAGTGTATCATTGAAAATACCTTATAATATATCGTAATATGCAGTGTATCATTGAAAATACCTTATGATATAACGTAATATGCAGTGTATCATTGAAAATACCTTATAATATAACGTAATATGCAATGTATCATTGAAAATACCTTATAATATAGCGTAATATGCAGTATATCATTGAAAATACCTTATATCATATCGTAATTTGCAGTGTATCATTGAAAATACCTTATAATATAACGTATTATGCAGTGTATCATTGAAAATACCTTATAACATATCCTACTATGCAGTGTATCATTGAAAATACCTTATAATATAACGTAATATGCAGTGTATCATTGAAAATACCTTATAGTATATCGTAATATGCAGTGTATCATTGAAAATACCTTATAATATAACGTAATATGCAGTGTATCATTGAAAATACCTTATCATATAACGTAATATGCAGTGTATCATTGAAAATACCTTATAATATATCGTAATATGCAGTGTATCATTGAAAATACCTTCTAATATAACGTAATATGCAGTGTATCATTGAAAATACCTTATAACATATAGTAATTTGTAGTGTATCATTGAAAATACCTTATAATATAACGTAATATGCAGTGTATCATTGAAAATACCTTATGATATAACGTAATATGCAGTGTATCATTGAAAATACCTTATGATATAACGTAATATGCAGTGTATCATTGAAAATACCTTATATCATATCGTAATATGCAGTGTATCATTGAAAATACCTTATAATATATCGTAATATGCAGTGTATCATTGAAAATACCTTATGATATAACGTAATATGCAGTGTATCATTGAAAATACCTTCTAATATAACGTAATATACAGTGTATCATTGAAAATACCTTCTAATATAACGTAATATGCAGTGTATCATTGAAAATACCTTATAATATAACGTAATATGCAGTGTATCATTGAAAATACCTTATAATATAACGTAATATGCAGTGTATCATTGAAAATACCTTACGATATAACGTAATATGCAGAGTATCATTGAAAATACCTTATATCATATCGTAATATGCAGTGTATCATTGAAAATACCTTATAATATAACGTAATATGCAGTGTATCATTGAAAATACCTTATAACATATAGTAATTTGTAGTGTATCATTGAAAATACCTTCTAATATATCGTAGTTTATCATTGAAAATACCTTATAATATAACGTAATATGCAGTGTATCATTGAAAATACCTTATAATATAACGTAATATACAGTGTATCATTGAAAATACCTTATAACATATCGTAATATGCAGTGTATCATTGAAAATACCTTCTAATATAACGTAATATGCAGTGTATCATTGAAAATACCTTATAACATATAGTAATTTGTAGTGTATCATTGAAAATACCTTATAATATAACGTAATATGCAGTGTATCATTGAAAATACCTTATGATATAACGTAATATGCAGTGTATCATTGAAAATACCTTATGATATAACGTAATATGCAGTGTATCATTGAAAATACCTTATATCATATCGTAATATGCAGTGTATCATTGAAAATACCTTATAATATAACGTAATATGCAGTGTATCATTGAAAATACCTTACGATATAACGTAATATGCAGAGTATCATTGAAAATACCTTATATCATATCGTAATATGCAGTGTATCATTGAAAATACCTTATAATATAACGTAATATGCAGTGTATCATTGAAAATACCTTATAACATATAGTAATTTGTAGTGTATCATTGAAAATACCTTCTAATATATCGTAGTTTATCATTGAAAATACCTTATAATATAACGTAATATGCAGTGTATCATTGAAAATACCTTATAATATAACGTAATATACAGTGTATCATTGAAAATACCTTATAACATATCGTAATATGCAGTGTATCATTGAAAATACCTTCTAATATAACGTAATATGCAGTGTATCATTGAAAATACCTTATAACATATAGTAATTTGTAGTGTATCATTGAAAATACCTTATAATATAACGTAATATGCAGTGTATCATTGAAAATACCTTATGATATAACGTAATATGCAGTGTATCATTGAAAATACCTTATGATATAACGTAATATGCAGTGTATCATTGAAAATACCTTATATCATATCGTAATATGCAGTGTATCATTGAAAATACCTTATAATATAACGTAATATGCAGTGTATCATTGAAAATACCTTACGATATAACGTAATATGCAGAGTATCATTGAAAATACCTTATATCATATCGTAATATGCAGTGTATCATTGAAAATACCTTATAATATAACGTAATATGCAGTGTATCATTGAAAATACCTTATAACATATAGTAATTTGTAGTGTATCATTGAAAATACCTTCTAATATATCGTAGTTTATCATTGAAAATACCTTATAATATAACGTAATATGCAGTGTATCATTGAAAATACCTTATAATATAACGTAATATACAGTGTATCATTGAAAATACCTTATAACATATCGTAATATGCAGTGTATCATTGAAAATACCTTCTAATATAACGTAATATGCAGTGTATCATTGAAAATACCTTATAACATATAGTAATTTGTAGTGTATCATTGAAAATACCTTATAATATAACGTAATATGCAGTGTATCATTGAAAATACCTTATAATATAACGTAATATGCAGTGTATCATTGAAAATACCTTATGATATAACGTAATATGCCGTGTATCATTGAAAATACCTTATATCATATCGTAATATGCAGTGTATCATTGAAAATACCTTATAATATATCGTAATATGCAGTGTATCATTGAAAATACCTTATAATATAACGTAATATGCAGTGTATCATTGAAAATACCTTATAATATAACGTAATATGCAGTGTATCATTGAAAATACCTTATAATATAGCGTAATATGCAGTATATCATTGAAAATACCTTATATCATATCGTAATTTGCAGTGTATCATTGAAAATACCTTATAATATAACGTATTATGCAGTGTATCATTGAAAATACCTTATAACATATCCTACTATGCAGTGTATCATTGAAAATACCTTATAATATAACGTAATATGCAGTGTATCATTGAAAATACCTTATAGTATATCGTAATATGCAGTGTATCATTGAAAATACCTTATAATATAACGTAATATGCAGTGTACCATTGAAAATACCTTATCATATAACGTAACATGCAGTGTATCATTGAAAATACCTTATAATATATCGTAATATGCAGTGTATCATTGAAAATACATTCTAATATAACGTAATATGCAGTGTATCATTGAAAATACCTTATAACATATAGTAATTTGTAGTGTATCATTGAAAATACCTTATAATATAACGTAATATGCAGTGTATCATTGAAAATACCTTATGATATAACGTAATATGCAGTGTATCATTGAAAATACCTTATGATATAACGTAATATGCAGTGTATCATTGAAAATACCTTATATCATATCGTAATATGCAGTGTATCATTGAAAATACCTTATAATATATCGTAATATGCAGTGTATCATTGAAAATACCTTATAATATAACGTAATATGCAGTGTATCATTGAAAATACCTTATAATATAACGTAATATGCAGTGTATCATTGAAAATACCTTATAATATAGCGTAATATGCAGTATATCATTGAAAATACCTTATATCATATCGTAATTTGCAGTGTATCATTGAAAATACCTTATAATATAACGTATTATGCAGTGTATCATTGAAAATACCTTATAAAATATCCGACTATGCAGTGTATCATTGAAAATATCTTATAATATAACGTAATATGCAGTGTATCATTGAAAATACCTTATAATATATCGTAATATGCAGTGTATCATTGAAAATACCTTATAATATAACGTAATATGCAGTGTATCATTGAAAATACCTTATAATATAACGTAATATGCAGTGTATCATTGAAAATACCTTATAATATAACGTAATATGCAGTGTATCATTGAAAATACCTTATAATATAACGTAATATGCAGTGTATCATTGAAAATACCTTATAATATAACGTAATATGCAGTGTATCATTGAAAATACCTTCTAATATATCGTAGTTTATCATTGAAAATACCTTCTAATATATCGTAGTTTATCATTGAAAATACCTTATAATATAACGTATTATGCAGTGTATCATTGAAAATACCTTATAACATATCCTACTATGCAGTGTATCATTGAAAATACCTTATAATATAACGTAATATGCAGTGTATCATTGAAAATACCTTATAGTATATCGTAATATGCAGTGTATCATTGAAAATACCTTATAATATAACGTAATATGCAGTGTACCATTGAAAATACCTTATCATATAACGTAACATGCAGTGTATCATTGAAAATACCTTATAATATATCGTAATATGCAGTGTATCATTGAAAATACCTTCTAATATAACGTAATATGCAGTGTATCATTGAAAATACCTTATAACATATAGTAATTTGTAGTGTATCATTGAAAATACCTTATAATATAACGTAATATGCAGTGTATCATTGAAAATACCTTATGATATAACGTAATATGCAGTGTATCATTGAAAATACCTTATGATATAACGTAATATGCAGTGTATCATTGAAAATACCTTATATCATATCGTAATATGCAGTGTATCATTGAAAATACCTTATAATATATCGTAATATGCAGTGTATCATTGAAAATACCTTATAATATAACGTAATATGCAGTGTATCATTGAAAATACCTTATAATATAACGTAATATGCAGTGTATCATTGAAAATACCTTATAATATAGCGTAATATGCAGTATATCATTGAAAATACCTTATATCATATCGTAATTTGCAGTGTATCATTGAAAATACCTTATAATATAACGTATTATGCAGTGTATCATTGAAAATACCTTATAAAATATCCGACTATGCAGTGTATCATTGAAAATATCTTATAATATAACGTAATATGCAGTGTATCATTGAAAATACCTTATAATATATCGTAATATGCAGTGTATCATTGAAAATACCTTATAATATAACGTAATATGCAGTGTATCATTGAAAATACCTTATAATATAACGTAATATGCAGTGTATCATTGAAAATACCTTATAATATAACGTAATATGCAGTGTATCATTGAAAATACCTTATAATATAACGTAATATGCAGTGTATCATTGAAAATACCTTATAATATAACGTAATATGCAGTGTATCATTGAAAATACCTTCTAATATATCGTAGTTTATCATTGAAAATACCTTCTAATATATCGTAGTTTATCATTGAAAATACCTTATAATATAACGTAATATTCAGTGTATCATTGAAACTACCTTATAATATAACGTAATATACAGTGTATCATTGAAAATACCTTATAACATATCGTAATATGCAGTGTATCATTGAAAATACCTTCTAATATAACGTAATATGCAGTGTATCATTCAAAATACCTTATAATATAACGTAATATGCAGTGTATCATTGAAAATACCTTATAATATAACGTAATATGCAGTGTATCATTGAAAATACCTTATAATATAACGTAATATACAGTGTATCATTGAAAATACCTTATAACATATCGTAATATGCAGTGTATCATTGAAAATACCTTCTAATATAACGTAATATACAGTGTATCATTGAAAATACCTTCTAATATAACGTAATATGCAGTGTATCATTGAAAATACCTTATAATATAACGTAATATGCAGTGTATCATTGAAAATACCTTATAATATAACGTAATATGCAGTGTATCATTGAAAATACCTTACGATATAACGTAATATGCAGAGTATCATTGAAAATACCTTATATCATATCGTAATATGCAGTGTATCATTGAAAATACCTTATAATATAACGTAATATGCAGTGTATCATTGAAAATACCTTATAACATATAGTAATTTGTAGTGTATCATTGAAAATACCTTCTAATATATCGTAGTTTATCATTGAAAATACCTTATAATATAACGTAATATGCACTGTATCATTGAAAATACCTTATAATATAACGTAATATACAGTGTATCATTGAAAATACCTTATAACATATCGTAATTTGCAGTGTATCATTGAAAATACCTTCTAATATAACGTAATATGCAGTGTACCATTGAAAATACCTTATCATATAACGTAACATGCAGTGTATCATTGAAAATACCTTATAATATATCGTAATATGCAGTGTATCATTGAAAATACCTTCTAATATAACGTAATATGCAGTGTATCATTGAAAATACCTTATGATATAACGTAATATGCAGTGTATCATTGAAAATACCTTATATCATATCGTAATATGCAGTGTATCATTGAAAATACCTTATAATATATCGTAATATGCAGTGTATCATTGAAAATACCTTATGATATAACGTAATATGCAGTGTATCATTGAAAATACCTTATAATATAACGTAATATGCAATGTATCATTGAAAATACCTTATAATATAGCGTAATATGCAGTATATCATTGAAAATACCTTATATCATATCGTAATTTGCAGTGTATCATTGAAAATACCTTATAATATAACGTATTATGCAGTGTATCATTGAAAATACCTTATAACATATCCTACTATGCAGTGTATCATTGAAAATACCTTATAATATAACGTAATATGCAGTGTATCATTGAAAATACCTTATATCATATCGTAATATGCAGTGTATCATTGAAAATACCTTATAATATAACGTAATATGCAGTGTACCATTGAAAATACCTTATCATATAACGTAACATGCAGTGTATCATTGAAAATACCTTATAATATAACGTAATATGCAGTGTATCATTGAAAATACCTTATAATATAACGTAATATGCAGTGTATCATTGAAAATACCTTATAACATATAGTAATTTGTAGTGTATCATTGAAAATACCTTATAATATAACGTAATATGCAGTGTATCATTGAAAATACCTTATGATATAACGTAATATGCAGTGTATCATTGAAAATACCTTATGATATAACGTAATATGCAGTGTATCATTGAAAATACCTTATATCATATCGTAATATGCAGTGTATCATTGAAAATACCTTATAATATATCGTAATATGCAGTGTATCATTGAAAATACCTTATAATATAACGTAATATGCAGTGTATCATTGAAAATACCTTATAATATAACGTAATATGCAGTGTATCATTGAAAATACCTTATAATATAGCGTAATATGCAGTATATCATTGAAAATACCTTATATCATATCGTAATTTGCAGTGTATCATTGAAAATACCTTATAATATAACGTATTATGCAGTGTATCATTGAAAATACCTTATAAAATATCCGACTATGCAGTGTATCATTGAAAATATCTTATAATATAACGTAATATGCAGTGTATCATTGAAAATACCTTATAATATATCGTAATATGCAGTGTATCATTGAAAATACCTTATAATATAACGTAATATGCAGTGTATCATTGAAAATACCTTATAATATAACGTAATATGCAGTGTATCATTGAAAATACCTTATAATATAACGTAATATGCAGTGTATCATTGAAAATACCTTATAATATAACGTAATATGCAGTGTATCATTGAAAATACCTTATAATATAACGTAATATGCAGTGTATCATTGAAAATACCTTCTAATATATCGTAGTTTATCATTGAAAATACCTTCTAATATATCGTAGTTTATCATTGAAAATACCTTATAATATAACGTAATATTCAGTGTATCATTGAAACTACCTTATAATATAACGTAATATACAGTGTATCATTGAAAATACCTTATAACATATCGTAATATGCAGTGTATCATTGAAAATACCTTCTAATATAACGTAATATGCAGTGTATCATTCAAAATACCTTATAATATAACGTAATATGCAGTGTATCATTGAAAATACCTTATATCATATCGTAATATGCAGTGTATCATTGAAAATACCTTATAATATAACGTAATATGCAGTGTATCATTGAAAATACCTTATATCATATCGTAATATGCAGTGTATCATTGAAAATACCTTATAATATAACGTAATATGAAGTGTATCATTGAAAATACCTTATGATATAACGTAATATGCAGTGTATCGTTGAAAATACCTTATAACATATCGTAATATGCAGTGTATCATTGAAAATACCTTCTAATATAACGTAATATGCAGTGTATCATTCAAAATACCTTATAATATAGCGTAATATGCAGTGTATCATTGAAAATACCTTATATCATATCGTAATATGCAGTGTATCATTGAAAATACCTTATAATATAACGTAATATGAAGTGTATCATTGAAAATACCTTATGATATAACGTAATATGCAGTGTATCGTTGAAAATACCTTATAACATATCGTAATATGCAGTGTATCATTGAAAATACCTTCTAATATAACGTAATATGCAGTGTATCATTCAAAATACCTTATAATATAACGTAATATGCAGTGTATCATTGAAAATGCCTTGTAATATAACGTAATATGCAATGTATCATTGAAAATACCTTATAATATAAAGTAATATGCAGTGTATCATTGAAAATACCTTATAATATAACGTAATATGCAGTGTATCATTGAAAATACCTTATAATATAACGTAATATGCAGTGTACCATTGAAAATACCTTATAATATAACGTAATATGCAGTGTATCATTGAAAATACCTTATAATATAGCGTAATATGCAGTATATCATTGAAAATACCTTATAATATAGCGTAATATGCAGTGTATCATTGAAAATACCTTATGATATAACGTAATATGCAGTGTATCGTTGAAAATACCTGATAACATATCGTAATATGCAGTGAATCATTGAAAATACCTTCTAATATAACGTAATATGCAGTGTATCATTGAAAATACCTTATAATATAACGTAATATGCAGTATATCATTGAAAATACCTTATAATATAGCGTAATATGCAGTGTATCATTGAAAATACCTTATGATATAACGTAATATGCAGTGTATCATTGAAAATACCTTATATCATATCGTAATATGCAGTGTATCATTGAAAATACCTTATAATATAACGTAATATGAAGTGTATCATTGAAAATACCTTATGATATAACGTAATATGCAGTGTATCGTTGAAAATACCTTATAACATATCGTAATATGCAGTGTATCATTGAAAATACCTTCTAATATAACGTAATATGCAGTGTATCATTCAAAATACCTTATAATATAACGTAATATGCAGTGTATCATTGAAAATGCCTTGTAATATAACGTAATATGCAATGTATCATTGAAAATACCTTCTAATATAACGTAATATGCAGTGTATCATTGAAAATACCTTATAATATAACGTAATATGCAGTGTATCATTGAAAATACCTTCTAATATAACGTAATATGCAGTGTATCATTCAAAATACCTTATAATATAACGTAATATGCAGTGTATCATTGAAAATGCCTTGTAATATAACGTAATATGCAATGTATCATTGAAAATACCTTATAATATAAAGTAATATGCAGTGTATCATTGAAAATACCTTATAATATAACGTAATATGCAGTGTATCATTGAAAATACCTTATAATATAACGTAATATGCAGTGTACCATTGAAAATACCTTATAATATAACGTAATATGCAGTGTATCATTGAAAATACCTTATAATATAGCGTAATATGCAGTATATCATTGAAAATACCTTATAATATAGCGTAATATGCAGTGTATCATTGAAAATACCTTATGATATAACGTAATATGCAGTGTATCGTTGAAAATACCTGATAACATATCGTAATATGCAGTGAATCATTGAAAATACCTTCTAATATAACGTAATATGCAGTGTATCATTGAAAATACCTTATAATATAACGTAATATGCAGTGTATCATTGAAAATACCTTATAACATATAATAATATGCAGTGTATCATTGAAAATACCTTATAATATAACGTAATATGCAGTGTATCATTGAAAATGCCTTATAATATAACGTAATATGCAGTGTATCATTGAAAATACCTTATGATTTAACGTAATATGCAGTGTATCATTGAAAATACCTTATATCATATCGTAATATGCAGTGTATCATTGAAAATACCTTACAATATAACGTAATATGCAGTGTATCATTGAAAATACCTTCTAATATAACGTAATATGCAGTGTATCATTGAAAATACCTTATAATATAACGTAATATGCAGTGTATCATTGAAAATACCTTATATCATATCGTAATATGCAGTGTATCATTGAAAATACCTTATAATATAACGTAATATGCAGTGTATCATTGAAAATACCTTATATCATATCGTAATATGCAATGTATCATTGAAAATACCTTATAATATAACGTAATATGCAGTGTAACATTGAAAATACCTTATGATATAACGTAATATGCAGTGTATCGTTGAAAATACCTTATATCATATCGTAATTTGCAGTGTATCATTGAGAATACCTTATAGTATAACGTAATATACAGTGTATCATTGAAAATACCTTATAACATATCGTAATATGCAGTGTATCATTGAAAATACCTTATAGTATAACGTAATATACAGTGTATCATTGAAAATACCTTATAATATAACGTAATATGCAGTGTATCATTGAAAATACCTTATAATATAACGTAATATGCAGTGTATCATTGAAAATACCTTCTAATATATCGTAGTTTATCATTGAAAATACCTTCTAATATATCGTAGTTTATCATTGAAAATACATTATAATATAACGTAATATGCAGTGTATCATTGAAAATACATTATATCATATCGTAATATGCAGTGTATCATTGAAAATTCCTTATAATATAACGTAATATGAAGTGTATCATTGAAAATACCTTATGATATAACGTAATATGCAGTGTATCGTTGAAAATACCTTATATCATATCGTAATATGCAGTGTATCATTGAAAATACCTTATAATATAACGTAATATGCAGTGTATAATTGAAAATACCTTATAATATAACGTAACATGCAGTGTATCATTGAAAATACCTTATAATATAACGTAATATGCAGTGTATCATTGAAAATACCTTATAATATAGCGTAATATGCAGTATATCATTGAAAATACCTTATAATATAGCGTAATATGCAGTGTATCATTGAAAATACCTTGTAATATAACGTAATATGCAATGTATCATTGAAAATACCTTATAATATAAAGTAATATGCAGTGTATCATTGAAAATACCTTATAATATAACGTAATATGCAGTGTATCATTGAAAATACCTTATAATATAACGTAATATGCAGTGTACCATTGAAAATACCTTATAATATAACGTAATATGCAGTGTATCATTGAAAATACCTTATAATATAGCGTAATATGCAGTATATCATTGAAAATACCTTATAATATAGCGTAATATGCAGTGTATCATTGAAAATACCTTATAATATAACGTAATATGCAATGTATCATTGAAAATACCTTATAATATAACGTAATATGCAGTGTATCATTGAAAATACCTTATAATATAACGTAATATGCAGTGTATCATTGAAAATACCTTATAATATAACGTAATATGCAGTGTATCATTGAAAATACCTTATATTATAACGTAATATACAGTGTATCATTGAAAATACCTTATAACATATCGTAATATGCAGTGTATCATTGAAAATACCTTCTAATATAACGTAATATGCAGTGTATCATTCAAAATACCTTATAATATAACGTAATATGCAGTGTATCATTGAAAATACCTTATATCATATCGTAATATGCAGTGTATCATTGAAAATACCTTATAATATAACGTAATATGAAGTGTATCATTGACAATACCTTATGATATAACGTAATATGCAGTGTATCATTGAAAATACCTTATAATATAGCGTAATATGCAGTGTATCATTGAAAATACCTTCTAATATATCGTAGTTTATCATTGAAAATACCTTATAATATAACGTAATATGCAGTGTATCATTGAAAATACCTTATAATATAAACTAATATGCAGTGTATCATTGAAAATACCTTATAATATAACGTAATATGCAGTGTATCATTGAAAATACCTTATAATACAGCGTAATATGCAGTATATCATTGAAAATACCTTATAATATAGCGTAATATGCAGTGTATCATTGAAAATACCTTATGATATAACGTAATATGCAGTGTATCATTGAAAATACCTTATGATATAACGTAATATGCAGTGTATCATTGAAAATACCTTATGATATAACGTAATATGCAGTGTATCGTTGAAAATACCTGATAACATATCGTAATATGCAGTGTATCATTGAAAATACCTTCTAATATAACGTAATATGCAGTGTATCATTCAAAATACCTTATAATATAACGTAATATGCAGTGTATCATTGAAAATACCTTATAACATATAATAATATGCAGTGTATCATTGAAAATACCTTATAATATAACGTAATATGCAGTGTATCATTGAAAATGCCTTATAATATAACGTAATATGCAGTGTATCATTGAAAATACCTTATGATATAACGTAATATGCAGTGTATCATTGAAAATACCTTATATCATATCGTAATATGCAGTGTATCATTGAAAATTCCTTATAATATAACGTAATATGAAGTGTATCATTGAAAATACCTTATGATATAACGTAATATGCAGTGTATCGTTGAAAATACCTTATATCATATCGTAATATGCAGTGTATCATTGAAAATACCTTATAATATAACGTAATATGCAGTGTATCATTGAAAATACCTTATGATATAACGTAATATGCAATGTATCATTGAAAATACCTTATAATATAACGTAATATGCAGTGTATCATTGAAAATACCTTATAATATAACGTAATATGCAGTGTATCATTGAAAATATCTTATAATATAACGTAATATGCAGTGTATCATTGAAAATACCTTATATTATAACGTAATATACAGTGTATCATTGAAAATACCTTATAACATATCGTAATATGCAGTGTATCATTGAAAATACCTTCTAATATAACGTAATATGCAGTGTATCATTCAAAATACCTTATAATATAACGTAATATGCAGTGTATCATTGAAAATACCTTATATCATATCGTAATATGCAGTGTATCATTGAAAATACCTTATAATATAACGTAATATGAAGTGTATCATTGACAATACCTTATGATATAACGTAATATGCAGTGTATCATTGAAAATACCTTATAATATAGCGTAATATGCAGTGTATCATTGAAAATACCTTCTAATATATCGTAGTTTATCATTGAAAATACCTTATAATATAACGTAATATGCAGTGTATCATTGAAAATTCCTTATAATATAACGTAATATGAAGTGTATCATTGAAAATACCTTATGATATAACGTAATATGCAGTGTATCGTTGAAAATACCTTATATCATATCGTAATATGCAGTGTATCATTGAAAATACCTTATAATATAACGTAATATGCAGTGTATCATTGAAAATACCTTATGATATAACGTAATATGCAATGTATCATTGAAAATACCTTATAATATAACGTAATATGCAGTGTATCATTGAAAATACCTTATAATATAACGTAATATGCAGTGTATCATTGAAAATACCTTATATCATATCGTAATATGCAGTGTATCATTGAAAATTCCTTATAATATAACGTAATATGAAGTGTATCATTGAAAATACCTTATGATATAACGTAATATGCAGTGTATCGTTGAAAATACCTTATATCATATCGTAATATGCAGTGTATCATTGAAAGTACCTTATAATATAACGTAATATGCAGTGTATCATTGAAAATACCTTATGATATAACGTAATATGCAGTGTATCATTGAAAATACCTTATAATATAACGTAATATGCAGTGTATCATTGAAAATACCTTATAATATAACGTAATATGCAGTGTATCATTGAAAATACCTTATAATATAACGTAACATGCAGTGTATCATTGAAAATACCTTATAATATAACGTAATATGCAGTGTATAATTGAAAATACCTTATAATATAACGTAATATGCAGTATATCATTGAAAATACCTTATAATATAGCGTAATATGCAGTGTATCATTGAAAATACCTTGTAATATAACGTAATATGCAATGTATCATTGAAAATACCTTATAATATAAAGTAATATGCAGTGTATCATTGAAAATACCTTATAATATAACGTAATATGCAGTGTATCATTGAAAATACCTTATAATATAACGTAATATGCAGTGTACCATTGAAAATACCTCATAATATAACGTAATATGCAGTGTATCATTGAAAATACCTTATAATATAGCGTAATATGCAGTATATCATTGAAAATACCTTATAATATAGCGTAATATGCAGTGTATCATTGAAAATACCTTATAATATAACGTAATATGCAGTGTATCATTGAAAATACCTTATAATATAACGTAATATGCAGTGTATCATTGAAAATACCTTATATTATAACGTAATATATAGTGTATCATTGAAAATACCTTATAACATATCGTAATATGCAGTGTATCATTGAAAATACCTTATGATATAACGTAATATGCAGTGTATCATTGAAAATACCTTATATCATATCGTAATATGCAGTGTATCATTGAAAATTCCTTATAATATAACGTAATATGAAGTGTATCATTGAAAATACCTTATGATATAACGTAATATGCAGTGTATCGTTGAAAATACCTTATATCATATCGTAATATGCAGTGTATCATTGAAAATACCTTATAATATAACGTAATATGCAGTGTATCATTGAAAATACCTTATGATATAACGTAATATGCAATGTATCATTGAAAATACCTTATAATATAACGTAATATGCAGTGTATCATTGAAAATACCTTATAATATAACGTAATATGCAGTGTATCATTGAAAATATCTTATAATATAACGTAATATGCAGTGTATCATTGAAAATACCTTATATTATAACGTAATATACAGTGTATCATTGAAAATACCTTATAACATATCGTAATATGCAGTGTATCATTGAAAATACCTTCTAATATAACGTAATATGCAGTGTATCATTCAAAATACCTTATAATATAACGTAATATGCAGTGTATCATTGAAAATACCTTATATCATATCGTAATATGCAGTGTATCATTGAAAATACCTTATAATATAACGTAATATGAAGTGTATCATTGACAATACCTTATGATATAACGTAATATGCAGTGTATCATTGAAAATACCTTATAATATAGCGTAATATGCAGTGTATCATTGAAAATACCTTCTAATATATCGTAGTTTATCATTGAAAATACCTTATAATATAACGTAATATGCAGTGTATCATTGAAAATTCCTTATAATACAACGTAATATGAAGTGTATCATTGAAAATACCTTATGATATAACGTAATATGCAGTGTATCGTTGAAAATACCTTATATCATATCGTAATATGCAGTGTATCATTGAAAATACCTTATAATATAACGTAATATGCAGTGTATCATTGAAAATACCTTATGATATAACGTAATATGCAATGTATCATTGAAAATACCTTATAATATAACGTAATATGCAGTGTATCATTGAAAATACCTTATAATATAACGTAATATGCAGTGTATCATTGAAAATACCTTATATCATATCGTAATATGCAGTGTATCATTGAAAATTCCTTATAATATAACGTAATATGAAGTGTATCATTGAAAATACCTTATGATATAACGTAATATGCAGTGTATCGTTGAAAATACCTTATATCATATCGTAATATGCAGTGTATCATTGAAAGTACCTTATAATATAACGTAATATGCAGTGTATCATTGAAAATACCTTATGATATAACGTAATATGCAGTGTATCATTGAAAATACCTTATAATATAACGTAATATGCAGTGTATCATTGAAAATACCTTATAATATAACGTAATATGCAGTGTATCATTGAAAATACCTTATAATATAACGTAACATGCAGTGTATCATTGAAAATACCTTATAATATAACGTAATATGCAGTGTATAATTGAAAATACCTTATAATATAACGTAATATGCAGTATATCATTGAAAATACCTTATAATATAGCGTAATATGCAGTGTATCATTGAAAATACCTTGTAATATAACGTAATATGCAATGTATCATTGAAAATACCTTATAATATAAAGTAATATGCAGTGTATCATTGAAAATACCTTATAATATAACGTAATATGCAGTGTATCATTGAAAATACCTTATAATATAACGTAATATGCAGTGTACCATTGAAAATACCTCATAATATAACGTAATATGCAGTGTATCATTGAAAATACCTTATAATATAGCGTAATATGCAGTATATCATTGAAAATACCTTATAATATAGCGTAATATGCAGTGTATCATTGAAAATACCTTATAATATAACGTAATATGCAGTGTATCATTGAAAATACCTTATAATATAACGTAATATGCAGTGTATCATTGAAAATACCTTATATTATAACGTAATATATAGTGTATCATTGAAAATACCTTATAACATATCGTAATATGCAGTGTATCATTGAAAATACCTTCTAATATAACGTAATATGCAGTGTATCATTCAAAATACCTTATAATATAACGTAATATGCAGTGTATCATTGAAAATACCTTATAATATAACGTAATATGCAGTGTACCATTGAAAATACCTCATAATATAACGTAATATGCAGTGTATCATTGAAAATACCTTATAATATAGCGTAATATGCAGTATATCATTGAAAATACCTTATAATATAGCGTAATATGCAGTGTATCATTGAAAATACCTTCTAATATAACGTAATATGCAGTGTATCATTCAAAATACCTTATAATATAACGTAATATGCAGTGTATCATTGAAAATACCTTATATCTTATCGTAATATGCAGTGTATCATTGAAAATTCCTTATGATATAACGTAATATGCAGTGTATCATTGAAAATACCTTATGATATAACGTAATATGCAGTGTACCTTTGAAAATACCTTATATCATATCGTAATTTGCAGTGTATCATTGAAAATACCTTATAATATAACGTATTATGCAGTGTATCATTGAAAATACCTTATAACATATCCTACTATGCAGTGTATCATTGAAAATACCTTATAATATAACGTAATATGCAGTGTATCATTGAAAATACCTTATAATATAACGTAATATGCAGTGTATCATTGAAAATACCTTATAATATAACGTAATATGCAGTGTACCATTGAAAATACCTTAAAATATAACGTAATATGCAGTGTATCATTGAAAATACCTTATAATATAGCGTAATATGCAGTATATCATTGAAAATACCTTATAATATAGCGTAATATGCAGTGTATCATTGAAAATACCTTATAATATAACGTAATATGCAATGTATCATTGAAAATACCTTATAATATAACGTAATATGCAGTGTATCATTGAAAATACCTTATAATATAACGTAATATGCAGTGTATCATTGAAAATACCTTATAATATAACGTAATATGCAGTGTATCATTGAAAATACCTTATATTATAACGTAATATACAGTGTATCATTGAAAATACCTTATAACATATCGTAATATGCAGTGTATCATTGAAAATACCTTCTAATATAACGTAATATGCAGTGTATCATTCAAAATACCTTATAATATAACGTAATATGCAGTGTATCATTGAAAATACCTTATATCATATCGTAATATGCAGTGTATCATTGAAAATACCTTAAAATATAACGTAATATGCAGTGTATCATTGAAAATACCTTATAATATAGCGTAATATGCAGTATATCATTGAAAATACCTTATAATATAGCGTAATATGCAGTGTATCATTGAAAATACCTTATAATATAACGTAATATGCAATGTATCATTGAAAATACCTTATAATATAACGTAATATGCAGTGTATCATTGAAAATACCTTATAATATAACGTAATATGCAGTGTATCATTGAAAATACCTTATAATATAACGTAATATGCAGTGTATCATTGAAAATACCTTATATTATAACGTAATATACAGTGTATCATTGAAAATACCTTATAACATATCGTAATATGCAGTGTATCATTGAAAATACCTTCTAATATAACGTAATATGCAGTGTATCATTCAAAATACCTTATAATATAACGTAATATGCAGTGTATCATTGAAAATACCTTATATCATATCGTAATATGCAGTGTATCATTGAAAATACCTTATAATATAACGTAATATGAAGTGTATCATTGACAATACCTTATGATATAACGTAATATGCAGTGTATCATTGAAAATACCTTATAATATAACGTAATATGAAGTGTATCATTGACAATACCTTATGATATAACGTAATATGCAGTGTATCATTGAAAATACCTTATGATATAACGTAATATGCAGTGTATCGTCGAAAATACCTTATATCATATCGTAATTTGCAGTGTATCATTGAAAATACCTTATAGTATAACGTAATATACAGTGTATCATTGAAAATACCTTATAACATATCGTAATATGCAGTGTATCATTGAAAATACCTTATAGTATAACGTAATATACAGTGTATCATTGAAAATACCTTATAATATAACGTAATATGCAGTGTATCATTGAAAATACCTTATGATATAACGTAATATGCAGTGTATCGTTGAAAATACCTGATAACATATCGTAATATGCAGTGTATCATTGAAAATACCTTCTAATATAACGTAATATGCAGTGTATCATTCAAAATACCTTATAATATAACGTAATATGCAGTGTATCATTGAAAATACCTTATATCATATCGTAATATGCAGTGTATCATTGAAAATACCTTATAATATAACGTAATATGCAGTGTATCATTGAAAATACCTTCTAATATATCGTAGTTTATCATTGAAAATACCTTCTAATATATCGTAGTTTATCATTGAAAATACCTTATAATATAACGTAATATTCAGTGTATCATTGAAAATACCTTATAATATAACGTAATATACAGTGTATCATTGAAAATACCTTATAACATATCGTAATATGCAGTGTATCATTGAAAATACCTTCTAATATAACGTAATATGCAGTGTATCATTCAAAATACCTTATAATATAACGTAATATGCAGTGTATCATTGAAAATACCTTATATCATATCGTAATATGCAGTGTATCATTGAAAATACCTTATAATATAACGTAATATGCAGTGTATCATTGAAAATACCTTATAATATAACGTAATATGCAGTGTACCATTGAAAATACCTTATAATACAACGTAATATGCAGTGTATCATTGAAAATACCTTATAATATAGCGTAATATGCAGTATATCATTGAAAATACCTTATAATATAGCGTAATATGCAGTGTATCATTGAAAATACCTTATGATATAACGTAATATGCAGTGTATCGTTGAAAATACCTGATAACATATCGTAATATGCAGTGTATCATTGAAAATACCTTCTAATATAACGTAATATGCAGTGTATCATTCAAAATACCTTATAATATAACGTAATATGCAGTGTATCATTGAAAATACCTTATATCATATCGTAATATGCAGTGTATCATTGAAAATACCTTATAATATAACGTAATATGCAGTGTATCATTGAAAATACCTTATATCATATCGTAATATGCAGTGTATCATTGAAAATACCTTATAATATAACGTAATATGCAGTGTATCATTGAAAATACCTTATGATATAACGTAATATGCAGTGTATCTTTGAAAATACCTTATATCATATCGTAATTTGCAGTGTATCATTGAAAATACCTTATAATATAACGTATTATGCAGTGTATCATTGAAAATACCTTATAACATATCCTACTATGCAGTGTATCGTTGAAAATACCTTATATCATATCGTAATATGCAGTGTATCATTGAAAATACCTTATAATATAACGTAATATGCAGTGTATCATTGAAAATACCTTATGATATAACGTAATATGCAGTGTATCGTTGAAAATACCTTATATCATATCGTAATTTGCAGTGTATCATTGAAAATACCTTATAATATAACGTAATATGCAGTGTATCATTCAAAATACCTTATAATATAACGTAATATGCAGTGTATCATTGAAAATACCTTATATCATATCGTAATATGCAGTGTATCATTGAAAATTCCTTATAATATAACGTAATATGAAGTGTATCATTGAAAATACCTTATAATATAACGTAATATGCAGTGTATCATTGAAAATACCTTATAATATAACGTAACATGCAGTGTATCATTGAAAATACCTTATAATATAACGTAATATGCAGTGTATCATTGAAAATACCTTATAATATAACGTAACATGCAGTGTATCATTGAAAATACCTTATAATATAACGTAATATGCAGTGTATCATTGAAAATACCTTATAATATAGCGTAATATGCAGTATATCATTGAAAATACCTTATAATATAGCGTAATATGCAGTGTATCATTGAAAATACCTTGTAATATAACGTAATATGCAATGTATCATTGAAAATACCTTATAATATAAAGTAATATGCAGTGTATCATTGAAAATACCTTATAATATAACGTCATATGCAGTGTATCATTGAAAATACCTTATAATATAACGTAATATGCAGTGTACCATTGAAAATAACTTATAATATAACGTAATATGCAGTGTATCATTGAAAATACCTTATAATATAGCGTAATATGCAATGTATCATTGAAAATACCTTATAATATAACGTAATATGCAGTGTATCATTGAAAATACCTTATAATATAACGTAATATGCAGTGTATCATTGAAAATACCTTATAATATAACGTAATATGCAGTGTATCATTGAAAATACCTTATGATATAACGTAATATGCAGTGTATCGTTGAAAATACCTTATATCATATCGTAATTTGCAGTGTATCATTGAAAATACCTTATAATATAACGTAATATACAGTGTATCATTGAAAATACCTTATAATATAACGTAATATGCAGTGTATCATTGAAAATACCTTCTAATATAACGTAATATGCAGTGTATCATTCAAAATACCTTATAATATAACGTAATATGCAGTGTATCATTGAAAATACCTTATATCATATCGTAATATGCAGTGTATCATTGAAAATTCCTTATAATATAACGTAATATGAAGTGTATCATTGAAAATACCTTATAATATAACGTAATATGCAGTGTATCATTGAAAATACCTTATAATATAACGTAACATGCAGTGTATCATTGAAAATACCTTATAATATAACGTAATATGCAGTGTATCATTGAAAATACCTTATAATATAACGTAACATGCAGTGTATCATTGAAAATACCTTATAATATAACGTAATATGCAGTGTATCATTGAAAATACCTTATAATATAGCGTAATATGCAGTATATCATTGAAAATACCTTATAATATAGCGTAATATGCAGTGTATCATTGAAAATACCTTGTAATATAACGTAATATGCAATGTATCATTGAAAATACCTTATAATATAAAGTAATATGCAGTGTATCATTGAAAATACCTTATAATATAACGTCATATGCAGTGTATCATTGAAAATACCTTATAATATAACGTAATATGCAGTGTACCATTGAAAATAACTTATAATATAACGTAATATGCAGTGTATCATTGAAAATACCTTATAATATAGCGTAATATGCAGTATATCATTGAAAATACCTTATATTATAGCGTAAATGCAGTGTATCATTGAAAATACCTTATAATATAACGTAATATGCAATGTATCATTGAAAATACCTTATAATATAACGTAATATGCAGTGTATCATTGAAAATACCTTATAATATAACGTAATATGCAGTGTATCATTGAAAATACCTTATAATATAACGTAATATGCAGTGTATCATTGAAAATACCTTATATTATAACGTAATATACAGTGTATCATTGAAAATACCTTATAACATATCGTAATATGCAGTGTATCATTGAAAATACCTTCTAATATAACGTAATATGCAGAGTATCATTCAAAATACCTTATAATATAACGTAATATGCAGTGTATCATTGAAAATACCTTATATCATATCGTAATATGCAGTGTATCATTGAAAATACCTTATAATATAACGTAATATGAAGTGTATCATTGACAATACCTTATGATATAACGTAATATGCAGTGTATCATTGAAAATACCTTATAATATAGCGTAATATGAAGTGTATCATTGAAAATACCTTCTAATATATCGTAGTTTATCATTGAAAATACCTTATAATATAACGTAATATGCAGTGTATCATTGAAAATACCTTATAATATAAAGTAATATGCAGTGTATCATTGAAAATACCTTATAATATAACGTAATATGCAGTGTATCATTGAAAATACCTTATAATATAACGTAATATGCAGTGTATCATTGAAAATACCTTATATCATATCGTAATATGCAATGTATCATTGAAAATACCTTATAATATAACGTAATATGCAGTGTATCATTGAAAATACCTTATGATATAACGTAATATGCAGTGTATCGTTGAAAATACCTTATATCATATCGTAATTTGCAGTGTATCATTGAAAATACCTTATAGTATAACGTAATATACAGTGTATCATTGAAAATACCTTATAACATATCGTAATATGCAGTGTATCATTGAAAATACCTTATAATATAGCGTAATATGCAGTGTATCATTGAAAATACCTTATAATATAACGTAATATGCAATGTATCATTGAAAATACCTTATAATATAACGTAACATGCAGTGTATCATTGAAAATACCTTATAATATAACGTAATATGCAGTGTATCATTGAAAATACCTTATAATATAACGTAATATGCAGTGTATCATTGAAAATACCTTATAATATAACGTAATATGCAGTGTATCATTGAAAATACCTTATAATATAACGTAATATGCAGTGTATCATTGAAAATACCTTATATTATAACGTAATATACAGTGTATCATTGAAAATACCTTATAACATATCGTAATATGCAGTGTATCATTGAAAATACCTTATAATATAACGTAATATGCAGTGTATCATTCAAAATACCTTATAATATAACGTAATATGCAGTGTATCATTGAAAATACCTTATATCATATCGTAATATGCAGTGTATCATTGAAAATACCTTATAATATAACGTAATATGAAGTGTATCATTGACAATACCTTATGATATAACGTAATATGCAGTGTATCATTGAAAATACCTTATAATATAGCGTAATCTGAAGTGTATCATTGAAAATACCTTCTAATATATCGTAGTTTATCATTGAAAATACCTTATAATATAACGTAATATGCAGTGTATCATTGAAAAAACCTTATAATATAAAGTAATATGCAGTGTATCATTGAAAATACCTTATAATATAACGTAATATGCAGTGTATCATTGAAAATACCTTATAATATAACGTAATATGCAGTGTATCATTGAAAATACCTTATATCATATCGTAATATGCAATGTATCATTGAAAATACCTTATAATATAACGTAATATGCAGTGTATCATTGAAAATACCTTATGATATAACGTAATATGCAGTGTATCGTTGAAAATACCTTATATCATATCGTAATTTGCAGTGTATCATTGAAAATACCTTATAGTATAACGTAATATACAGTGTATCATTGAAAATACCTTATAACATATCGTAATATGCAGTGTATCATTGAAAATACCTTCTAATATAACGTAATATGCAGTGTATCATTCAAAATACCTTATAATATAACGTAATATGCAGTGTATCATTGAAAATACCTTATATCATATCGTAATATGCAGTGTATCATTGAAAATACCTTATAATATAACGTAATATGAAGTGTATCATTGACAATACCTTATGATATAACGTAATATGCAGTGTATCATTGAAAATACCTTATAATATAGCGTAATATGCAGTGTATCATTGAAAATACCTTCTAATATATCGTAGTTTATCATTGAAAATACCTTATAATATAACGTAATATGCAGTGTATCATTGAAAATACCTTATAATATAAAGTAATATGCAGTGTATCATTGAAAATACATTAAAATATAACGTAATATGCAGTGTATCATTGAAAATACCTTATAATATAACGTAATATGCAGTGTATCATTGAAAATACCTTATATCATATCGTAATATGCAATGTATCATTGAAAATACCTTATAATATAACGTAATATGCAGTGTATCATTGAAAATACCTTTTAATATATCGTAATATGCAGTGTATCATTGAAAATACCTTCTAATATAACGTAATATGCAGTGTATCATTCAAAATACCTTATAATATAACGTAATATGCAGTGTATCATTGAAAATACCTTATATCATATCGTAATATGCAGTGTATCATTGAAAATACCTTCTAATATAACGTAATATGCAGTGTATCATTCAAAATACCTTATAATATAACGTAATATGCAGTGTATCATTGAAAATACCTTATAGTATAACGTAATATACAGTGTATCATTGAAAATACCTTATAACATATCGTAATATGCAGTGTATCATTGAAAATACCTTATAGTATATCGTAATATACAGTGTATCATTGAAAATACCTTATAATATAACGTAATATGCAGTGTATCATTGAAAATACATTATAATATAACGTAATATGCAGTGTATCATTGAAAATACCTTCTAATATATCGTAGTTTATCATTGAAAATACCTTCTAATATATCGTAGTTTATCATTGAAAATACCTTATAATATAACGTAATATTCAGTGTATCATTGAAAATACCTTATAATATAACGTAATATACAGTGTATCATTGAAAAATACCTTATAACATATCGTAATATGCAGTGTATCATTGAAAATACCTTATGACATAACGTAATATGCAGTGTATCGTTGAAAATACCTGATAACATATCGTAATATGCAGTGTATCATTGAAAATACCTTCTAATATAACGTAATATGCAGTGTATCATTCAAAATACCTTATAATATAACGTAATATGCAGTGTATCATTGAAAATACCTTATAACATATAATAATATGCAGTGTATCATTGAAAATACCTTATAATATAACGTAATATGCAGTGTATCATTGAAAATGCCTTATAATATAACGTAATATGCAGTGTATCATTGAAAATACCTTATGATATAACGTAATATGCAGTGTATCATTGAAAATACACTATATCATATCGTAATATGCAGTGTATCATTGAAAATTCCTTATAATATAACGTAATATGAAGTGTATCATTGAAAATACCTTATGATATAACGTAATATGCAGTGTATCGTTGAAAATACCTTATATCATATCGTAATATGCAGTGTATCATTGAAAATACCTTATAATATAACGTAATATGCAGTGTATAATTGAAAATACCTTATAATATAACGTAACATGCAGTGTATCATTGAAAATACCTTGTAATATAACGTAATATGCAGTGTATCATTGAAAATACCTTATAATATAGCGTAATATGCAGTATATCATTGAAATACCTTATAATATAGCGTAATATGCAGTGTATCATTGAAAATACCTTGTAATATAAACGTAATATGCAATGTATCATTGAAAATACCTTATAATATAAAGTAATATGCAGTGTATCATTGAAAATACCTTATAATATAACGTAATATGCAGTGTATCATTGAAAATACCTTATAATATAACGTAATATGCAGTGTACCATTGAAAATACCTTATAATATAACGTAATATGCAGTGTATCATTGAAAATACCTTATAATATAGCGTAATATGCAGTATATCATTGAAAATACCTTATAATATAGCGTAATATGCAGTGTATCATTGAAAATACCTTATAATATAACGTAATATGCAATGTATCATTGAAAATACCTTATAATATAACGTAATATGCAGTGTATCATTGAAAATACCTTATAATATAACGTAATATGCAGTGTATCATTGAAAATACCTTATAATATAACGTAATATGCAGTGTATCATTGAAAATACCTTATATTATAACGTAATATACAGTGTATCATTGAAAATACCTTATAACATATCGTAATATGCAGTGTATCATTGAAAATACCTTCTAATATAACGTAATATGCAGTGTATCATTCAAAATACCTTATAATATAACGTAATATGCAGTGTATCATTGAAAATACCTTATAATATAGCGTAATATGCAGTGTATCATTGAAAATACCTTGTAATATAACGTAATATGCAATGTATCATTGAAAATACCTTATAATATAAAGTAATATGCAGTGTATCATTGAAAATACCTTATAATATAACGTAATATGCAGTGTATCATTGAAAATACCTTATAATATAACGTAATATGCAGTGTACCATTGAAAATACCTCATAATATAACGTAATATGCAGTGTATCATTGAAAATACCTTATAATATAGCGTAACATGCAGTATATCATTGAAAATACCTTATAATATAGCGTAATATGCAGTGTATCATTGAAAATACCTTATAATATAACGTAATATGCAGTGTATCATTGAAAATACCTTCTAATATAACGTAATATGCAGTGTATCATTCAAAATACCTTATAATATAACGTAATATGCAGTGTATCATTGAAAATACCTTATATCATATCGTAATATGCAGTGTATCATTGAAAATACCTTATAATATAACGTAATATGCAGTGTATCATTGAAAATACCTTATAATATAACGTAATATGCAGTGTACCATTGAAAATACCTTATAATATAACGTAATATGCAGTGTATCATTGAAAATACCTTATAATATAGCGTAATATGCAGTATATCATTGAAAATACCTTATAATATAGCGTAATATGCAGTGTATCATTGAAAATACCTTATGATATAACGTAATATGCAGTGTATCATTGAAAATACCTTATGATATAACGTAATATGCAGTGTATCTTTGAAAATACCTTATATCATATCGTAATTTGCAGTGTATCATTGAAAATACCTTATAATATAACGTATTATGCAGTGTATCATTGAAAATACCTTATAACATATCCTACTATGCAGTGTATCGTTGAAAATACCTTATATCATATCGTAATATGCAGTGTATCATTGAAAATACCTTATAATATAACGTAATATGCAGTGTATCATTGAAAATACCTTATAACATATAATAATATGCAGTGTATCATTGAAAATACCTTATAATATAACGTAATATGCAGTGTATCATTGAAAATGCCTTATAATATAACGTAATATGCAGTGTATCATTGAAAATACCTTATGATATAACGTAATATGCAGTGTATCATTGAAAATACCTTATATCATATCGTAATATGCAGTGTATCATTGAAAATACCTTATAATATAACGGAATATGCAGTGTATCATTGAAAATACCTTCTAATATAACGTAATATGCAGTGTATCATTCAAAATACCTTATAATATAACGTAATATGCAGTGTATCATTGAAAATACCTTATATCTTATCGTAATATGCAGTGTATCATTGAAAATTCCTTATAATATAACGTAATATGAAGTGTATCATTGAAAATACCTTATGATATAACGTAATATGCAGTGTATCGTTGAAAATACCTTATATCATATCGTAATATGCAGTGTATCATTGAAAATACCTTATAATATAACGTAATATGCAGTGTATCATTGAAAATACCTTATGATATAACGTAATATGCAGTGTATCTTTGAAAATACCTTATATCATATCGTAATTTGCAGTGTATCATTGAAAATACCTTATAATATAACGTATTATGCAGTGTATCATTGAAAATACCTTATAACATATCCTACTATGCAGTGTATCATTGAAAATACCTTATAATATAACGTAATATGCAGTGTATCATTGAAAATACCTTATAATATAACGTAATATGCAGTGTATCATTGAAAATACCTTATAATATAACGTAATATGCAGTGTATCATTGAAAATACCTTATAATATAACGTAACATGCAGTGTATCATTGAAAATACCTTATAATATAGCGTAATATGCAGTGTATCATTGAAAATACCTTATAATATAACGTAACATGCAGTGTATCATTGAAAATACCTTATAATATAACGTAATATGCAGTGTATCATTGAAAATACCCTATAATATAGCGTAATATGCAGTATATCATTGAAAATACCTTATAATATAGCGTAATATGCAGTGTATCATTGAAAATACCTTGTAATATAACGTAATATGCAATGTATCATTGAAAATACCTTATAATATAAAGTAATATGCAGTGTATCATTGAAAATACCTTATAATATAACGTAATATGCAGTGTATCATTGAAAATACCTTATAATATAACGTAATATGCAGTGTACCATTGAAAATACCTTAAAATATAACGTAATATGCAGTGTATCATTGAAAATACCTTATAATATAGCGTAATATGCAGTATATCATTGAAAATACCTTATAATATAGCGTAATATGCAGTGTATCATTGAAAATACCTTATAATATAACGTAATATGCAATGTATCATTGAAAATACCTTATAATATAACGTAATATGCAGTGTATCATTGAAAATACCTTATAATATAACGTAATATCAATGTATCATTGAAAATACCTTATAATATAACGTAATATGCAGTGTATCATTGAAAATACCTTATAATATAACGTAATAT
>CAKAJI010000204.1:0-404662 GCA_916610255.1 Lasioglossum lativentre | reverse complement strand
ACTGCAAATATTACGTTATATTATAAGGTATTTTGAACGATACACTGCATATTAGATTATATTATAAGGTATTTTCAATGATACTCTGCATATTGCGTTATATTATAACGTATTTTCAATGATACACTGCATATTACGTTATATTATAAGGTATTTTCAATGATACACTGCATATTACGTTATATTATAAGGCATTTTCAAGGATACACTGCATATTACGTTATATTATAAGGAATTTTCATTGATACAGTGCATATTACATTATATTATAATGTATTTTCAATGATACACAGCATACTACGTCATATTATAAGGTATTTCCAAGGATACACTGCATATTGCATTATTTTATAAGGTATTTTCAATGATACACTGCATACTACGTTATATTATAAGCCATTTTCAATGATAGACTGCATATTGCAGTATTTTATAAGGTATTTTCAATGATACACTGCATATTACGTTATATTATAAGGTATTTTCAATGATGCACAGCATACTACGTTATATTATAAGCCATTTTCAATGATAGACTGCAAATATTACGTTATATTATAAGGTATTTTGAATGATACACTGCATATTAGATTATATTGTAAGATATTTTCAATGATAGACTGCATATTACATTACATTATAAGGTATTTTCAATGATGCACTGCATATTACGTTATATTATAAGGTATTTTCAATGATACACTGCATATTACGTTATATTATAAGGTATTTTCAATGATAGACTGCAAATATTACGTTATATTATAAGGTATTTTGAATGATACACTGCATATTGCGTTTTATTATAAGGTATTTTCAATGATACACTGCATATTACGTTATATTATAAGGCATTTTCAATGATACACTGCATATTACGTTATATTATAATGAATTTTCATTGATACAGTGCATATTACATTATATTATAATGTATTTTCAATGATACACAGCATACTACGTCATATTATAAGGTATTTCCAAGGATACACTGCATATTGCAATATTTTATAAGGTATTTTCAATGATACACTGCATATTACGTTATATTATAAGGTATTTTCAATGATACATTGCATATTACGTTATATTAAAAGGTATTTTCAATGATACACTGCATATTACGTTATATTACAAGGCATTTTGAATGATACACTGCATATTGCGTTTTATTATAAGGTATTTTCAATGATACACTGCATATTACGTTATATTATAAGGCATTTTCAATGATACACTGCATATTACGTTATATTATAAGGTATTTTCAATGATACACTGCATATTACGTTATATTATAAGGTATTTTCAATGATACATTGCATATTACGTTATATTAAAAGGTATTTTCAATGATACACTGCATATTACGTTATATTGCAAGGCATTTTCAATGATAGACTGCAAATATTACGTTATATTATAAGGTATTTTGAACGATACACTGCATATTAGATTATATTATAAGGTATTTTCAATGATACTCTGCATATTGCGTTATATTATAACGTATTTTCAATGATACACTGCATCTTACGTTATATTATAAGGTATTTTCAATGATACACTGCATATTACGTTATATTATAAGGCATTTTCAAGGATACACTGCATATTACGTTATATTATAAGGAATTTTCATTGATACAGTGCATATTACATTATATTATAATGTATTTTCAATGATACACAGCATACTACGTCATATTATAAGGTATTTCCAAGGATACACTGCATATTGCATTATTTTATAAGGTACTTTCAATGATACACTGCATACTACGTTATATTATAAGCCATTTTCAATGATAGACTGCAAATATTACGTTATATTATAAGGTATTTTGAATGATACACTGCATACTATGTTATATTATAAGGCATTTTCAATGATAGACTGCATATTACATTACATTTTAAGGTATTTTCTATGATGCACTGCATATTACGTTATATTATAAGGTATTTTCAATGATACACTGCATATTACGTTATATTATAAGGTATTTTCAATGATAGACTGCAAATATTACGTTATATTATAAGGTATTTTGAATGATACACTGCATATTGCGTTTTATTATAAGGTATTTTCAATGATACACTGCATATTACGTTATATTATAAGGCATTTTCAATGATACACTGCATATTACGTTATATTATAATGAATTTTCATTGATACAGTGCATATTACATTATTTTATAATGTATTTTCAATGATACACAGCATACTACGCAATATTTTATAACGTATTTCCAAGGATACACTGCATATTGCAATATTTTATAAGGTATTTTCAATGATACACTGCATATTACGTTATATTATAATGTATTTTCAATGATACATTGCATATTACGTTATATTAAAAGGTATTTTCAATGATACACTGCATATTACGTTATATTACAAGGCATTTTCAATGATAGACTGCAAATATTACGTTATATTATAAGGTATTTTGAACGATACACTGCATATTAGATTATATTATAAGGTATTTTCAATGATACTCTGCATATTGCGTTATATTATAACGTATTTTCAATGATACACTGCATCTTACGTTATATTATAAGGTATTTTCAATGATACACTGCATATTACGTTATATTATAAGGCATTTTCAAGGATACACTGCATATTACGTTATATTATAAGGAATTTTCATTGATACAGTGCACATTACATTATATTATAATGTATTTTCAATGATACACAGCATACTACGTCATATTATAAGGTATTTCCAAGGATACACTGCATATTGCAATATTTTATAAGGTATTTTCAATGATACACTGCATATTACGTTATATTATAACGTATTTTCAATGATACACTGCATATTACGTTATATTATAAGGTATTTTCAATGATACATTGCATATTACGTTATATCATAAGGTATTTTCAATGATACACTGCATATTGCAGTATTTTATAAGGTATTTTCAATGATACACTGCATATTACGTCATATTATAAGGTATTTTCAATGATGCACATCATACTACGTTATATTATAAGCCATTTTCAATGATAGACTGCAAATATTGCGTTATATTATAAGGTATTTTGAATGATACACTGCATACTATGTTATATTATAAGGCATTTTCAATGATAGACTGCATATTACATCACATTATAAGGTATTTTCAATGATGCACTGCATATTACGTTATATTATAAGGTATTTTCAATGATACACTGCATATTACGTTATATTATGAGGTATTTTCAATGATAGACTGCAAATATTACGTTATATTATAAGGTATTTGGAATGATACACTGCATATTACGTTATATTATAAGGTATTTTCAATGATACATTGCATATTACGTTATATCATAAGGTATTTTCAATGATACACTGCATATTGCAGTATTTTATGAGGTATTTTCAATGATACACTGCATATTACGTCATATTATAAGGTATTTTCAATGATGCACATCATACTACGTTATATTATAAGCCATTTTCAATGATAGACTGCAAATATTGCGTTATATTATAAGGTATTTTGAATGATACACTGCATACTATGTTATATTATAAGGCATTTTCAATGATAGACTGCATATTACATTACATTATAAGGTATTTTCAATGATGCACTGCATATTACGTTATATTATAAGGTATTTTCAATGATACACTGCATATTACGTTATATTATGAGGTATTTTCAATGATAGACTGCAAATATTACGTTATATTATAAGGTATTTTGAATGATACACTGCATATTACGTTATATTATAAGGTATTTTCAATGATACATTGCATATTACGTTATATCATAAGGTATTTTCAATGATACACTGCATATTGCAGTATTTTATAAGGTATTTTCAATGATACACTGCATATTACGTTATATTATAAGGTATTTTCAATGATGCACAGCATACTACGTTATATTATAAGCCATTTTCAATGATAGACTGCAAATATTGCGTTATATTATAAGGTATTTTGAATGATACACTGCATATTAGATTATATTGTAAGATATTTTCAATGATAGACTGCATATTACATTACATTATAAGGTATTTTCAATGATGCACTGCATATTACGTTATATTATAAGGTATTTTCAATGATACACAGCATACTACGCAATATTTTATAACGTATTTCCAAGGATACACTGCATATTGCAATATTTTATAAGGTATTTTCAATGATACACTGCATATTACGTTATATTATAATGTATTTTCAATGATACATTGCATATTACGTTATATTAAAAGGTATTTTCAATGATACACTGCATATTACGTTATATTACAAGGCATTTTCAATGATAGACTGCAAATATTACGTTATATTATAAGGTATTTTGAACGATACACTGCATATTAGATTATATTATAAGGTATTTTCAATGATACTCTGCATATTGCGTTATATTATAACGTAGTTTCAATGATACACTGCATCTTACGTTATATTATAAGGTATTTTCAATGATACACTGCATATTACGTTATATTATAAGGCATTTTCAAGGATACACTGCATATTACGTTATATTATAAGGAATTTTCATTGATACAGTGCACATTACATTATATTATAATGTATTTTCAATGATACACTGCATATTACGTTATATTATACGGTATTTTCAATGATACACTGCATATTACGTTATATTATAAGGTATTTTCAATGATACATTGCATATTACGTTATATTATAAGCCATTTTCAATGATAGACTGCAAATATTGCGTTATATTATAAGGTATTTTGAATGATACACTGCATACTATGTTATATTATAAGGCATTTTCAATGATAGACTGCATATTACATCACATTATAAGGTATTTTCAATGATGCACTGCATATTACGTTATATTATAAGGTATTTTCAATGATACACTGCATATTACGTTATATTATGAGGTATTTTCAATGATAGACTGCAAATATTACGTTATATTATAAGGTATTTGGAATGATACACTGCATATTACGTTATATTATAAGGTATTTTCAATGATACATTGCATATTACGTTATATCATAAGGTATTTTCAATGATACACTGCATATTGCAGTATTTTATGAGGTATTTTCAATGATACACTGCATATTACGTCATATTATAAGGTATTTTCAATGATGCACATCATACTACGTTATATTATAAGCCATTTTCAATGATAGACTGCAAATATTGCGTTATATTATAAGGTATTTTGAATGATACACTGCATACTATGTTATATTATAAGGCATTTTCAATGATAGACTGCATATTACATTACATTATAAGGTATTTTCAATGATGCACTGCATATTACGTTATATTATAAGGTATTTTCAATGATACACTGCATATTACGTTATATTATGAGGTATTTTCAATGATAGACTGCAAATATTACGTTATATTATAAGGTATTTGGAATGATACACTGCATATTACGTTATATTATAAGGTATTTTCAATGATACATTGCATATTACGTTATATCATAAGGTATTTTCAATGATACACTGCATATTGCAGTATTTTATAAGGTATTTTCAATGATACACTGCATATTACGTTATATTATAAGGTATTTTCAATGATACACAGCATACTACGTTATATTATAAGCCATTTTCAATGATAGACTGCAAATATTGCGTTATATTATAAGGTATTTTGAATGATACACTGCATATTAGATTATATTGTAAGATATTTTCAATGATAGACTGCATATTACATTACATTATAAGGTATTTTCAATGATACACTGCATATTACGTTATATTATAAGGTATTTTCAATGATACACTGCATATTACGTTATATTATAAGGTATTTTCAATGATAGACTGCAAATATTACGTTATATTATAAGGTATTTTGAATGATACACTGCATATTGCGTTTTATTATAAGGTATTTTCAATGATACACTGCATATTACGTTATATTATAAGGCATTTTCAATGATACACTGCATATTACGTTATATTATAATGAATTTTCATTGATACAGTGCATATTACATTATATTATAATGTATTTTCAATGATACACAGCATACTACGTCATATTATAAGGTATTTCCAAGGATACACTGCATATTGCAATATTTTATAAGGTATTTTCAATGATACACTGCATATTACGTTATATTATAAGGTATTTTCAATGATACATTGCATATTACGTTATATTAAAAGGTATTTTCAATGATACACTGCATATTACGTTATATTACAAGGCATTTTGAATGATACACTGCATATTGCGTTTTATTATAAGGTATTTTCAATGATACACTGCATATTACGTTATATTATAAGGCATTTTCAATGATACACTGCATATTACGTTATATTATAAGGTATTTTCAATGATACACTGCATATTACGTTATATTATAAGGTATTTTCAATGATACATTGCATATTACGTTATATTAAAAGGTATTTTCAATGATACACTGCATATTACGTTATATTACAAGGCATTTTCAATGATACACTGCATATTACGTTATATTATAAGGTATTTTCAATGATAGACTGCAAATATTACGTTATATTATAAGGTATTTTGAATGATACACTGCATATTGCGTTTTATTATAAGGTATTTTCAATGATACACTGCATATTACGTTATATTATAAGGCATTTTCAATGATACACTGCATATTACGTTATATTATAATGAATTTTCATTGATACAGTGCATATTACATTATATTATAATGTATTTTCAATGATACACAGCATACTACGTCATATTATAAGGTATTTCCAAGGATACACTGCATATTGCAATATTTTATAAGGTATTTTCAATGATACACTGCATATTACGTTATATTATAAGGTATTTTCAATGATACATTGCATATTACGTTATATTAAAAGGTATTTTCAATGATACACTGCATATTACGTTATATTATAAGGCATTTTCAAGGATACACTGCATATTACGTTATATTACAAGGCATTTTCAATGATACACTGCATATTACGTTATATTATAAGGTATTTTCAATGATAGACTGCAAATATTACGTTATATTATAAGGTATTTTGAATGATACACTGCATATTGCGTTTTATTATAAGGTATTTTCAATGATACACTGCATATTACGTTATATTATAAGGCATTTTCAATGATACACTGCATATTACGTTATATTATAATGAATTTTCATTGATACAGTGCATATTACATTATATTATAATGTATTTTCAATGATACACAGCATACTACGTCATATTATAAGGTATTTCCAAGGATACACTGCATATTGCAATATTTTATAAGGTATTTTCAATGATACACTGCATATTACGTTATATTATAAGGTATTTTCAATGATACATTGCATATTACGTTATATTAAAAGGTATTTTCAATGATACACTGCATATTACGTTATATTATAAGGCATTTTCAAGGATACACTGCATATTACGTTATATTATAAGGAATTTTCATTGATACAGTGCATATTACATTATATTATAATGTATTTTCAATGATACACAGCATACTACGTCATATTATAAGGTATTTCCAAGGATACACTGCATATTGCATTATTTTATAAGGTATTTTCAATGATACACTGCATACTACGTTATATTATAAGCCATTTTCAATGATAGACTGCAAATATTACGTTATATTATAAGGTATTTTGAATGATACACTGCATACTATGTTATATTATAAGGCATTTTCAATGATAGACTGCATATTACATTACATTATAAGGTATTTTCTATGATGCACTGCATATTACGTTATATTATAAGGTATTTTCAATGATACACTGCATATTACGTTATATTATAAGGTATTTTCAATGATAGACTGCAAATATTACGTTATATTATAAGGTATTTTGAATGATACACTGCATATTGCGTTTTATTATAAGGTATTTTCAATGATACACTGCATATTACGTTATATTATACGGTATTTTCAATGATACACTGCATATTACGTTATATTATAAGGTATTTTCAATGATACATTGCATATTACGTTATATCATAAGGTATTTTCAATGATACACTGCATATTGCAGTATTTTATAAGGTATTTTCAATGATACACTGCATATTACGTCATATTATAAGGTATTTTCAATGATGCACATCATACTACGTTATATTATAAGCCATTTTCAATGATAGACTGCAAATATTGCGTTATATTATAAGGTATTTTGAATGATACACTGCATACTATGTTATATTATAAGGCATTTTCAATGATAGACTGCATATTACATCACATTATAAGGTATTTTCAATGATGCACTGCATATTACGTTATATTATAAGGTATTTTCAATGATACACTGCATATTACGTTATATTATGAGGTATTTTCAATGATAGACTGCAAATATTACGTTATATTATAAGGTATTTGGAATGATACACTGCATATTACGTTATATTATAAGGTATTTTCAATGATACATTGCATATTACGTTATATCATAAGGTATTTTCAATGATACACTGCATATTGCAGTATTTTATAAGGTATTTTCAATGATACACTGCATATTACGTTATATTATAAGGTATTTTCAATGATGCACAGCATACTACGTTATATTATAAGCCATTTTCAATGATAGACTGCAAATATTACGTTATATTATAAGGTATTTTGAATGATACACTGCATATTAGATTATATTGTAAGATATTTTCAATGATAGACTGCATATTACATTACATTATAAGGTATTTTCAATGATGCACTGCATATTACGTTATATTATAAGGTATTTTCAATGATACACTGCATATTACGTTATATTATAAGGTATTTTCAATGATAGACTGCAAATATTACGTTATATTATAAGGTATTTTGAATGATACACTGCATATTGCGTTTTATTATAAGGTATTTTCAATGATACACTGCATATTACGTTATATTGCAAGGCATTTTCAATGATAGACTGCAAATATTACGTTATATTATAAGGTATTTTGAACGATACACTGCATATTAGATTATATTATAAGGTATTTTCAATGATACTCTGCATATTGCGTTATATTATAACGTATTTTCAATGATACACTGCATCTTACGTTATATTATAAGGTATTTTCAATGATACACTGCATATTACGTTATATTATAAGGCATTTTCAAGGATACACTGCATATTACGTTATATTATAAGGAATTTTCATTGATACAGTGCATATTACATTATATTATAAGGTATTTTCAATGATACACAGCATACTACGTCATATTATAAGGTATTTCCAAGGATACACTGCATATTGCATTATTTTATAAGGTATTTTCAATGATACACTGCATACTACGTTATATTATAAGCCATTTTCAATGATAGACTGCAAATATTACGTTATATTATAAGGTATTTTGAATGATACACTGCATACTATGTTATATTATAAGGCATTTTCAATGATAGACTGCATATTACATTACATTATAAGGTATTTTCTATGATGCACTGCATATTACGTTATATTATAAGGTATTTTCAATGATACACTGCATATTACGTTATATTATAAGGTATTTTCAATGATAGACTGCAAATATTACGTTATATTATAAGGTATTTTGAATGATACACTGCATATTGCGTTTTATTATAAGGTATTTTCAATGATACACTGCATATTACGTTATATTATAAGGCATTTTCAATGATACACTGCATATTACGTTATATTATAATGAATTTTCATTGATACAGTGCATATTACATTATTTTATAATGTATTTTCAATGATACACAGCATACTACGCAATATTTTATAACGTATTTCCAAGGATACACTGCATATTGCAATATTTTATAAGGTATTTTCAATGATACACTGCATATTACGTTATATTATAATGTATTTTCAATGATACATTGCATATTACGTTATATTAAAAGGTATTTTCAATGATACACTGCATATTACGTTATATTACAAGGCATTTTCAATGATAGACTGCAAATATTACGTTATATTATAAGGTATTTTGAACGATACACTGCATATTAGATTATATTATAAGGTATTTTCAATGATACTCTGCATATTGCGTTATATTATAACGTATTTTCAATGATACACTGCATATTACGTTATATTATAAGGTATTTTCAATGATACACTGCATATTACGTTATATTATAAGGCATTTTCAAGGATACACTGCATATTACGTTATATTATAAGGAATTTTCATTGATACAGTGCATATTACATTATATTATAATGTATTTTCAATGATACACAGCATACTACGTCATATTATAAGGTATTTCCAAGGATACACTGCATATTGCAATATTTTATAAGGTATTTTCAATGATACACTGCATATTACGTTATATTATAACGTATTTTCAATGATACACTGCATATTACGTTATATTATAAGGTATTTTCAATGATACATTGCATATTACGTTATATCATAAGGTATTTTCAATGATACACTGCATATTGCAGTATTTTATAAGGTATTTTCAATGATACACTGCATATTACGTCATATTATAAGGTATTTTCAATGATGCACATCATACTACGTTATATTATAAGCCATTTTCAATGATAGACTGCAAATATTGCGTTATATTATAAGGTATTTTGAATGATACACTGCATACTATGTTATATTATAAGGCATTTTCAATGATAGACTGCATATTACATCACATTATAAGGTATTTTCAATGATGCACTGCATATTACGTTATATTATAAGGTATTTTCAATGATACACTGCATATTACCTTATATTATGAGGTATTTTCAATGATAGACTGCAAATATTACGTTATATTATAAGGTATTTGGAATGATACACTGCATATTACGTTATATTATAAGGTATTTTCAATGATACATTGCATATTACGTTATATCATAAGGTATTTTCAATGATACACTGCATATTGCAGTATTTTATAAGGTATTTTCAATGATACACTGCATATTACGTTATATTATAAGGTATTTTCAATGATGCACAGCATACTACGTTATATTATAAGCCATTTTCAATGATAGACTGCAAATATTGCGTTATATTATAAGGTATTTTGAATGATACACTGCATATTAGATTATATTGTAAGATATTTTCAATGATAGACTGCATATTACATTACATTATAAGGTATTTTCAATGATGCACTGCATATTACGTTATATTATAAGGTATTTTCAATGATACACTGCATATTACGTTATATTATAAGGTATTTTCAATGAGAGACTGCAAATATTACGTTATATTATAAGGTATTTTGAATGATACACTGCATATTGCGTTTTATTATAAGGTATTTTCAATTATACACTGCATATTACGTTATATTGCAAGGCATTTTCAATGATAGACTGCAAATATTACGTTATATTATAAGGTATTTTGAACGATATACTGCATATTAGATTATATTATAAGGTATTTTCAATGATACTCTGCATATTGCGTTATATTATAACGTATTTTCAATGATACACTGCATCTTACGTTATATTATAAGGTATTTTCAATGATACACTGCATATTACGTTATATTATAAGGCATTTTCAAGGATACACTGCATATTACGTTATATTATAAGGAATTTTCATTGATACAGTGCATATTACATTATATTATAATGTATTTTCAATGATACACAGCATACTACGTCATATTATAAGGTATTTCCAAGGATACACTGCATATTGCATTATTTTATAAGGTATTTTCAATGATACACTGCATACTACGTTATATTATAAGCCATTTTCAATGATAGACTGCAAATATTACGTTATATTATAAGGTATTTTGAATGATACACTGCATACTATGTTATATTATAAGGCATTTTCAATGATAGACTGCATATTACATTACATTATAAGGTATTTTCTATGATGCACTGCATATTACGTTATATTATAAGGTATTTTCAATGATACACTGCATATTACGTTATATTATAAGGTATTTTCAATGATAGACTGCAAATATTACGTTATATTATAAGGTATTTTGAATGATACACTGCATATTGCGTTTTATTATAAGGTATTTTCAATGATACACTGCATATTACGTTATATTATAAGGCATTTTCAATGATACACTGCATATTACGTTATATTATAATGAATTTTCATTGATACAGTGCATATTACATTATTTTATAATGTATTTTCAATGATACACAGCATACTACGCAATATTTTATAACGTATTTCCAAGGATACACTGCATATTGCAATATTTTATAAGGTATTTTCAATGATACACTGCATATTACGTTGTATTATAATGTATTTTCAATGATACATTGCATATTACGTTATATTAAAAGGTATTTTCAATGATACACTGCATATTACGTTATATTACAAGGCATTTTCAATGATAGACTGCAAATATTACGTTATATTATAAGGTATTTTGAACGATACACTGCATATTAGATTATATTATAAGGTATTTTCAATGATACTCTGCATATTGCGTTATATTATAACGTATTTTCAATGATACACTGCATATTACGTTATATTATAAGGTATTTTCAATGATACACTGCATATTACGTTATATTATAAGGCATTTTCAAGGATACACTGCATATTACGTTATATTATAAGGAATTTTCATTGATACAGTGCATATTACATTATATTATAATGTATTTTCAATGATACACAGCATACTACGTCATATTATAAGGTATTTCCAAGGATACACTGCATATTGCAATATTTTATAAGGTATTTTCAATGATACACTGCATATTACGTTATATTATAAGGTATTTTCAATGATACACTGCATATTACGTTATATTATAAGGTATTTTCAATGATACATTGCATATTACGTTATATCATAAGGTATTTTCAATGATACACTGCATATTGCAGTATTTTATAAGGTATTTTCAATGATACACTGCATATTACGTTATATTATAAGGTATTTTCAATGATGCACAGCATACTACGTTATATTATAAGCCATTTTCAATGATAGACTGCAAATATTGCGTTATATTATAAGGTATTTTGAATGATACACTGCATACTATGTTATATTATAAGGCATTTTCAATGATAGACTGCATATTACATCACATTATAAGGTATTTTCAATGATGCACTGCATATTACGTTATATTATAAGGTATTTTCAATGATACACTGCATATTACGTTATATTATGAGGTATTTTCAATGATAGACTGCAAATATTACGTTATATTATAAGGTATTTTGAATGATACACTGCATATTACGTTATATTATAAGGTATTTTCAATGATACATTGCATATTACGTTATATCATAAGGTATTTTCAATGATACACTGCATATTGCAGTATTTTATAAGGTATTTTCAATGATACACTGCATATTACGTTATATTATAAGGTATTTTCAATGATGCACAGCATATTACGTTATATTATAAGCCATTTTCAAGGATAGACTGCAAATATTGCGTTATATTATAAGGTATTTTGAATGATACACTGCATATTAGATTATATTGTAAGATATTTTCAATGATAGACTGCATATTACATTACATTATAAGGTATTTTCAATGATGCACTGCATATTACGTTATATTATAAGGTATTTTCAATGATACACTGCATATTACGTTATATTATAAGGTATTTTCAATGATAGACTGCAAATATTACGTTATATTATAAGGTATTTTGAATGATACACTGCATATTGCGTTTTATTATAAGGTATTTTCAATGATACACTGCATATTACGTTATATTATAAGGCATTTTCAATGATACACTGCATATTACGTTATATTATAATGAATTTTCATTGATACAGTGCATATTACATTATATGATAATGTATTTTCAATGATACACAGCATACTACGTCATATTATAAGGTATTTCCAAGGATACACTGCATATTGCAATATTTTATAAGGTATTTTCAATGATACACTGCATATTACGTTATATTATAAGGTATTTTCAATGATACACTGCATATTACGTTATATTATAAGGTATTTTCAATGATACACTGCATATTACGTTATATTACAAGGCATTTTCAATGATAGACTGCAAATATTACGTTATATTATAAGGTATTTTGAACGATACACTGCATATTAGATTATATTATAAGGTATTTTCAATGATACTCTGCATATTGCGTTATATTATAACGTATTTTCAATGATACACTGCATCTTACGTTATATTATAAGGTATTTTCAATGATACACTGCATATTACGTTATATTATAAGGCATTTTCAAGGATACACTGCATATTACGTTATATTATAAGGAATTTTCATTGATACAGTGCACATTACATTATATTATAATGTATTTTCAATGATACACAGCATACTACGTCATATTATAAGGTATTTCCAAGGATACACTGCATATTGCAATATTTTATAAGGTATTTTCAATGATACACTGCATATTACGTTATATTATACTGTATTTTCAATGATACACAGCATACTACGTCATATTATAAGGTATTTTCAATGATACACTGCATATTGCAGTATTTTATAAGGTATTTTCAATGATACACTGCATATTACGTCATATTATAAGGTATTTTCAATGATGCACATCATACTACGTTATATTATAAGCCATTTTCAATGATAGACTGCAAATATTGCGTTATATTATAAGGTATTTTGAATGATACACTGCATACTATGTTATATTATAAGGCATTTTCAATGATAGACTGCATATTACATTACATTATAAGGTATTTTCAATGATGCACTGCATATTACGTTATATTATAAGGTATTTTCAATGATACACTGCATATTACGTTATATTATAAGGTATTTTCAATGATAGACTGCAAATATTACGTTATATTATAAGGTATTTTGAATGATACACTGCATATTGCGTTTTATTATAAGGTATTTTCAATGATACACTGCATATTACGTTATATTATAAGGCATTTTCAATGATACACTGCATATTACGTTATATTATAATGAATTTTCATTGATACAGTGCATATTACATTATATTATAATGTATTTTCAATGATACACAGCATACTACGTCATATTATAAGGTATTTCCAAGGATACACTGCATATTGCAATATTTTATAAGGTATTTTCAATGATACACTGCATATTACGTTATATTATAAGGTATTTTCAATGATACACTGCATATTACGTTATATTATAAGGTATTTTCAATGATACACTGCATATTACGTTATATTATAAGGCATTTTCAAGGATACACTGCATATTACGTTATATTATAAGGAATTTTCATTGATACAGTGCATATTACATTATATTATAATGTATTTTCAATGATACACAGCATACTACGTCATATTATAAGGTATTTCCAAGGATACACTGCATATTGCATTATTTTATAAGGTATTTTCAATGATACACTGCATACTACGTTATATTATAAGCCATTTTCAATGATAGACTGCAAATATTACGTTATATTATAAGGTATTTTGAATGATACACTGCATACTATGTTATATTATAAGGCATTTTCAATGATAGACTGCATATTACATTACATTATAAGGTATTTTCAATGATGCACTGCATATTACGTTATATTATAAGGTATTTTCAATGATACACTGCATATTACGTTATATTATAAGGTATTTTCAATGATAGACTGCAAATATTACGTTATATTATAAGGTATTTTGAATGATACACTGCATATTGCGTTTTATTATAAGGTATTTTCAATGATACACTGCATATTACGTTATATTATAAGGCATTTTCAATGATACACTGCATATTACGTTATATTATAATGAATTTTCATTGATACAGTGCATATTACATTATATTATAATGTATTTTCAATGATACACAGCATACTACGTCATATTATAAGGTATTTCCAAGGATACACTGCATATTGCAATATTTTATAAGGTATTTTCAATGATACACTGCATATTACGTTATATTATAAGGTATTTTCAATGATACACTGCATATTACGTTATATTATAAGGTATTTTCAATGATACACTGCATATTACGTTATATTACAAGGCATTTTCAATGATAGACTGCAAATATTACGTTATATTATAAGGTATTTTGAACGATACACTGCATATTAGATTATATTATAAGGTATTTTCAATGATACTCTGCATATTGCGTTATATTATAACGTATTTTCAATGATACACTGCATCTTACGTTATATTATAAGGTATTTTCAATGATACACTGCATATTACGTTATATTATAAGGCATTTTCAAGGATACACTGCATATTACGTTATATTATAAGGAATTTTCATTGATACAGTGCACATTACATTATATTATAATGTATTTTCAATGATACACAGCATACTACGTCATATTATAAGGTATTTCCAAGGATACACTGCATATTGCAATATTTTATAAGGTATTTTCAATGATACACTGCATATTACGTTATATTATACGGTATTTTCAATGATACACAGCATACTACGTCATATTATAAGGTATTTTCAATGATACACTGCATATTGCAGTATTTTATAAGGTATTTTCAATGATACACTGCATATTACGTCATATTATAAGGTATTTTCAATGATGCACATCATACTACGTTATATTATAAGCCATTTTCAATGATAGACTGCAAATATTGCGTTATATTATAAGGTATTTTGAATGATACACTGCATACTATGTTATATTATAAGGCATTTTCAATGATAGACTGCATATTACATTACATTATAAGGTATTTTCAATGATGCACTGCATATTACGTTATATTATAAGGTATTTTCAATGATACACTGCATATTACGTTATATTATAAGGTATTTTCAATGATAGACTGCAAATATTACGTTATATTATAAGGTATTTTGAATGATACACTGCATATTGCGTTTTATTATAAGGTATTTTCAATGATACACTGCATATTACGTTATATTATAAGGCATTTTCAATGATACACTGCATATTACGTTATATTATAATGAATTTTCATTGATACAGTGCATATTACATTATATTATAATGTATTTTCAATGATACACAGCATACTACGTCATATTATAAGGTATTTCCAAGGATACACTGCATATTGCAATATTTTATAAGGTATTTTCAATGATACACTGCATATTACGTTATATTATAAGGTATTTTCAATGATACACTGCATATTACGTTATATTATAAGGTATTATCAATGATACACTGCATATTGCGTTATATTATAACGTATTTTCAATGATACACAGCATACTACGTCATATTATAAGGTATTTCCAAGGATACACTGCATATTGCAATATTTTATAAGGTATTTTCAATGATACACTGCATATTACGTTATATTATACGGTATTTTCAATGATACACTGCATATTACGTTATATTATAAGGTATTTTCAATGATACATTGCATATTACGTTATATCATAAGGTATTTTCAATGATACACTGCATATTGCAGTATTTTATAAGGTATTTTCAATGATACACTGCATATTACGTCATATTATAAGGTATTTTCAATGATGCACATCATACTACGTTATATTATAAGCCATTTTCAATGATAGACTGCAAATATTGCGTTATATTATAAGGTATTTTCAATGATACACTGCATATTGCAGTATTTTATAAGGTATTTTCAATGATACACTGCATATTACGTTATATTATAAGGTATTTTCAATGATGCACAGCATACTACGTTATATTATAAGCCATTTTCAATGATAGACTGCAAATATTGCGTTATATTATAAGGTATTTTGAATGATACACTGCATATTAGATTATATTGTAAGATATTTTCAATGATAGACTGCATATTACATTACATTATAAGGTATTTTCAATGATGCACTGCATATTACGTTATATTATAAGGTATTTTCAATGATACACTGCATATTACGTTATATTATAAGGTATTTTCAATGATAGACTGCAAATATTACGTTATATTATAAGGTATTTTGAATGATACACTGCATATTGCGTTTTATTATAAGGTATTTTCAATGATACACTGCATATTACGTTATATTATAAGGCATTTTCAATGATACACTGCATATTACGTTATATTATAATGAATTTTCATTGATACAGTGCATATTACATTATATTATAATGTATTTTCAATGATACACAGCATACTACGTCATATTATAAGGTATTTCCATGGATACACTGCATATTGCAATATTTTATAAGGTATTTTCAATGATACACTGCATATTACGTTATATTATAAGGTATTTTCAATGATACATTGCATATTACGTTATATTAAAAGGTATTTTCAATGATACACTGCATATTACGTTATATTACAAGGCATTTTGAATGATACACTGCATATTGCGTTTTATTATAAGGTATTTTCAATGATACACTGCATATTACGTTATATTATAAGGCATTTTCAATGATACACTGCATATTACGTTATATTATAAGGTATTTTCAATGATACACTGCATATTACGTTATATTATAAGGTATTTTCAATGATACATTGCATATTACGTTATATTAAAAGGTATTTTCAATGATACACTGCATATTACGTTATATTACAAGGCATTTTCAATGATAGACTGCAAATATTACGTTATATTATAAGGTATTTTGAACGATACACTGCATATTAGATTATATTATAAGGTATTTTCAATGATACTCTGCATATTGCGTTATATTATAACGTATTTTCAATGATACACTGCATATTACGTTATATTATAAGGTATTTTCAATGATACACTGCATATTACGTTATATTATAAGGCATTTTCAAGGATACACTGCATATTACGTTATATTATAAGGAATTTTCATTGATACAGTGCATATAACATTATATTATAATGTATTTTCAATGATACACAGCATACTACGTCATATTATAAGGTATTTCCAAGGATACACTGCATATTGCATTATTTTATAAGGTATTTTCAATGATACACTGCATACTACGTTATATTATAAGCCATTTTCAATGATAGACTGCAAATATTACGTTATATTATAAGGTATTTTGAATGATACACTGCATACTATGTTATATTATAAGGCATTTTCAATGATAGACTGCATATTACATTACATTATAAGGTATTTTCTATGATGCACTGCATATTACGTTATATTATAAGGTATTTTCAATGATACACTGCATATTACGTTATATTATAAGGTATTTTCAATGATAGACTGCAAATATTACGTTATATTATAAGGTATTTTGAATGATACACTGCATATTGCGTTTTATTATAAGGTATTTTCAATGATACACTGCATATTACGTTATATTATAAGGCATTTTCAATGATACACTGCATATTACGTTATATTATAATGAATTTTCATTGATACAGTGCATATTACATTATATTATAATGTATTTTCAATGATACACAGCATACTACGTCATATTATAAGGTATTTCCAAGGATACACTGCATATTGCAATATTTTATAAGGTATTTTCAATGATACACTGCATATTACGTTATATTATAAGGTATTTTCAATGATACACTGCATATTACGTTATATTATAAGGTATTATCAATGATACACTGCATATTGCGTTATATTATAACGTATTTTCAATGATACACTGCATATTACGTTATATTATAAGGTATTTTCAATGATACACTGCATATTACGTTATATTACAAGGCATTTTCAATGATAGACTGCAAATATTACGTTATATTATAAGGTATTTTGAACGATACACTGCATATTAGATTATATTATAAGGTATTTTCAATGATACTCTGCATATTGCGTTATATTATAACGTATTTTCAATGATACACTGCATCTTACGTTATATTATAGGTATTTTCAATGATACACTGCATATTACGTTATATTATAAGGCATTTTCAAGGATACACTGCATATTGCAATATTTTATAAGGTATTTTCAATGATACACTGCATATTACGTTATATTATACGGTATTTTCAATGATACATTGCATATTACGTTATATCATAAGGTATTTTCAATGATACACTGCATATTGCAGTATTTTATAAGGTATTTTCAATGATACACTGCATATTACGTCATATTATAAGGTATTTTCAATGATGCACATCATACTACGTTATATTATAAGCCATTTTCAATGATAGACTGCAAATATTGCGTTATATTATAAGGTATTTTGAATGATACACTGCATACTATGTAATATTATAAGGCATTTTCAATGATAGACTGCATATTACATTACATTATAAGGTATTTTCAATGATGCACTGCATATTACGTTATATTATAAGGTATTTTCAATGATACACTGCATATTACGTTATATTATAAGGTATTTTCAATGATAGACTGCAAATATTACGTTATATTATAAGGTATTTTGAATGATACACTGCATATTGCGTTTTATTATAAGGTATTTTCAATGATAGACTGCAAATATTACGTTATATTATAAGGTATTTTGAATGATACACTGCATATTGCGTTTTATTATAAGGTATTTTCAATGATACACTGCATGTTACGTTATATTATAAGGCATTTTCAATGATACACTGCATATTACGTTATATTATAATGAATTTTCATTGATACAGTGCATATTACATTATATTATAATGTATTTTCAATGATACACAGCATACTACGTCATATTATAAGGTATTTCCAAGGATACACTGCATATTGCAATATTTTATAAGGTATTTTCAATGATACACTGCATATTACGTTATATTATAAGGTATTTTCAATGATACACTGCATATTACGTTATATTATAAGGTATTATCAATGATACACTGCATATTGCGTTATATTATAACGTATTTTCAATGATACACTGCATATTACGTTATATTATAAGGTATTTTCAATGATACACTGCATATTACGTTATATTACAAGGCATTTTCAATGATAGACTGCAAATATTACGTTATATTATAAGGTATTTTGAACGATACACTGCATATTAGATTATATTATAAGGTATTTTCAATGATACTCTGCATATTGCGTTATATTATAACGTATTTTCAATGATACACTGCATCTTACGTTATATTATAAGGTATTTTCAATGATACACTGCATATTACGTTATATTATAAGGCATTTTCAAGGATACACTGCATATTGCAATATTTTATAAGGTATTTTCAATGATACACTGCATATTACGTTATATTATACGGTATTTTCAATGATACACTGCATATTACGTTATATTATAAGGTATTTTCAATGATACATTGCATATTACGTTATATCATAAGGTATTTTCAATGATACACTGCATATTGCAGTATTTTATAAGGTATTTTCAATGATACACTGCATATTACGTCATATTATAAGGTATTTTCAATGATGCACATCATACTACGTTATATTATAAGCCATTTTCAATGATAGACTGCAAATATTGCGTTATATTATAAGGTATTTTGAATGATACACTGCATACTATGTAATATTATAAGGCATTTTCAATGATAGACTGCATATTACATTACATTATAAGGTATTTTCAATGATGCACTGCATATTACGTTATATTATAAGGTATTTTCAATGATACACTGCATATTACGTTATATTATAAGGTATTTTCAATGATAGACTGCAAATATTACGTTATATTATAAGGTATTTTGAATGATACACTGCATATTGCGTTTTATTATAAGGTATTTTCAATGATACACTGCATATTACGTTATATTATAAGGCATTTTCAATGATACACTGCATATTACGTTATATTATAAGGAATTTTCATTGATACAGTGCATATTACATTATATTATAATGTATTTTCAATGATACACAGCATACTACGTCATATTATAAGGTATTTCCAAGGATACACTGCATATTGCAATATTTTATAAGGTATTTTCAATGATACACTGCATATTACGTTATATTATAAGGTATTTTCAATGATACACTGCATATTACGTTATATTATAAGGTATTATCAATGATACACTGCATATTGCGTTATATTATAACGTATTTTCAATGATACACTGCATATTACGTTATATTATAAGGTATTTTCAATGATACACTGCATATTACGTTATATTACAAGGCATTTTCAATGATAGACTGCAAATATTACGTTATATTATAAGGTATTTTGAACGATACACTGTATATTAGATTATATTATAAGGTATTTTCAATGATACACTGCATATTGCGTTATATTATAACGTATTTTCAATGATACACTGCATCTTACGTTATATTATAAGGTATTTTCAATGATACACTGCATATTACGTTATATTATAAGGCATTTTCAAGGATACACTGCATATTACGTTATATTATAAGGAATTTTCATTGATACAGTGCATATTACATTATATTATAATGTATTTTCAATGATACACAGCATACTACGTCATATTATAAGGTATTTCCAAGGATACACTGCATATTGCAATATTTTATAAGGTATTTTCAATGATACACTGCATATTACGTTATATTATAACGTATTTTCAATGATACACTGCATATTACGTTATATTATAAGGTATTTTCAATGATACATTGCATATTACGTTATATCATAAGGTATTTTCAATGATACACTGCATATTGCAGTATTTTATAAGGTATTTTCAATGATACACTGCATATTACGTTATATTATAAGGTATTTTCAATGATGCACATCATACTACGTTATATTATAAGCCATTTTCAATGATAGACTGCAAATATTGCGTTATATTATAAGGTATTTTGAATGATACACTGCATACTATGTTATATTATAAGGCATTTTCAATGATAGACTGCATATTACATTACATTATAAGGTATTTTCAATGATGCACTGCATATTACGTTATATTATAAGGTATTTTCAATGATACACTGCATATTACGTTATATTATAAGGTATTTTCAATGATAGACTGCAAATATTACGTTATATTATAAGGTATTTTGAATGATACACTGCATATTACGTTATATTATAAGGTATTTTCAATGATACATTGCATATTACGTTATATCATAAGGTATTTTCAATGATACACTGCATATTGCAGTATTTTATAAGGTATTTTCAATGATACACTGCATATTACGTTATATTATAAGGTATTTTCAATGATGCACAGCATACTACGTTATATTATAAGCCATTTTCAATGATAGACTGCAAATATTACGTTATATTATAAGGTATTTTGAATGATACACTGCATATTAGATTATATTGTAAGATATTTTCAATGATAGACTGCATATTACATTACATTATAAGGTATTTTCAATGATGCACTGCATATTACGTTATATTATAAGGTATTTTCAATGATACACTGCATATTACGTTATATTATAAGGTATTTTCAATGATAGACTGCAAATATTACGTTATATTATAAGGTATTTTGAATGATACACTGCATATTGCGTTTTATTATAAGGTATTTTCAATGATACACTGCATATTACGTTATATTATAAGGCATTTTCAATGATACACTGCATATTACGTTATATTATAAGGCATTTTCAAGGATACACTGCATATTACGTTATATTATAAGGAATTTTCATTGATACAGTGCATATTACATTATATTATAATGTATTTTCAATGATACACAGCATACTACGTCATATTATAAGGTATTTCCAAGGATACACTGCATATTGCATTATTTTATAAGGTATTTTCAATGATACACTGCATACTACGTTATATTATAAGCCATTTTCAATGATAGACTGCAAATATTACGTTATATTATAAGGTATTTTGAATGATACACTGCATACTATGTTATATTATAAGGCATTTTCAATGATAGACTGCATATTACATTACATTATAAGGTATTTTCAATGATGCACTGCATATTACGTTATATTATAAGGTATTTTCAATGATACACTGCATATTACGTTATATTATAAGGTATTTTCAATGATAGACTGCAAATATTACGTTATATTATAAGGTATTTTGAATGATACACTGCATATTGCGTTTTATTATAAGGTATTTTCAATGATACACTGCATATTACGTTATATTATAAGGCATTTTCAATGATACACTGCATATTACGTTATATTATAATGAATTTTCATTGATACAGTGCATATTACATTATATCATAATGTATTTTCAATGATACACAGCATACTACGTCATATTATAAGGTATTTCCAAGGATACACTGCATATTGCAATATTTTATAAGGTATTTTCAATGATACACTGCATATTACGTTATATTATAAGGTATTTTCAATGATACACTGCATATTACGTTATATTATAAGGTATTATCAATGATACACTGCATATTGCGTTATATTATAACGTATTTTCAATGATACACTGCATATTACGTTATATTATAAGGTATTTTCAATGATACACTGCATATTACGTTATATTACAAGGCATTTTCAATGATAGACTGCAAATATTACGTTATATTATAAGGAATTTTCATTGATACAGTGCATATTACATTATATTATAATGTATTTTCAATGATACACAGCATACTACGTCATATTATAAGGTATTTCCAAGGATACACTGCATATTGCAATATTTTATAAGGTATTTTCAATGATACACTGCATATTACGTTATATTATACGGTATTTTCAATGATACACTGCATATTACGTTATATTATAAGGTATTTTCAATGATACATTGCATATTACGTTATATCATAAGGTATTTTCAATGATACACTGCATATTGCAGTATTTTATAAGGTATTTTCAATGATACACTGCATATTACGTCATATTATAAGGTATTTTCAATGATGCACATCATACTACGTTATATTATAAACCATTTTCAATGATAGACTGAAAATATTGCGTTATATTATAAGGTATTTTGAATGATACACTGCATACTATGTAATATTATAAGGCATTTTCAATGATAGACTGCATATTACATTACATTATAAGGTATTTTCAATGATGCACTGCATATTACGTTATATTATAAGGTATTTTCAATGATACACTGCATATTACGTTATATTATAAGGTATTTTCAATGATAGACTGCAAATATTACGTTATATTATAAGGTATTTTGAATGATACACTGCATATTACGTTATATTATAAGGTATTTTCAATGATACATTGCATATTACGTTATATCATAAGGTATTTTCAATGATACACTGCATATTGCAGTATTTTATAAGGTATTTTCAATGATACACTGCATATTACGTTATATTATAAGGTATTTTCAATGATGCACAGCATACTACGTTATATTATAAGCCATTTTCAATGATAGACTGCAAATATTACGTTATATTATAAGGTATTTTGAATGATACACTGCATATTGCGTTTTATTATAAGGTATTTTCAATGATACACTGCATATTACGTTATATTATAAGGCATTTTCAATGATACACTGCATATTACGTTATATTATAAGGCATTTTCAAGGATACACTGCATATTACGTTATATTATAAGGAATTTTCATTGATACAGTGCATATTACATTATATTATAATGTATTTTCAATGATACACAGCATACTACGTCATATTATAAGGTATTTCCAAGGATACACTGCATATTGCAATATTTTATAAGGTATTTTCAATGATGCACTGCATACTACGTTATATTATAAGCCATTTTCAATGATAGACTGCAAATATTACGTTATATTATAAGGTATTTTGAATGATACACTGCATACTATGTTATATTATAAGGCATTTTCAATGATAGACTGCATATTACATTACATTATAAGGTATTTTCAATGATGCACTGCATATTACGTTATATTATAAGGTATTTTCAATGATACACTGCATATTACGTTATATTATAAGGTATTTTCAATGATAGACTGCAAATATTACGTTATATTATAAGGTATTTTGAATGATACACTGCATATTGCGTTTTATTATAAGGTATTTTCAATGATACACTGCATATTACGTTATATTATAAGGCATTTTCAATGATACACTGCATATTACGTTATATTATAATGAATTTTCATTGATACAGTGCATATTACATTATATCATAATGTATTTTCAATGATACACAGCATACTACGTAATATTATAAGGTATTTCCAAGGATACACTGCATATTGCAATATTTTATAAGGTATTTTCAATGATACACTGCATATTACGTTATATTATAAGGTATTTTCAATGATACACTGCATATTACGTTATATTATAAGGTATTATCAATGATACACTGCATATTGCGTTATATTATAACGTATTTTCAATGATACACTGCATATTACGTTATATTATAAGGTATTTTCAATGATACACTGCATATTACGTTATATTACAAGGCATTTTCAATGATAGACTGCAAATATTACGTTATATTATAAGGAATTTTCATTGATACAGTGCATATTACATTATATTATAATGTATTTTCAATGATACACAGCATACTACGTCATATTATAAGGTATTTCCAAGGATACACTGCATATTGCAATATTTTATAAGGTATTTTCAATGATACACTGCATATTACGTTATATTATACGGTATTTTCAATGATACACTGCATATTACGTTATATTATAAGGTATTTTCAATGATACATTGCATATTACGTTATATCATAAGGTATTTTCAATGATACACTGCATATTGCAGTATTTTATAAGGTATTTTCAATGATACACTGCATATTACGTCATATTATAAGGTATTTTCAATGATGCACATCATACTACGTTATATTATAAGCCATTTTCAATGATAGACTGCAAATATTGCGTTATATTATAAGGTATTTTGAATGATACACTGCATACTGTGTAATATTATAAGGCATTTTCAATGATAGACTGCATATTACATTACATTATAAGGTATTTTCAATGATGCACTGCATATTACGTTATATTATAAGGTATTTTCAATGATACACTGCATATTACGTTATATTATGAGGTATTTTCAATGATAGACTGCAAATATTACGTTATATTATAAGGTATTTTGAATGATACACTGCATATTACGATATATTATAAGGTATTTTCAATGATACACTGCATATTACGTTATATTATAAGGCATTTTCAATGATACACTGCATATTACGTTATATTATAATGAATTTTCATTGATACAGTGCATATTACATTATATTATAATGTATTTTCAATGATACACAGCATACTACGTCATATTATAAGGTATTTCCAAGGATACACTGCATATTGCAATATTTTATAAGGTATTTTCAATGATACACTGCATATTACGTTATATTATAAGGTATTTTCAATGATACATTGCATATTACGTTATATTAAAAGGTATTTTCAATGATACACTGCATATTACGTTATATTACAAGGCATTTTGAATGATACACTGCATATTGCGTTTTATTATAAGGTATTTTCAATGATACACTGCATATTACGTTATATTATAAGGCATTTTCAATGATACACTGCATATTACGTTATATTATAAGGTATTTTCAATGATACACTGCATATTACGTTATATTATAAGGTATTTTCAATGATACATTGCATATTACGTTATATTAAAAGGTATTTTCAATGATACACTGCATATTACGTTATATTACAAGGCATTTTCAATGATAGACTGCAAATATTACGTTATATTATAAGGTATTTTGAACGATACACTGCATATTAGATTATATTATAAGGTATTTTCAATGATACTCTGCATATTGCGTTATATTATAACGTATTTTCAATGATACACTGCATATTACGTTATATTATAAGGTATTTTCAATGATACACTGCATATTACGTTATATTATAAGGCATTTTCAAGGATACACTGCATATTACGTTATATTATAAGGAATTTTCATTGATACAGTGCATATAACATTATATTATAATGTATTTTCAATGATACACAGCATACTACGTCATATTATAAGGTATTTCCAAGGATACACTGCATATTGCATTATTTTATAAGGTATTTTCAATGATACACTGCATACTACGTTATATTATAAGCCATTTTCAATGATACACTGCATATTACGTTATATTATAATGAATTTTCATTGATACAGTGCATATTACATTATATTATAATGTATTTTCAATGATACACAGCATACTACGTCATATTATAAGGTATTTCCAAGGATACACTGCATATTGCAATATTTTATAAGGTATTTTCAATGATACACTGCATATTACGTTATATTATAAGGTATTTTCAATGATACACTGCATATTACGTTATATTATAAGGTATTATCAATGATACACTGCATATTGCGTTATATTATAACGTATTTTCAATGATACACTGCATATTACGTTATATTATAAGGTATTTTCAATGATACACTGCATATTACGTTATATTACAAGGCATTTTCAATGATAGACTGCAAATATTACGTTATATTATAAGGTATTTTGAACGATACACTGCATATTAGATTACATTATAAGGTATTTTCAATGATACTCTGCATATTGCGTTATATTATAACGTATTTTCAATGATACACTGCATCTTACGTTATATTATAAGGTATTTTCAATGATACACTGCATATTACGTTATATTATAATGCATTTTCAAGGATACACTGCATATTACGTTATATTATAAGGAATTTTCATTGATACAGTGCACATTACATTATATTATAATGTATTTTCAATGATACACAGCATACTACGTCATATTATAAGGTATTTCCAAGGATACACTGCATATTGCAATATTTTATAAGGTATTTTCAATGATACACTGCATATTACGTTATATTATACGGTCTTTTCAATGATACACTGCATATTACGTTATATTATAAGGTATTTTCAATGATACATTGCATATTACGTTATATCATAAGGTATTTTCAATGATACACTGCATATTGCAGTATTTTATAAGGTATTTTCAATGATACACAGCATATTACGTCATATTATAAGGTATTTTCAATGATGCACATCATACTACGTTATATTATAAGCCATTTTCAATGATAGACTGCAAATATTGCGTTATATTATAAGGTATTTTGAATGATACACTGCATACTATGTTATATTATAAGGCATTTTCAATGATAGACTGCATATTACATTACATTATAAGGTATTTTCAATGATGCACTGCATATTACGTTATATTATAAGGTATTTTCAATGATACACTGCATATTACGTTATATTATAAGGTATTTTCAATGATAGACTGCAAATATTACGTTATATTATAAGGTATTTTGAATGATACACTGCATATTACGTTATATTATAAGGTATTTTCAATGATACATTGCATATTACGTTATATCATAAGGTATTTTCAATGATACACTGCATATTGCAGTATTTTATAAGGTATTTTCAATGATACACTGCATATTACGTTATATTATAAGGTATTTTCAATGATGCACAGCATACTACGTTATATTATAAGCCATTTTCAATGATAGACTGCAAATATTACGTTATATTATAAGGTATTTTGAATGATACACTGCATATTAGATTATATTGTAAGATATTTTCAATGATAGACTGCATATTACATTACATTATAAGGTATTTTCAATGATGCACTGCATATTACGTTATATTATAAGGTATTTTCAATGATACACTGCATATTACGTTATATTATAATGCATTTTCAAGGATACACTGCATATTACGTTATATTATAAGGAATTTTCATTGATACAGTGCACATTACATTATATTATAATGTATTTTCAATGATACACAGCATACTACGTCATATTATAAGGTATTTCCAAGGATACACTGCATATTGCAATATTTTATAAGGTATTTTCAATGATACACTGCATATTACGTTATATTATAACGTATTTTCAATGATACACTGCATATTACGTTATATTATAAGGTATTTTCAATGATACATTGCATATTACGTTATATCATAAGGTATTTTCAATGATACACTGCATATTGCAGTATTTTATAAGGTATTTTCAATGATACACTGCATATTACGTCATATTATAAGGTATTTTCAATGATGCACATCATACTACGTTATATTATAAGCCATTTTCAATGATAGACTGCAAATATTGCGTTATATTATAAGGTATTTTGAATGATACACTGCATACTATGTTATATTATAAGGCATTTTCAATGATAGACTGCATATTACATTACATTATAAGGTATTTTCAATGATGCACTGCATATTACGTTATATTATAAGGTATTTTCAATGATACACTGCATATTACGTTATATTATAAGGTATTTTCAATGATAGACTGCAAATATTACGTTATATTATAAGGTATTTTGAATGATACACTGCATATTACGTTATATTATAAGGTATTTTCAATGATACATTGCATATTACGTTATATCATAAGGTATTTTCAATGATACACTGCATATTGCAGTATTTTATAAGGTATTTTCAATGATACACTGCATATTACGTTATATTATAAGGTATTTTCAATGATGCACAGCATACTACGTTATATTATAAGCCATTTTCAATGATAGACTGCAAATATTACGTTATATTATAAGGTATTTTGAATGATACACTGCATATTAGATTATATTGTAAGATATTTTCAATGATAGACTGCATATTACATTACATTATAAGGTATTTTCAATGATGCACTGCATATTACGTTATATTATAAGGTATTTTCAATGATACACTGCATATTACGTTATATTATAAGGTATTTTCAATGATAGACTGCAAATATTACGTTATATTATAAGGTATTTTGAATGATACACTGCATATTGCGTTTTATTATAAGGTATTTTCAATGATACACTGCATATTACGTTATATTATAAGGCATTTTCAATGATACACTGCATATTACGTTATATTATAAGGCATTTTCAAGGATACACTGCATATTACGTTATATTATAAGGAATTTTCATTGATACAGTGCATATTACATTATATTATAATGTATTTTCAATGATACACAGCATACTACGTCATATTATAAGGTATTTCCAAGGATACACTGCATATTGCAATATTTTATAAGGTATTTTCAATGATACACTGCATACTACGTTATATTATAAGCCATTTTCAATGATAGACTGCAAATATTACGTTATATTATAAGGTATTTTGAATGATACACTGCATACTATGTTATATTATAAGGCATTTTCAATGATAGACTGCATATTACATTACATTATAAGGTATTTTCTATGATGCACTGCATATTACGTTATATTATAAGGTATTTTCAATGATACACTGCATATTACGTTATATTATAAGGTATTTTCAATGATAGACTGCAAATATTACGTTATATTATAAGGTATTTTGAATGATACACTGCATATTGCGTTTTATTATAAGGTATTTTCAATGATACACTGCATATTACGTTATATTATAAGGCATTTTCAAGGATACACTGCATATTACGTTATATTATAAGGAATTTTCATTGATACAGTGCATATTACATTATATCATAATGTATTTTCAATGATACACAGCATACTACGTCATATTATAAGGTATTTCCAAGGATACACTGCATATTGCAATATTTTATAAGGTATTTTCAATGATACACTGCATATTACGTTATATTATAAGGTATTTTCAATGATACACTGCATATTACGTTATATTATAAGGTATTATCAATGATACACTGCATATTGCGTTATATTATAACGTATTTTCAATGATACACTGCATATTACGTTATATTATAAGGTATTTTCAATGATACACTGCATATTACGTTATATTATAAGGTATTTTCAATGATAGACTGCAAATATTACGTTATATTATAAGGTATTTTGAATGATACACTGCATATTGCGTTTTATTATAAGGTATTTTCAATGATACACTGCATATTACGTTATATTATAAGGCATTTTCAATGATACACTGCATATTACGTTATATTATAAGGCATTTTCAAGGATACACTGCATATTACGTTATATTATAAGGAATTTTCATTGATACAGTGCATATTACATTATATTATAATGTATTTTCAATGATACACAGCATACTACGTCATATTATAAGGTATTTCCAAGGATACACTGCATATTGCAATATTTTATAAGGTATTTTCAATGATACACTGCATACTACGTTATATTATAAGCCATTTTCAATGATAGACTGCAAATATTACGTTATATTATAAGGTATTTTGAATGATACACTGCATACTATGTTATATTATAAGGCATTTTCAATGATAGACTGCATATTACATTACATTATAAGGTATTTTCAATGATGCACTGCATATTACGTTATATTATAAGGTATTTTCAATGATACACTGCATATTACGTTATATTATAAGGTATTTTCAATGATAGACTGCAAATATTACGTTATATTATAAGGTATTTTGAATGATACACTGCATATTGCGTTTTATTATAAGGTATTTTCAATGATACACTGCATATTACGTTATATTATAAGGCATTTTCAATGATACACTGCATATTACGTTATATTATAATGAATTTTCATTGATACAGTGCATATTACATTATATTATAATGTATTTTCAATGATACACAGCATACTACGTCATATTATAAGGTATTTCCAAGGATACACTGCATATTGCAATATTTTATAAGGTATTTTCAATGATACACTGCATATTACGTTATATTATAAGGTATTTTCAATGATACACTGCATATTACGTTATATTATAAGGTATTATCAATGATACACTGCATATTGCGTTATATTATAACGTATTTTCAATGATACACTGCATATTACGTTATATTATAAGGTATTTTCAATGATACATTGCATATTACGTTATATCATAAGGTATTTTCAATGATACACTGCATATTGCAGTATTTTATAAGGTATTTTCAATGATACACTGCATATTATGTTATATTATAAGGTATTTTCAATGATACACAGCATACTACGTTATATTATAAGCCATTTTCAATGATAGACTGCAAATATTACGTTATATTATAAGGTATTTTGAATGATACACTGCATACTATGTTATATTATAAGGCATTTTCAATGATAGACTGCATATTACATTACATTATAAGGTATTTTCAATGATGCACTGCATATTACGTTATATTATAAGGTATTTTCAATGATACACTGCATATTACGTTACATTATAAGGTATTTTCAATGATAGACTGCAAATATTACGTTATATTATAAGGTATTTTGAATGATACACTGCATATTGCGTTTTATTATAAGGTATTTTCAATGATACACTGCATATTACGTTATATTATAAGGCATTTTCAAGGATACACTGCATATTACGTTATATTATAAGGAATTTTCATTGATACAGTGCATATTACATTATATTATAATGTATTTTCAATGATACACAGCATACTACGTCATATTATAAGGTATTTCCAAGGATACACTGCATATTGCAATATTTTATAAGGTATTTTCAATGATACACTGCATATTACGTTATATTATAAGGTATTTTCAATAATAGACTGCAAATATTACGTTATATTATAAGGTATTTTGAATGCTACACTGCATACTACGTCATATTATAAGGTATTTTCAATGATACACTGCATATTACGTTATATTATAAGGCATTTTCAATGATACACTGCATATTACGTTATATTATAATGAATTTTCATTGATACAGTGCATATTACATTATATTATAATGTATTTTCAATGATACACAGCATACTACGTCATATTATAAGGTATTTCCAAGGATACGCTGCATATTGCAATATTTTATAAGGTATTTTCAATGATACACTGCATATTACGTTATATTATAAGGTATTTTCAATGATAGACTGTAAATATTACGTTATATTATAAGGTATTTTCAATGATACACTGCAAATATTACGTTATATTATAAGGTATTTTGAATGCTACACTGCATACTACGTCATATTATAAGGTATTTTCAATGATACACTGCATATTACGTTATATTATAAGGCATTTTCAATGATACACTGCATATTACGTTATATTATAATGAATTTTCATTGATACAGTGCATATTACATTATATTATAATGTATTTTCAATGATACACAGCATACTACGTCATATTATAAGGTATTTCCAAGGATACGCTGCATATTGCAATATTTTATAAGGTATTTTCAATGATACACTGCATATTACGTTATATTATAAGGCATTTTCAATGATAGACTGCAAATATTACATTATATTATAAGGTATTTTGAACGATACACTGCATATTAGATTATATTATAAGGTATTTTCAATGATACTCTGCATATTGCGTTATATTATAACGTATTTTCAATGATACACTGCATCTTACGTTATATTATAATGAATTTTCATTGATACAGTGCATATTACATTATATTATAATGTATTTTCAATGATACACAGCATACTACGTCATATTATAAGGTATTTCCAAGGATACACTGCATATTGCAATATTTTATAAGGTATTTTCAATGATACATTGCATATTACGTTATATTATAAGGTATTTTCAATGATACATTGCATATTACGTTATATTATAAGGTATTTTCAATGATACACTGCATATTACGTTATATTACAAGGCATTTTCAATGATAGACTGCAAATATTATGTTATATTATAAGGTATTTTGAACGATACACTGCATATTAGATTATATTATAAGGTATTTTCATTGATACTCTGCATATTGCGTTATATTATAACGTATTTTCAATGATACACTGCATCTTACGTTATATTATAAGGTATTTTCAATGATACACTGCATATTACGTTATATTATAAGGCATTTTCAATGATAGACTGCAAATATTACGTTATATTATAAGGTATTTTGAATGATACACTGCATATTAGATTATATTATAAGATTTTTTCAATGATACACTGCATATTACGTTATATTATAAGGTATTTTGAACGATACACTGCATATTAGATTATATTATAAGGTATTTTCAATGATACACTGCATATTGCGTTATATTATAACGTATTTTCAATGATACACTGCATATTACGTTATATTATAAGGTATTTTCAATGATACACAGCATACTATGTTATATTATAAGCCATTTTCAATGATAGACTGCAAATATTACGTTATATAATATGGTATTTTGAATGATACACTGCATATTGCGTTATATTATAAGGTATTTTCAATGATACACTGCATATTACGTTATATTATAAGGTATTTTCAATGATACAGTGCATATTACGTTATATTATAAGGCATTTTCAATGATAGACTGCAAATATTACGTTATATTATAAGGTATTATCAATGATACACTGCATATTACGTTATATTACAAGGCATTTTCAATGATAGACTGCAAATATTACGTTATATTATAAGGTATTTTGAACGATACACTGCATATTAGATTATATTATAAGGTATTTTCAATGATACACTGCATATTGCGTCATATTATAACGTATTTTCTATGATACACTGCATATTACGTTATATTATAAGGTATTTTCAATGATACACAGCATACTATGTTATATTATAAGCCATTTTCAATGATAGACTGCAAATATTACGTTATATAATATGGTATTTTGAATGATACACTGCATATTGCGTTATATTATAAGGTATTTTCAATGATAGACTGCAAATATTACGTTATATTATAAGGTATTTTGAACGATACACTGCATATTAGATTATATTATAAGGTATTTTCAATGATACACTGCATATTGCAGTATTTTATAAGGTATTTTCAATGATACACTGCATATTACGTTATATTAAAAGGTATTTTCAATGATACACAGCATACTACGTTATATTATAAGCCATTTTCAATGATAGACTGCAAATATTACGTTATATTATAAGGTATTTTGAATGATACACTGCATACTATGTTATATTATAAGGCATTTTCAATGATAGACTGCATATTACATTACATTATAAGGTATTTTCAATGATGCACTGCATATTACGTTATATTATAAGGTATTTTCAATGATACACTGCATATTACGTTACATTATAAGGTATTTTCAATGATAGACTGCAAATATTACGTTATATTATAAGGTATTTTGAATGATACACTGCATATTGCGTTTTATTATAAGGTATTTTCAATGATACACTGCATATTACGTTATATTATAAGGCATTTTCAATGATACACTGCATATTACGTTATATTATAATGAATTTTCATTGATACAGTGCATATTACATTATATTATAATGTATTTTCAATGATACACAGCATACTACGTCATATTATAAGGTATTTCCAAGGATACGCTGCATATTGCAATATTTTATAAGGTATTTTCAATGATACACTGCATATTACGTTATATTATAAGGTATTTTCAATGATAGACTGTAAATATTACGTTATATTATAAGGTATTTTCAATGATACACTGCATATTACGTTATATTATAAGGTATTTTCAATGATACATTGCATATTACGTTATATTATAAGGTATTTTCAATGATACACTGCATATTACGTTATATTACAAGGCATTTTCAATGATAGACTGCAAATATTACATTATATTATAAGGTATTTTGAACGATACACTGCATATTAGATTATATTATAAGGTATTTTCAATGATACTCTGCATATTGCGTTATATTATAACGTATTTTCAATGATACACTGCATCTTACGTTATATTATAATGAATTTTCAATGATACAGTGCATATTACATTATATTATAATGTATTTTCAATGATACACAGCATACTACGTCATATTATAAGGTATTTCCAAGGATACACTGCATATTGCAATATTTTATAAGGTATTTTCAATGATACATTGCATATTACGTTATATTATAAGGTATTTTCAATGATACATTGCATATTACGTTATATTATAAGGTATTTTCAATGATACACTGCATATTACGTTATATTACAAGGCATTTTCAATGATAGACTGCAAATATTATGTTATATTATAAGGTATTTTGAACGATACACTGCATATTAGATTATATTATAAGGTATTTTCATTGATACTCTGCATATTGCGTTATATTATAACGTATTTTCAATGATACACTGCATCTTACGTTATATTATAAGGTATTTTCAATGATACACTGCATATTACGTTATATTATAAGGCATTTTCAATGATAGACTGCAAATATTACGTTATATTATAAGGTATTTTGAATGATACACTGCATATTAGATTATATTATAAGATTTTTTCAATGATACACTGCATATTACGTTATATTATAAGGTATTTTGAACGATACACTGCATATTAGATTATATTATAAGGTATTTTCAATGATACACTGCATATTGCGTTATATTATAACGTATTTTCAATGATACACTGCATATTACGTTATATTATAAGGTATATTCAATGATACACAGCATACTATGTTATATTATAAGCCATTTTCAATGATAGACTGCAAATATTACGTTATATAATATGGTATTTTGAATGATACACTGCATATTGCGTTATATTATAAGGTATTTTCAATGATACACTGCATATTACGTTATATTATAAGGTATTTTCAATGATACAGTGCATATTACGTTATATTATAAGGCATTTTCAATGATAGACTGCAAATATTACGTTATATTATAAGGTATTTTCAATGATACACTGCATATTACGTTATATTACAAGGCATTTTCAATGATAGACTGCAAATATTACGTTATATTATAAGGTATTTTGAACGATACACTGCATATTAGATTATATTATAAGGTATTTTCAATGATACACTGCATATTGCGTTATATTATAAGGTATTTTCTATGATACACTGCATATTACGTTATATTATAAGGTATTTTCAATGATACACAGCATACTATGTTATATTATAAGCCATTTTCAATGATAGACTGCAAATATTACGTTATATAATATGGTATTTTGAATGATACACTGCATATTGCGTTATATTATAAGGTATTTTCAATGATAGACTGCAAATATTACGTTATATTATAAGGTATTTTGAACGATACACTGCATATTAGATTATATTATAAGGTATTTTCAATGATACACTGCATATTGCAGTATTTTATAAGGTATTTTCAATGATACACTGCATATTACGTTATATTATAAGGTATTTTCAATGATACACAGCATACTACGTTATATTATAAGCCATTTTCAATGATAGACTGCAAATATTACGTTATATTATAAGGTATTTTGAATGATACACTGCATACTATGTTATATTATAAGGCATTTTCAATGATAGACTGCATATTACATTACATTATAAGGTATTTTCAATGATGCACTGCATATTACGTTATATTATAAGGTATTTTCAATGATACACTGCATATTACGTTACATTATAAGGTATTTTCAATGATAGACTGCAAATATTACGTTATATTATAAGGTATTTTGAATGATACACTGCATATTGCGTTTTATTATAAGGTATTTTCAATGATACACTGCATATTACGTTATATTATAAGGCATTTTCAAGGATACACTGCATATTACGTTATATTATAAGGAATTTTCATTGATACAGTGCATATTACATTATATTATAATGTATTTTCAATGATACACAGCATACTACGTCATATTATAAGGTATTTCCAAGGATACACTGCATATTGCAATATTTTATAAGGTATTTTCAATGATACACTGCATATTACGTTATATTATAAGGTATTTTCAATGATACACTGCAAATATTACGTTATATTATAAGGTATTTTGAATGATACACTGCATACTACGTCATATTATAAGGTATTTTCAATGATACACTGCATATTACGTTATATTATAAGGCATTTTCAATGATACACTGCATATTACGTTATATTATAATGAATTTTCATTGATACAGTGCATATTACATTATATTATAATGTATTTTCAATGATACACAGCATACTACGTCATATTATAAGGTATTTCCAAGGATACGCTGCATATTGCAATATTTTATAAGGTATTTTCAATGATACACTGCATATTACGTTATATTATAAGGTATTTTCAATGATAGACTGTAAATATTACGTTATATTATAAGGTATTTTCAATGATACACTGCATATTACGTTATATTATAAGGTATTTTCAATGATACATTGCATATTACGTTATATTATAAGGTATTTTCAATGATAGACTGTAAATATTACGTTATATTATAAGGTATTTTCAATGATACACTGCATATTACGTTATATTATAAGGTATTTTCAATGATACATTGCATATTACGTTATATTATAAGGTATTTTCAATGATACACTGCATATTACGTTATATTACAAGGCATTTTCAATGATAGACTGCAAATATTACATTATATTATAAGGTATTTTGAACGATACACTGCATATTAGATTATATTATAAGGTATTTTCAATGATACTCTGCATATTACGTTATATTATAACGTATTTTCAATGATACACTGCATCTTACGTTATATTATAATGAATTTTCATTGATACAGTGCATATTACATTATATTATAATGTATTTTCAATGATACACAGCATACTACGTCATATTATAAGGTATTTCCAAGGATACACTGCATATTGCAATATTTTATAAGGTATTTTCAATGATACATTGCATATTACGTTATATTATAAGGTATTTTCAATGATACATTGCATATTACGTTATATTATAAGGTATTTTCAATGATACACTGCATATTACGTTATATTACAAGGCATTTTCAATGATAGACTGCAAATATTATGTTATATTATAAGGTATTTTGAACGATACACTGCATATTAGATTATATTATAAGGTATTTTCATTGATACTCTGCATATTGCGTTATATTATAACGTATTTTCAATGATACACTGCATCTTACGTTATATTATAAGGTATTTTCAATGATACACTGCATATTACGTTATATTATAAGGCATTTTCAATGATAGACTGCAAATATTACGTTATATTATAAGGTATTTTGAATGATACACTGCATATTAGATTATATTATAAGATTTTTTCAATGATACACTGCATATTACGTTATATTATAAGGTATTTTGAACGATACACTGCATATTAGATTATATTATAAGGTATTTTCAATGATACACTGCATATTGCGTTATATTATAACGTATTTTCAATGATACACTGCATATTACGTTATATTATAAGGTATTTTCAATGATACACAGCATACTATGTTATATTATAAGCCATTTTCAATGATAGACTGCAAATATTACGTTATATAATATGGTATTTTGAATGATACACTGCATATTGCGTTATATTATAAGGTATTTTCAATGATACACTGCATATTACGTTATATTATAAGGTATTTTCAATGATACAGTGCATATTACGTTATATTATAAGGCATTTTCAATGATAGACTGCAAATATTACGTTATATTATAAGGTATTATCAATGATACACTGCATATTACGTTATATTACAAGGCATTTTCAATGATAGACTGCAAATATTACGTTATATTATAAGGTATTTTGAACGATACACTGCATATTACGTTATATTATAAGGTATTTTCAATGATACACTGCATATTGCGTTATATTATAACGTATTTTCTATGATACTCTGCATATTGCGTTATATTATAACGTATTTTCAATGATACACTGCATCTTACGTTATATTATAATGAATTTTCATTGATACAGTGCATATTACATTATATTATAATGTATTTTCAATGATACACAGCATACTACGTCATATTATAAGGTATTTCCAAGGATACACTGCATATTGCAATATTTTATAAGGTATTTTCAATGATACATTGCATATTACGTTATATTATAAGGTATTTTCAATGATACACTGCATATTACGTTATATTATAAGGTATTTTCAATGATACACTGCATATTACGTTATATTACAAGGCATTTTCAATGATAGACTGCAAATATTATGTTATATTATAAGGTATTTTGAACGATACACTGCATATTAGATTATATTATAAGGTATTTTCATTGATACTCTGCATATTGCGTTATATTATAACGTATTTTCAATGATACACTGCATCTTACGTTATATTATAAGGTATTTTCAATGATACACTGCATATTACGTTATATTATAAGGCATTTTCAATGATAGACTGCAAATATTACGTTATATTATAAGGTATTTTGAATGATACACTGCATATTAGATTATATTATAAGATTTTTTCAATGATACACTGCATATTACGTTATATTATAAGGTATTTTGAACGATACACTGCATATTAGATTATATTATAAGGTATTTTCAATGATACACTGCATATTGCGTTATATTATAAGGTATTTTCAATGATACACTGCATATTACGTTATATTATAAGGTATTTTCAATGATACACAGCATACTATGTTATATTATAAGCCATTTTCAATGATAGACTGCAAATATTACGTTATATAATATGGTATTTTGAATGATACACTGCATATTGCGTTATATTATAAGGTATTTTCAATGATACACTGCATATTACGTTATATTATAAGGTATTTTCAATGATACACTGCATATTACGTTATATTATAAGGCATTTTCAATGATAGACTGCAAATATTACGTTATATTATAAGGTATTATCAATGATACACTGCATATTACGTTATATTACAAGGCATTTTCAATGATAGACTGCAAATATTACGTTATATTATAAGGTATTTTGAACGATACACTGCATATTAGATTATATTATAAGGTATTTTCAATGATACACTGCATATTGCGTTATATTATAAAGTATTTTCTATGATACACTGCATATTTTGTTATATTATAAGGTATTTTCAATGATACACAGCATACTATGTTATATTATAAGCCATTTTCAATGATAGACTGCAAATATTACGTTATATAATATGGTATTTTGAATGATACACTGCATATTGCGTTATATTATAAGGTATTTTCAATGATACACTGCATATTAGGTTATATTATAAGGTATTTTCAATGATACACTGCATATTACGTTATATTATAAGGCATTTTCAATGATAGACTGCAAATATTACGTTATATTATGAGGTATTTTGAATGATACACTGCATATTAGATTATATTATAAGATTTTTTCAATGATACACTGCATATTACTTTATATTATAAGGTATTATCAATGATACACTGCATATTACGTTATATTACAAGGCATATTCAATGATAGACTGCAAATATTACGTTATATTATAAGGTATTTTGAACGATACACTGCATATTAGATTATATTATAAGGTATTTTCAATGATACACTGCATATTGCGTTATATTATAAGGTATTTTCAATGATACACTGCATATTACGTTATATTATAAGGTATTTTCAATGATACACAGCATACTATGTTATATTATAAGCCATTTTCAATGATAGACTGCAAATATTACGTTATATAATATGGTATTTTGAATGATACACTGCATATTGCGTTATATTATAAGGTATTTTCAATGATACACTGCATATTAGGTTATATTATAAGGTATTTTCAATGATACACTGCATATTACGTTATATTATAAGGCATTTTCAATGATAGACTGCAAATATTACGTTATATTATGAGGTATTTTGAATGATACACTGCATACTATGTTATATTATAAGGCATTTTCAATGATAGACTGCATATTACATTACATTATAAGGTATTTTCAATGATGCACTGCATATTACGTTATATTATAAGGTATTTTCAATGATACACTGCATATTACGTTACATTATAAGGTATTTTCAATGATAGACTGCAAATATTACGTTATATTATAAGGTATTTTGAATGATACACTGCATATTGCGTTTTATTATAAGGTATTTTCAATGATACACTGCATATTACGTTATATTATAAGGCATTTTCAAGGATACACTGCATATTACGTTATATTATAAGGAATTTTCATTGATACAGTGCATATTACATTATATTATAATGTATTTTCAATGATACACAGCATACTACGTCATATTATAAGGTATTTCCAAGGATACACTGCATATTGCAATATTTTATAAGGTATTTTCAATGATACATTGCATATTACGTTATATTATAAGGTATTTTCAATGATACATTGCATATTACGTTATATTATAAGGTATTTTCAATGATACACTGCATATTACGTTATATTACAAGGCATTTTCAATGATAGACTGCAAATATTATGTTATATTATAAGGTATTTTGAACGATACACTGCATATTAGATTATATTATAAGGTATTTTCATTGATACTCTGCATATTGCGTTATATTATAACGTATTTTCAATGATACACTGCATCTTACGTTATATTATAAGGTATTTTCAATGATACACTGCATATTACGTTATATTATAAGGCATTTTCAATGATAGACTGCAAATATTACGTTATATTATAAGGTATTTTGAATGATACACTGCATATTAGATTATATTATAAGATTTTTTCAATGATACACTGCATATTACGTTATATTATAAGGTATTTTGAACGATACACTGCATATTAGATTATATTATAAGGTATTTTCAATGATACACTGCATATTGCGTTATATTATAACGTATTTTCAATGATACACTGCATATTACGTTATATTATAAGGTATTTTCAATGATACACAGCATACTATGTTATATTATAAGCCATTTTCAATGATAGACTGCAAATATTACGTTATATAATATGGTATTTTGAATGATACACTGCATATTGCGTTATATTATAAGGTATTTTCAATGATACACTGCATATTACGTTATATTATAAGGTATTTTCAATGATACAGTGCATATTACGTTATATTATAAGGCATTTTCAATGATAGACTGCAAATATTACGTTATATTATAAGGTATTATCAATGATACACTGCATATTACGTTATATTACAAGGCATTTTCAATGATAGACTGCAAATATTACGTTATATTATAAGGTATTTTGAACGATACACTGCATATTAGATTATATTATAAGGTATTTTCAATGATACACTGCATATTGCGTTATATTATAACGTATTTTCTATGATACACTGCATATTACGTTATATTATAAGGTATTTTCAATGATACACAGCATACTATGTTATATTATAAGCCATTTTCAATGATAGACTGCAAATATTACGTTATATAATATGGTATTTTGAATGATACACTGCATATTGCGTTATATTATAAGGTATTTTCAATGATACACTGCATATTAGGTTATATTATAAGGTATTTTCAATGATACACTGCATATTACGTTATATTATAAGGCATTTTCAATGATAGACTGCAAATATTACGTTATATTATGAGGTATTTTGAATGATACACTGCATATTAGATTATATTATAAGATTTTTTCAATGATACACTGCATATTACTTTATATTATAAGGTATTATCAATGATACACTGCATATTACGTTATATTACAAGGCATTTTCAATGATAGACTGCAAATATTACGTTATATTATAAGGTATTTTGAACGATACACTGCATATTAGATTATATTATAAGGTATTTTCAATGATACACTGCATATTGCGTTATATTATAAGGTATTTTCAATGATACACTGCATATTACGTTATATTATAAGGTATTTTCAATGATACACAGCATACTATGTTATATTATAAGCCATTTTCAATGATAGACTGCAAATATTACGTTATATAATATGGTATTTTGAATGATACACTGCATATTGCGTTATATTATAAGGTATTTTCAATGATACACTGCATATTAGGTTATATTATAAGGTATTTTCAATGATACACTGCATATTACGTTATATTATAAGGCATTTTCAATGATAGACTGCAAATATTACGTTATATTATAAGGTATTTTGAATGATACACTGCATACTATGTTATATTATAAGGCATTTTCAATGATAGACTGCATATTACATTACATTATAAGGTATTTTCAATGATGCACTGCATATTACGTTATATTATAAGGTATTTTCAATGATACACTGCATATTACGTTACATTATAAGGTATTTTCAATGATAGACTGCAAATATTACGTTATATTATAAGGTATTTTGAATGATACACTGCATATTGCGTTTTATTATAAGGTATTTTCAATGATACACTGCATATTACGTTATATTATAAGGCATTTTCAAGGATACACTGCATATTACGTTATATTATAAGGAATTTTCATTGATACAGTGCATATTACATTATATTATAATGTATTTTCAATGATACACAGCATACTACGTCATATTATAAGGTATTTCCAAGGATACACTGCATATTGCAATATTTTATAAGGTATTTTCAATGATACACTGCATATTACGTTATATTATAAGGCATTTTCAATGATAGACTGCAAATATTACGTTATATTATAAGGTATTTTGAATGCTACACTGCATACTACGTCATATTATAAGGTATTTTCAATGATACACTGCATATTACATTATATTATAAGGCATTTTCAATGATACACTGCATATTACGTTATATTATAATGAATTTTCATTGATACAGTGCATATTACATTATATTATAATGTATTTTCAATGATACACAGCATACTACGTCATATTATAAGGTATTTCCAAGGATACGCTGCATATTGCAATATTTTATAAGGTATTTTCAATGATACACTGCATATTACGTTATATTATAAGGTATTTTCAATGATAGACTGTAAATATTACGTTATATTATAAGGTATTTTCAATGATACACTGCATATTACGTTATATTATAAGGTATTTTCAATGATACATTGCATATTACGTTATATTATAAGGTATTTTCAATGATACACTGCATATTACGTTATATTACAAGGCATTTTCAATGATAGACTGCAAATATTACATTATATTATAAGGTATTTTGAACGATACACTGCATATTAGATTATATTATAAGGTATTTTCAATGATACTCTGCATATTGCGTTATATTATAACGTATTTTCAATGATACACTGCATCTTACGTTATATTATAATGAATTTTCATTGATACAGTGCATATTACATTATATTATAATGTATTTTCAATGATACACAGCATACTACGTCATATTATAAGGTATTTCCAAGGATACACTGCATATTGCAATATTTTATAAGGTATTTTCAATGATACATTGCATATTACGTTATATTATAAGGTATTTTCAATGATACACTGCATATTGCGTTATATTATAACGTATTTTCTATGATACACTGCATATTACGTTATATTATAAGGTATTTTCAATGATACACAGCATACTATGTTATATTATAAGCCATTTTCAATGATAGACTGCAAATATTACGTTATATAATATGGTATTTTGAATGATACACTGCATATTGCGTTATATTATAAGGTATTTTCAATGATACACTGCATATTAGGTTATATTATAAGGTATTTTCAATGATACACTGCATATTACGTTATATTATAAGGCATTTTCAATGATAGACTGCAAATATTACGTTATATTATGAGGTATTTTGAATGATACACTGCATATTAGATTATATTATAAGATTTTTTCAATGATACACTGCATATTACTTTATATTATAAGGTATTATCAATGATACACTGCATATTACGTTATATTACAAGGCATTTTCAATGATAGACTGCAAATATTACGTTATATTATAAGGTATTTTGAACGATACACTGCATATTAGATTATATTATAAGGTATTTTCAATGATACACTGCATATTGCGTTATATTATAACGTATTTTCAATGATACACTGCATATTACGTTATATTATAAGGTATTTTCAATGATACACAGCATACTATGTTATATTATAAGCCATTTTCAATGATAGACTGCAAATATTACGTTATATAATATGGTATTTTGAATGATACACTGCATATTGCGTTATATTATAAGGTATTTTCAATGATACACTGCATATTAGGTTATATTATAAGGTATTTTCAATGATACACTGCATATTACGTTATATTATAAGGCATTTTCAATGATAGACTGCAAATATTACGTTATATTATGAGGTATTTTGAATGATACACTGCATACTATGTTATATTATAAGGCATTTTCAATGATAGACTGCAAATATTACGTTATATTATAAGGTATTTTGAATGATACACTGCATATTAGATTATATTATAAGATTTTTTCAATGATACACTGCATATTACGTTATATTATAAGGTATTTTGAACGATACACTGCATATTAGATTATATTATAAGGTATTTTCAATGATACACTGCATATTGCGTTATATTATAACGTATTTTCAATGATACACTGCATATTACGTTATATTATAAGGTATTTTCAATGATACACAGCATACTATGTTATATTATAAGCCATTTTCAATGATAGACTGCAAATATTACGTTATATAATATGGTATTTTGAATGATACACTGCATATTGCGTTATATTATAAGGTATTTTCAATGATACACTGCATATTACGTTATATTATAAGGTATTTTCAATGATACAGTGCATATTACGTTATATTATAAGGCATTTTCAATGATAGACTGCAAATATTACGTTATATTATAAGGTATTATCAATGATACACTGCATATTACGTTATATTACAAGGCATTTTCAATGATAGACTGCAAATATTACGTTATATTATAAGGTATTTTGAACGATACACTGCATATTAGATTATATTATAAGGTATTTTCAATGATACACTGCATATTGCGTTATATTATAACGTATTTTCTATGATACACTGCATATTACGTTATATTATAAGGTATTTTCAATGATACACAGCATACTATGTTATATTATAAGCCATTTTCAATGATAGACTGCAAATATTACGTTATATAATATGGTATTTTGAATGATACACTGCATATTGCGATATATTATAAGGTATTTTCAATGATACACTGCATATTAGGTTATATTATAAGGTATTTTCAATGATACACTGCATATTACGTTATATTATAAGGCATTTTCAATGATAGACTGCAAATATTACGTTATATTATGAGGTATTTTGAATGATACACTGCATATTAGATTATATTATAAGATTTTTTCAATGATACACTGCATATTACTTTATATTATAAGGTATTATCAATGATACACTGCATATTACGTTATATTACAAGGCATTTTCAATGATAGACTGCAAATATTACGTTATATTATAAGGTATTTTGAACGATACACTGCATATTAGATTATATTATAAGGTATTTTCAATGATACACTGCATATTGCGTTATATTATAAGGTATTTTCAATGATACACTGCATATTACGTTATATTATAAGGTATTTTCAATGATACACAGCATACTATGTTATATTATAAGCCATTTTCAATGATAGACTGCAAATATTACGTTATATAATATGGTATTTTGAATGATACACTGCATATTGCGTTATATTATAAGGTATTTTCAATGATACACTGCATATTACGTTATATTATAAGGTATTTTCAATGATACAGTGCATATTACGTTATATTATAAGGCATTTTCAATGATAGACTGCAAATATTACGTTATATTATAAGGTATTATCAATGATACACTGCATATTACGTTATATTACAAGGCATTTTCAATGATAGACTGCAAATATTACGTTATATTATAAGGTATTTTGAACGATACACTGCATATTAGATTATATTATAAGGTATTTTCAATGATACACTGCATATTGCGTTATATTATAACGTATTTTCTATGATACACTGCATATTACGTTATATTATAAGGTATTTTCAATGATACACAGCATACTATGTTATATTATAAGCCATTTTCAATGATAGACTGCAAATATTACGTTATATAATATGGTATTTTGAATGATACACTGCATATTGCGTTATATTATAAGGTATTTTCAATGATAGACTGCAAATATTACGTTATATTATAAGGTATTTTGAACGATACACTGCATATTAGATTATATTATAAGGTATTTTCAATGATACACTGCATATTGCAGTATTTTATAAGGTATTTTCAATGATACACTGCATATTACGTTATATTATAAGGTATTTTCAATGATACACAGCATACTACGTTATATTATAAGCCATTTTCAATGATAGACTGCAAATATTACGTTATATTATAAGGTATTTTGAATGATACACTGCATACTATGTTATATTATAAGGCATTTTCAATGATAGACTGCATATTACATTACATTATAAGGTATTTTCAATGATGCACTGCATATTACGTTATATTATAAGGTATTTTCAATGATACACTGCATATTACGTTACATTATAAGGTATTTTCAATGATAGACTGCAAATATTACGTTATATTATAAGGTATTTTGAATGATACACTGCATATTGCGTTTTATTATAAGGTATTTTCAATGATACACTGCATATTACGTTATATTATAAGGCATTTTCAATGATACACTGCATATTACGTTATATTATAATGTATTTTCATTGATACAGTGCATATTACATTATATTATAATGTATTTTCAATGATACACAGCATACTACGTCATATTATAAGGTATTTCCAAGGATACGCTGCATATTGCAATATTTTATAAGGTATTTTCAATGATACACTGCATATTACGTTATATTATAAGGTATTTTCAATGATAGACTGCAAATATTACGTTATATTATAAGGTATTTTCAATGATACACTGCATATTACGTTATATTATAAGGTATTTTCAATGATACATTGCATATTACGTTATATTATAAGGTATTTTCAATGATACACTGCATATTACGTTATATTACAAGGCATTTTCAATGATAGACTGCAAATATTACATTATATTATAAGGTATTTTGAACGATACACTGCATATTAGATTATATTATAAGGTATTTTCAATGATACTCTGCATATTGCGTTATATTATAACGTATTTTCAATGATACACTGCATCTTACGTTATATTATAATGTATTTTCATTGATACAGTGCATATTACATTATATTATAATGTATTTTCAATGATACACAGCATACTACGTCATATTATAAGGTATTTCCAAGGATACACTGCATATTGCAATATTTTATAAGGTATTTTCAATGATACATTGCATATTACGTTATATTATAAGGTATTTTCAATGATACACTGCATATTACGTTATATTATAAGGTATTTTCAATGATACACTGCATATTACGTTATATTACAAGGCATTTTCAATGATAGACTGCAAATATTATGTTATATTATAAGGTATTTTGAACGATACACTGCATATTAGATTATATTATAAGGTATTTTCATTGATACTCTGCATATTGCGTTATATTATAACGTATTTTCAATGATACACTGCATCTTACGTTATATTATAAGGTATTTTCAATGATACACTGCATATTACGTTATATTATAAGGCATTTTCAATGATAGACTGCAAATATTACGTTATATTATAAGGTATTTTGAATGATACACTGCATATTAGATTATATTATAAGATTTTTTCAATGATACACTGCATATTACGTTATATTATAAGGTATTTTGACGATACACTGCATATTAGATTATATTATAAGGTATTTTCAATGATACACTGCATATTGCGTTATATTATAACGTATTTTCAATGATACACTGCATATTACGTTATATTATAAGGTATATTCAATGATACACAGCATACTATTTTATATTATAAGCTATTTTCAATGATAGACTGCAAATATTACGTTATATAATATGGTATTTTGAATGATACACTGCATATTGCGTTATATTATAAGGTATTTTCAATGATACACTGCATATTACGTTATATTATAAGGTATTTTCAATGATACAGTGCATATTACGTTATATTATAAGGCATTTTCAATGATAGACTGCAAATATTACGTTATATTATAAGGTATTATCAATGATACACTGCATATTACGTTATATTACAAGGCATTTTCAATGATAGACTGCAAATATTACGTTATATTATAAGGTATTTTGAACGATACACTGCATATTAGATTATATTATAAGGTATTTTCAATGATACACTGCATATTGCGTTATATTATAAGGTATTTTCAATGATACACTGCATATTACGTTATATTATAAGGTATTTTCAATGATACACAGCATACTATGTTATATTATAAGCCATTTTCAATGATAGACTGCAAATATTACGTTATATAATATGGTATTTTGAATGATACACTGCATATTGCGTTATATTATAAGGTATTTTCAATGATACACTGCATATTACGTTATATTATAAGGTATTTTCAATGATACAGTGCATATTACGTTATATTATAAGGCATTTTCAATGATAGACTGCAAATATTACGTTATATTATAAGGTATTATCAATGATACACTGCATATTACGTTATATTACAAGGCATTTTCAATGATAGACTGCAAATATTACGTTATATTATAAGGTATTTTGAACGATACACTGCATATTAGATTATATTATAAGGTATTTTCAATGATACACTGCATATTGCGTTATATTATAACGTATTTTCTATGATACACTGCATATTACGTTATATTATAAGGTATTTTCAATGATACACAGCATACTATGTTATATTATAAGCCATTTTCAATGATAGACTGCAAATATTACGTTATATTATAAGGTATTTTGAATGATACACTGCATATTGCGTTATATTATAAGGTATTTTCAATGATAGACTGCAAATATTACGTTATATTATAAGGTATTTTGAACGATACACTGCATATTAGATTATATTATAAGGTATTTTCAATGATACACTGCATATTGCAGTATTTTATAAGGTATTTTCAATGATACACTGCATATTACGTTATATTATAAGGTATTTTCAATGATACACAGCATACTACGTTATATTATAAGCCATTTTCAATGATAGACTGCAAATATTACGTTATATAATATGGTATTTTGAATGATACACTGCATATTGCGTTATATTATAAGGTATTTTCAATGATAGACTGCAAATATTACGTTATATTATAAGGTATTTTGAACGATACACTGCATATTAGATTATATTATAAGGTATTTTCAATGATACACTGCATATTGCATTATTTTATAAGGTATTTTCAATGATACACTGCATATTACGTTATATTATAAGGTATTTTCAATGATACACAGCATACTACGTTATATTATAAGCCATTTTCAATGATAGACTGCAAATATTACGTTATATTATAAGGTATTTTGAATGATACACTGCATACTATGTTATATTATAAGGCATTTTCAATGATAGACTGCATATTACATTACATTATAAGGTATTTTCAATGATGCACTGCATATTACGTTATATTATAAGGTATTTTCAATGATACACTGCATATTACGTTATATTATAAGGTATTTTCAATGATAGACTGCAAATATTACGTTATATTATAAGGTATTTTGAATGATACACTGCATATTGCGTTTTATTATAAGGTATTTTCAATGATACACTGCATATTACGTTATATTATAAGGCATTTTCAAGGATACACTGCATATTACGTTATATTATAAGGAATTTTCATTGATACAGTGCATATTACATTATATTATAATGTATTTTCAATGATACACAGCATACTACGTCATATTATAAGGTATTTCCAAGGATACACTGCATATTGCAATATTTTATAAGGTATTTTCAATGATACACTGCATATTACGTTATATTATAAGGTATTTTCAATGATACACTGCAAATATTACGTTATATTATAAGGTATTTTGAATGCTACACTGCATACTACGTCATATTATAAGGTATTTTCAATGATACACTGCATATTACGTTATATTATAAGGCATTTTCAATGATACACTGCATATTACGTTATATTATAATGAATTTTCATTGATACAGTGCATATTACATTATATTATAATGTATTTTCAATGATACACAGCATACTACGTCATATTATAAGGTATTTCCAAGGATACGCTGCATATTGCAATATTTTATAAGGTATTTTCAATGATACACTGCATATTACGTTATATTATAAGGTATTTTCAATGATAGACTGTAAATATTACGTTATATTATAAGGTATTTTCAATGATACACTGCATATTACGTTATATTATAAGGTATTTTCAATGATACATTGCATATTACGTTATATTATAAGGTATTTTCAATGATACACTGCATATTACGTTATATTACAAGGCATTTTCAATGATAGACTGCAAATATTACATTATATTATAAGGTAATTTGAACGATACACTGCATATTAGATTATATTATAAGGTATTTTCAATGATACTCTGCATATTGCGTTATATTATAACGTATTTTCAATGATACACTGCATCTTACGTTATATTATAATGAATTTTCATTGATACAGTGCATATTACATTATATTATAATGTATTTTCAATGATACACAGCATACTACGTCATATTATAAGGTATTTCCAAGGATACACTGCATATTGCAATATTTTATAAGGTATTTTCAATGATACATTGCATATTACGTTATATTATAAGGTATTTTCAATGATACATTGCATATTACGTTATATTATAAGGTATTTTCAATGATACACTGCATATTACGTTATATTACAAGGCATTTTCAATGATAGACTGCAAATATTATGTTATATTATAAGGTATTTTGAACGATACACTGCATATTAGATTATATTATAAGGTATTTTCATTGATACTCTGCATATTGCGTTATATTATAACGTATTTTCAATGATACACTGCATCTTACGTTATATTATAAGGTATTTTCAATGATACACTGCATATTACGTTATATTATAAGGCATTTTCAATGATAGACTGCAAATATTACGTTATATTATAAGGTATTTTGAATGATACACTGCATATTAGATTATATTATAAGATTTTTTCAATGATACACTGCATATTACGTTATATTATAAGGTATTTTGAACGATACACTGCATATTAGATTATATTATAAGGTATTTTCAATGATACACTGCATATTGCGTTATATTATAACGCATTTTCAATGATTCACTGCATATTACGTTATATTATAAGGTATTTTCAGTGATACACAGCATACTATGTTATATTATAAGCCATTTTCAATGATAGACTGCAAATATTACGTTATATAATATGGTATTTTGAATGATACACTGCATATTGCGTTATATTATAAGGTATTTTCAATGATACACTGCATATTACGTTATATTATAAGGTATTTTCAATGATACAGTGCATATTACGTTATATTATAAGGCATTTTCAATGATAGACTGCAAATATTACGTTATATTATAAGGTATTTTCAATGATACACTGCATATTACGTTATATTACAAGGCATTTTCAATGATAGACTGCAAATATTACGTTATATTATAAGGTATTTTGAACGATACACTGCATATTAGATTATATTATAAGGTATTTTCAATGATACACTGCATATTGCGTTATATTATAACGTATTTTCTATGATACACTGCATATTACGTTATATTATAAGGTATTTTCAATGATACACAGCATACTATGTTATATTATAAGCCATTTTCAATGATAGACTGCAAATATTACGTTATATAATATGGTATTTTGAATGATACACTGCATATTGCGTTATATTATAAGGTATTTTCAATGATACACTGCATATTAGGTTATATTATAAGGTATTTTCAATGATACACTGCATATTACGTTATATTATAAGGCATTTTCAATGATAGACTGCAAATATTACGTTATATTATGAGGTATTTTGAATGATACACTGCATATTAGATTATATTATAAGATTTTTTCAATGATACACTGCATATTACTTTATATTATAAGGTATTATCAATGATACACTGCATATTACGTTATATTACAAGGCATTTTCAATGATAGACTGCAAATATTACGTTATATTATAAGGTATTTTGAACGATACACTGCATATTAGATTATATTATAAGGTATTTTCAATGATACACTGCATATTGCGTTATATTATAAGGTATTTTCAATGATACACTGCATATTACGTTATATTATAAGGTATTTTCAATGATACACAGCATACTATGTTATATTATAAGCCATTTTCAATGATAGACTGCAAATATTACGTTATATAATATGGTATTTTGAATGATACACTGCATATTGCGTTATATTATAAGGTATTTTCAATGATACACTGCATATTACGTTATATTATAAGGTATTTTCAATGATACACAGCATACTATGTTATATTATAAGACATTTTCAATGATAGACTGCAAATATTACGTTATATTATAAGGTATTTTCAATGATACACTGCATATTACGTTATATTATAAGGTATTTTCAATGATACACTGCATATTGCATTATTTTAAAAGGTATTTTCAAGGATACACTGCATATTACATTATTTTATAAGGTATTTTCCATGATACACTGCATATTACGTTATATTATAAGGTATTTTCAATGATAGACTGCAAATATTACGTTGTATTATAAGGTATTTTGAATGATACACTGCATATTGCGTTTTATTATAAGGTATTTTGAATGATACACTGCATATTACGTTATATTATAAGGCATTTTCAATGATACACTGCATATTACGTTATATTATAATGAATTTTCATTGATACAGTGCATATTACATTATATTATAATGTATTTTCAATGATACACAGCATACTACGTCATATTATAAGGTATTTCCAAGGATACACTGCATATTGCAATATTTTATAAGGTATTTTCAATGATACACTGCATATTACGTTATATTATAAGGCATTTTCAATGATAGACTGCAAATATTACGTTATATTATAAGGTATTTTGAACGATACACTGCATATTAGATTATATTATAAGGTATTTTCAATGATACACTGCATATTGCGTTATATTATAAGGTATTTTCAATGATACACTGCATATTACGTTATATTATAAGGTATTTTCAATGATACACAGCATACTATGTTATATTATAAGCCATTTTCAATGATAGACTGCAAATATTACGTTATATAATATGGTATTTTGAATGATACACTGCATATTGCGTTATATTATAAGGTATTTTCAATGATACACTGCATATTACGTTATATTATAAGGTATTTTCAATGATACACAGCATACTATGTTATATTATAAGACATTTTCAATGATAGACTGCAAATATTACGTTATATAATATGGTATTTTCAATGATACACTGCATATTACGTTATATTATAAGGCATTTTCAATGATACACTGCATATTGCATTATTTTAAAAGGTATTTTCAAGGATACACTGCATATTGCATTACTTTATAAGGTATTTTCCATGATACATTGCATATTACGTTATATTATAAGGTATTTTCAATGATACACTGCATATTACGTTATATTATAAGGCATTTTCAATGATAGACTGCAAATATTACGTTATATTATAAGGTATTTTGAATGATACACTGCATATTAGATTATATTATAAGATTTTTTCAATGATACACTGCATATTACGTTATATTATAAGGTATTTTCAATGATACACTGCATATTAGATTATATTATAAGGTATTTTCAATGATACACTGCATATTGCGTTATATTATAACGTATTTTCAATGATACACTGCATATTACGTTATATTATAAGGTATTTTCAATGATACACAGCATACTATGTTATATTATAAGCCATTTTCAATGATAGACTGCAAATATTACGTTATATAATATGGTATTTTGAATGATACACTGCATATTGCGTTATATTATAAGGTATTTTCAATGATACACTGCATATTACGTTATATTATAAGGTATTTTCAATGATACAGTGCATATTACGTTATATTATAAGGCATTTTCAATGATAGACTGCAAATATTACGTTATATTATAAGGTATTTTGAATGATACACTGCATATTACGTTATATTACAAGGCATTTTCAATGATAGACTGCAAATATTACGTTATATTATAAGGTATTTTGAACGATACACTGCATATTAGATTATATTATAAGGTATTTTCAATGATACACTGCATATTGCGTTATATTATAACGTATTTTCAATGATACACTGCATATTACGTTATATTATAAGGTATTTTGAACGATACACTGCATATTAGATTATATTATAAGGTATTTTCAATGATACTCTGCATATTGCGTTATATTATAACGTATTTTCAATGATACACTGCATCTTACGTTATATTATAATGAATTTTCATTGATACAGTGCATATTACATTATATTATAATGTATTTTCAATGATACACAGCATACTACGTCATATTATAAGGTATTTCCAAGGATACACTGCATATTGCAATATTTTATAAGGTATTTTCAATGATACATTGCATATTACGTTATATTATAAGGTATTTTCAATGATACATTGCATATTACGTTATATTATAAGGTATTTTCAATGATACACTGCATATTACGTTATATTAGAAGGCATTTTCAATGATAGACTGCAAATATTATGTTATATTATAAGGTATTTTGAACGATACACTGCATATTAGATTATATTATAAGGTATTTTCATTGATACTCTGCATATTGCGTTATATTATAATGTATTTTCAATGATACACAGCATACTACGTCATATTATAAGGTATTTCCAAGGATACACTGCATATTGCAATATTTTATAAGGTATTTTCAATGATACACTGCATATTACGTTATATTATAAGGTATTTTCAATGATACACTGCATATTACGTTATATTATAAGGCATTTTCAATGATACACTGCATATTACGTTATATTATAAGGCATTTTCAATGATAGACTGCAAATATTACATTATATTATAAGGTATTTTGAACGATACACTGCATATTAGATTATATTATAAGGTATTTTCAATGATACTCTGCATATTGCGTTATATTATAACGTATTTTCAATGATACACTGCATCTTACGTTATATTATAATGAATTTTCATTGATACAGTGCATATTACATTATATTATAATGTATTTTCAATGATACACAGCATACTACGTCATATTATAAGGTATTTCCAAGGATACACTGCATATTGCAATATTTTATAAGGTATTTTCAATGATACATTGCATATTACGTTATATTATAAGGTATTTTCAATGATACATTGCATATTACGTTATATTATAAGGTATTTTCAATGATACACTGCATATTACGTTATATTACAAGGCATTTTCAATGATAGACTGCAAATATTATGTTATATTATAAGGTATTTTGAACGATACACTGCATATTAGATTATATTATAAGGTATTTTCAATGATACTCTGCATATTACGTTATATTATAATGTATTTTCAATGATACACAGCATACTACGTCATATTATAAGGTATTTCCAAGGATACACTGCATATTGCAATATTTTATAAGGTATTTTCAATGATACACTGCATATTACGTTATATTATAAGGTATTTTCAATGATACACTGCATATTACGTTATATTATAAGGTATTTTCAATGATACACTGCATATTACGTTATATTACAAGGCATTTTCAATGATAGACTGCAAATATTACATTATATTATAAGGTATTTTGAACGATACACTGCATATTAGATTATATTATAAGGTATTTTCAATGATACTCTGCATATTGCGTTATATTATAACGTATTTTCAATGATACACTGCATCTTACGTTATATTATAATGAATTTTCATTGATACAGTGCATATTACATTATATTATAATGTATTTTCAATGATACACAGCATACTACGTCATATTATAAGGTATTTCCAAGGATACACTGCATATTGCAATATTTTATAAGGTATTTTTCAATGAAACACTGCATATTACGTTATATTATAAGGTATTTTCAATGATACATTGCATATTACGTTATATTATAAGGTATTTTCAATGATACACTGCATATTACGTTATATTACAAGGCATTTTCAATGATAGACTGCAAATATTACGTTATATTATAAGGTATTTTGAACGATACACTGCATATTAGATTCTATTATAAGGTATTTTCATTGATACTCTGCATATTGCGTTATATTATAACGTATTTTCAATGATACACTGCATCTTTCGTTATATTATAAGGTATTTTCAATGATACACTGCATATTACGTTATATTATAAGGCATTTTCAATGATAGACTGCAAATATTACGTTATATTATAAGGTATTTTGAATGATACACTGCATATTAGATTATATTATAAGATTTTTTCAATGATACACTGCATATTACGTTATATTATAAGGTATTTTGAACGATACACTGCATATTAGATTATATTATAAGGTATTTTCAATGATACACTGCATATTGCGTTATATTATAAGGTATTTTCAATGATACACTGCATATTACGTTATATTATAAGGTATTTTCAATGATACACAGCATACTATGTTATATTATAAGCCATTTTCAATGATAGACTGCAAATATTACGTTATATAATATGGTATTTTGAATGATACACTGCATATTGCGTTATATTATAAGGTATTTTCAATGATACACTGCATATTACGTTATATTATAAGGTATTTTCAATGATACACTGCATATTACGTTATATTATAAGGCATTTTCAATGATAGACTGCAAATATTACGTTATATTATAAGGTATTATCAATGATACACGGCATATTACGTTATATTATAAGGCATTTTCAATGATAGACTGCAAATATTACGTTATATTATAAGGTATTTTGAATGATACACTGCATATTAGATTATATTATAAGATTTTTTCAATGATACACTGCATATTACTTTATATTATAAGGTATTATCAATGATACACTGCATATTACGTTATATTACATGCCATTTTCAATGATAGACTGCAAATATTACGTTATATTATAAGGTATTTTGAACGATACACTGCATATTAGATTATATTATAAGGTATTTTCAATGATACACTGCATATTGCGTTATATTATAACGTATTTTCAATGATACACTGCATATTACGTTATATTACAAGGCATTTTCAATGATAGACTGCAAATATTACGTTATATTATAAGGTATTTTGAACGATACACTGCATATTAGATTATATTATAAGGTATTTTCATTGATACTCTGCATATTGCGTTATATTATAACGTATTTTCAATGATACACTGCATATTACGTTATATTACAAGGCATTTTCAATGATAGACTGCATATTACGTTATATTATAAGGCATTTTCAATGATAGACTGCAAATATTACGTTATATTATAAGGTATTTTGAATGATACACTGCATATTAGATTATATTATAAGATATTTTCAATGATACACTGCATATTAGATTATATTATAAGGTATTTTCAATGATACACTGCATATTGCGTTATATTATAAGGCATTTTCAATGATAGACTGCAAATATTACGTTATATTATAAGGTATTTTGAATGATACACTGCATATTAGATTATATTATAAGATTTTTTCAATGATAGACTGCATATTACATTACATTATAAGGTATTTTCAATGATACACTGCATATTACGTTATATTATAAGGTATTTTCAATGATACACTGCATATTACGTTATATTATAAGGTATTTTTCAATGAAACACTGCAATTATTACGTTGTATTATAAGGTATTTTGAATGATACACTGCATATTGCGTTATATTATAAGGTATTTTCAATGATACACAGCATACTATGTTATATTATAAGACATTTTCAATGATAGACTGCAAATATTACGTTATATAATATGGTATTTTCAATGATACACTGCATATTACGTTATATTATAAGGCATTTTCAATGATAGACTGCAAATATTACGTTATATTATAAGGTATTTTGAACGATACACTGCATATTAGATTATATTATAAGATTTTTTCAATGATAGACTGCAAATATTACATTACATTATAAGGTATTTTCAATGATACACTGCATGTTACGTTATATTACAAGGCATTTTCAATGATAGACTGCAAATATTACGTTATATAATATGGTATTTTGAATGATACACTGCATATTGCGTTATATTATAAGGTATTTTCAATGATAGACTGCAAATATTACGTTATATTATAAGGTATTTTCAATGATACACAGCATACTATGTTATGTTATAAGCCATTTTCAATGAGAGACTGCAAATATTTCGTTATATAATATGGTATTTTGAATGATACACTGCATATTACGTTATATTATAAGGTTTTTTTCAATGAAACACTGCATATTACGTTATATCATAAGGTATTTTCAATGATACACTGCATATTAGATTATATTATAAGATATTTGCAATGATACACTGCATATTAGATTATATTATAAGATATTTTCAATGATACACTGCATATTAGATTATATTATAAGATTTTTTCTATGATAGACTACATATTACATTACATTACAAGGTATTTTCAATGATACACTGCATACTACGTCATATTATAAGGTATTTCCAAGGATACACTGCATATTGCAATATTTTATAAGGTATTTTCAATGATACACTGCATATTACGTTATATTATAAGGTATTTTCAATGATACACTGCATATTACGTTATATTATAAGGTATTTTCAATGATACACTGCATATTACGTTATATTACAAGGCATTTTCAATGATAGACTGCAAATATTACGTTATATTATAAGGTATTTTGAACGATACACTGCATATTAGATTATATTATAAGGTATTTTCAATGATACTCTGCATATTGCGTTATATTATAACGTATTTTCAATGATACACTGCATATTACGTTATATTATAAGGTATTTTCATTGATACAGTGCATATTACATTATATTATAATGTATTTTCAATGATACACAGCATACTACGTCATATTATAAGGTATTTCCAAGGATACACTGCATATTGCAATATTTTATAAGGTATTTTCAATGATACACTGCATATTACGTTATATTATAAGGTATTTTCAATGATACATTGCATATTACGTTATATTATAAGGTATTTTCAATGATACACTGCATATTACGTTATATTACAAGGCATTTTCAATGATAGACTGCAAATATTACGTTATATTATAAGGTATTTTGAACGATACACTGCATAATAGATTATATTATAAGGTATTTTCATTGATACTCTGCATATTGCGTTATATTATAACGTATTTTCAATCATACACTGCATCTTACGTTATATTATAAGGTATTTTCAATGATACACTGCATATTACGTTATATTATAAGGCATTTTCAATGATAGACTGCAAATATTACGTTATATTATAAGGTATTTTGAATGATACACTGCATATTAGATTATATTATAAGATTTTTTCAATGATACACTGCATATTACGTTATATTATTAGGTATTTTGAACGATACACTGCATATTAGATTATATTATAAGGTATTTTCAATGATACACTGCATATTGCGTTATATTATAACGTATTTTCAATGATACACTGCATATTACGTTATATTATAAGGTATTTTCAATAATACACAGCATACTATGTTATATTATAAGCCATTTTCAATGATAGACTGCAAATATTACGTTATATAATATGGTATTTTGAATGATACACTGCATATTGCGTTATATTATAAGGTATTTTCAATGATACACTGCATATTACGTTATATTATAAGGTATTTTCAATGATACACTGCATATTACGTTATATTATAAGGCATTTTCAATGATAGACTGCAAATATTACGTTATATTATAAGGTATTATCAATGATACACTGCATATTACGTTATATTACAAGGCATTTTCAATGATAGACTGCAAATATTACGTTATATTATAAGGTATTTTGAACGATACACTGCATATTAGATTATATTATAAGGTATTTTCAATGATACACTGCATATTGCGTTATATTATAACGTATTTTCTATGATACTCTGCATATTGCGTTATATTATAACGTATTTTCAATGATACACTGCATCTTACGTTATATTATAATGAATTTTCATTGATACAGTGCATATTACATTATATTATAATGTATTTTCAATGATACACAGCATACTACGTCATATTATAAGGTATTTCCAAGGATACACTGCATATTGCAATATTTTATAAGGTATTTTCAATGATACACTGCATATTACGTTATATTATAAGGTATTTTCAATGATACATTGCATATTACGTTATATTATAAGGTATTTTCAATGATACACTGCATATTACGTTATATTACAAGGCATTTTCAATGATAGACTGCAAATATTATGTTATATTATAAGGTATTTTGAACGATACACTGCATATTAGATTATATTATAAGGTATTTTCATTGATACTCTGCATATTGCGTTATATTATAACGTATTTTCAATGATACACTGCATCTTACGTTATATTATAAGGTATTTTCAATGATACACTGCATATTACGTTATATTATAAGGCATTTTCAATGATAGACTGCAAATATTACGTTATATTATAAGGTATTTTGAATGATACACTGCATATTAGATTATATTATAAGATTTTTTCAATGATACACTGCATATTACGTTATATTATAAGGTATTTTGAACGATACACTGCATATTAGATTATATTATAAGGTATTTTCAATGATACACTGCATATTGCGTTATATTATAACGTATTTTCAATGATACACTGCATATTACGTTATATTATAAGGTATTTTCAATGATACACAGCATACTATGTTATATTATAAGCCATTTTCAATGATAGACTGCAAATATTACGTTATATAATATGGTATTTTGAATGATACACTGCATATTACGTTATATTATAAGGTATTTTCAATGATACACTGCATATTACGTTATATTATAAGGTATTTTCAATGATACAGTGCATATTACGTTATATTATAAGGCATTTTCAATGATAGACTGCAAATATTACGTTATATTATAAGGTATTATCAATGATACACTGCATATTACGTTATATTACAAGGCATTTTCAATGATAGACTGCAAATATTACGTTATATTATAAGGTATTTTGAACGATACACTGCATATTAGATTATATTATAAGGTATTTTCAATGATACACTGCATATTGCGTTATATTATAACGTATTTTCTATGATACACTGCATATTACGTTATATTATAAGGTATTTTCAATGATACACAGCATACTATGTTATATTATAAGCCATTTTCAATGATAGACTGCAAATATTACGTTATATAATATGGTATTTTGAATGATACACTGCATATTGCGTTATATTATAAGGTATTTTCAATGATACACTGCATATTAGGTTATATTATAAGGTATTTTCAATGATACACTGCATATTACGTTATATTATAAGGCATTTTCAATGATAGACTGCAAATATTACGTTATATTATGAGGTATTTTGAATGATACACTGCATATTAGATTATATTATAAGATTTTTTCAATGATACACTGCATATTACTTTATATTATAAGGTATTATCAATGATACACTGCATATTACGTTATATTACAAGGCATATTCAATGATAGACTGCAAATATTACGTTATATTATAAGGTATTTTGAACGATACACTGCATATTAGATTATATTATAAGGTATTTTCAATGATACACTGCATATTGCGTTATATTATAACGTATTTTCAATGATACACTGCATATTACGTTATATTATAAGGTATTTTCAATGATACACAGCATACTACGTTATATTATAAGCCATTTTCAATGATAGACTGCAAATATTACGTTATATAATATGGTATTTTGAATGATACACTGCATATTGCGTTATATTATAAGGTATTTTCAATGATACACTGCATATTAGGTTATATTATAAGGTATTTTCAATGATACACTGCATATTACGTTATATTATAAGGTATTTTCAATGATACACTGCATATTACGTTATATTATAAGGTATTTTGAATGATACACTGCATACTATGTTATATTATAAGGCATTTTCAATGATAGACTGCATATTACATTACATTATAAGGTATTTTCAATGATGCACTGCATATTACGTTATATTATAAGGTATTTTCAATGATACACTGCATATTACGTTATATTATAAGGTATTTTCAATGATAGACTGCAAATATTACGTTATATTATAAGGTATTTTGAATGATACACTGCATATTGCGTTTTATTATAAGGTATTTTCAATGATACACTGCATATTACGTTATATTATAAGGCATTTTCAAGGATACACTGCATATTACGTTATATTATAAGGAATTTTCATTGATACAGTGCATATTACATTATATTATAATGTATTTTCAATGATACACAGCATACTACGTCATATTATAAGGTATTTCCAAGGATACACTGCATATTGCAATATTTTATAAGGTATTTTCAATGATACATTGCATATTACGTTATATTATAAGGTATTTTCAATGATACATTGCATATTACGTTATATTATAAGGTATTTTCAATGATACACTGCATATTACGTTATATTACAAGGCATTTTCAATGATAGACTGCAAATATTATGTTATATTATAAGGTATTTTGAACGATACACTGCATATTAGATTATATTATAAGGTATTTTCATTGATACACTGCATATTAGGTTATATTATAAGGTATTTTCAATGATACACTGCATATTACGTTATATTATAAGGCATTTTCAATGATAGACTGCAAATATTACGTTATATTATGAGGTATTTTGAATGATACACTGCATACTATGTTATATTATAAGGCATTTTCAATGATAGACTGCATATTACATTACATTATAAGGTATTTTCAATGATGCACTGCATATTACGTTATATTATAAGGTATTTTCAATGATACACTGCATATTACGTTACATTATAAGGTATTTTCAATGATAGACTGCAAATATTACGTTATATTATAAGGTATTTTGAATGATACACTGCATATTGCGTTTTATTATAAGGTATTTTCAATGATACACTGCATATTACGTTATATTATAAGGCATTTTCAAGGATACACTGCATATTACGTTATATTATAAGGAATTTTCATTGATACAGTGCATATTACATTATATTATAATGTATTTTCAATGATACACAGCATACTACGTCATATTATAAGGTATTTCCAAGGATACACTGCATATTGCAATATTTTATAAGGTATTTTCAATGATACACTGCATATTACGTTATATTATAAGGTATTTTCAATGATAGACTGCAAATATTACGTTATATTATAAGGTATTTTGAATGCTACACTGCATACTACGTCATATTATAAGGTATTTTCAATGATACACTGCATATTACATTATATTATAAGGCATTTTCAATGATACACTGCATATTACGTTATATTATAATGAATTTTCATTGATACAGTGCATATTACATTATATTATAATGTATTTTCAATGATACACAGCATACTACGTCATATTATAAGGTATTTCCAAGGATACGCTGCATATTGCAATATTTTATAAGGTATTTTCAATGATACACTGCATATTACGTTATATTATAAGGTATTTTCAATGATAGACTGCAAATATTACGTTATATTATAAGGTATTTTCAATGATACACTGCATATTACGTTATATTATAAGGTATTTTCAATGATACATTGCATATTACGTTATATTATAAGGTATTTTCAATGATACACTGCATATTACGTTATATTACAAGGCATTTTCAATGATAGACTGCAAATATTACATTATATTATAAGGTATTTTGAACGATACACTGCATATTAGATTATATTATAAGGTATTTTCAATGATACTCTGCATATTGCGTTATATTATAACGTATTTTCAATGATACACTGCATCTTACGTTATATTATAATGAATTTTCATTGATACAGTGCATATTACATTATATTATAATGTATTTTCAATGATACACAGCATACTACGTCATATTATAAGGTATTTCCAAGGATACACTGCATATTGCAATATTTTATAAGGTATTTTCAATGATACATTGCATATTACGTTATATTATAAGGTATTTTCAATGATACATTGCATATTACGTTATATTATAAGGTATTTTCAATGATACACTGCATATTACGTTATATTACAAGGCATTTTCAATGATAGACTGCAAATATTATGTTATATTATAAGGTATTTTGAACGATACACTGCATATTAGATTATATTATAAGGTATTTTCATTGATACTCTGCATATTGCGTTATATTATAACGTATTTTCAATGATACACTGCATCTTGCGTTATATTATAAGGTATTTTCAATGATACACTGCATATTACGTTATATTATAAGGCATTTTCAATGATAGACTGCAAATATTACGTTATATTATAAGGTATTTTGAATGATACACTGCATATTAGATTATATTATAAGATTTTTTCAATGATACACTGCATATTACGTTATATTATAAGGTATTTTGAACGATACACTGCATATTAGATTATATTATAAGGTATTTTCAATGATACACTGCATATTGCGTTATATTATAACGTATTTTCAATGATACACTGCATATTACGTTATATTATAAGGTATTTTCAATGATACACAGCATACTATGTTATATTATAAGCCATTTTCAATGATAGACTGCAAATATTACGTTATATAATATGGTATTTTGAATGATACACTGCATATTACGTTATATTATAAGGTATTTTCAATGATACACTGCATATTACGTTATATTATAAGGTATTTTCAATGATACAGTGCATATTACGTTATATTATAAGGCATTTTCAATGATAGACTGCAAATATTACGTTATATTATAAGGTATTTTCAATGATACACTGCATATTACGTTATATTACAAGGCATTTTCAATGATAGACTGCAAATATTACGTTATATTATAAGGTATTTTGAACGATACACTGCATATTAGATTATATTATAAGGTATTTTCAATGATACACTGCATATTGCGTTATATTATAACGTATTTTCTATGATACACTGCATATTACGTTATATTATAAGGTATTTTCAATGATACACAGCATACTATGTTATATTATAAGCCATTTTCAATGATAGACTGCAAATATTACGTTATATAATATGGTATTTTGAATGATACACTGCATATTGCGTTATATTATAAGGTATTTTCAATGATACACTGCATATTAGGTTATATTATAAGGTATTTTCAATGATACACTGCATATTACGTTATATTATAAGGCATTTTCAATGATAGACTGCAAATATTACGTTATATTATGAGGTATTTTGAATGATACACTGCATATTAGATTATATTATAAGATTTTTTCAATGATACACTGCATATTACTTTATATTATAAGGTATTATCAATGATACACTGCATATTACGTTATATTACAAGGCATTTTCAATGATAGACTGCAAATATTACGTTATATTATAAGGTATTTTGAACGATACACTGCATATTAGATTATATTATAAGGTATTTTCAATGATACACTGCATATTGCGTTATATTATAACGTATTTTCAATGATACACTGCATATTACGTTATATTATAAGGTATTTTCAATGATACACAGCATACTATGTTATATTATAAGCCATTTTCAATGATAGACTGCAAATATTACGTTATATAATATGGTATTTTGAATGATACACTGCATATTACGTTATATTATAAGGTATTTTCAATGATACACTGCATATTACGTTATATTATAAGGTATTTTCAATGATACAGTGCATATTACGTTATATTATAAGGCATTTTCAATGATAGACTGCAAATATTACGTTATATTATAAGGTATTATCAATGATACACTGCATATTACGTTATATTACAAGGCATTTTCAATGATAGACTGCAAATATTACGTTATATTATAAGGTATTTTGAACGATACACTGCATATTAGATTATATTATAAGGTATTTTCAATGATACACTGCATATTGCGTTATATTATAACGTATTTTCTATGATACACTGCATATTACGTTATATTATAAGGTATTTTCAATGATACACAGCATACTATGTTATATTATAAGCCATTTTCAATGATAGACTGCAAATATTACGTTATATAATATGGTATTTTGAATGATACACTGCATATTACGTTATATTATAAGGTATTTTCAATGATAGACTGCAAATATTACGTTATATTATAAGGTATTTTGAACGATACACTGCATATTAGATTATATTATAAGGTATTTTCAATGATACACTGCATATTGCAGTATTTTATAAGGTATTTTCAATGATACACTGCATATTACGTTATATTATAAGGTATTTTCAATGATACACAGCATACTACGTTATATTATAAGCCATTTTCAATGATAGACTGCAAATATTACGTTATATTATAAGGTATTTTGAATGATACACTGCATACTATGTTATATTATAAGGCATTTTCAATGATAGACTGCATATTACATTACATTATAAGGTATTTTCAATGATGCACTGCATATTACGTTATATTATAAGGTATTTTCAATGATACACTGCATATTACGTTACATTATAAGGTATTTTCAATGATAGACTGCAAATATTACGTTATATTATAAGGTATTTTGAATGATACACTGCATATTGCGTTTTATTATAAGGTATTTTCAATGATACACTGCATATTACGTTATATTATAAGGTATTTTCAATGATACACTGCATATTACGTTATATTATAATGAATTTTCATTGATACAGTGCATATTACATTATATTATAATGTATTTTCAATGATACACAGCATACTACGTCATATTATAAGGTATTTCCAAGGATACACTGCATATTGCAATATTTTATAAGGTATTTTCAATGATACACTGCATATTACGTTATATTATAAGGTATTTTCAATGATAGACTGTAAATATTACGTTATATTATAAGGTATTTTCAATGATACACTGCATATTACGTTATATTATAAGGTATTTTCAATGATACATTGCATATTACGTTATATTATAAGGTATTTTCAATGATACACTGCATATTACGTTATATTACAAGGCATTTTCAATGATAGACTGCAAATATTACATTATATTATAAGGTATTTTGAACGATACACTGCATATTAGATTATATTATAAGGTATTTTCAATGATACTCTGCATATTGCGTTATATTATAACGTATTTTCAATGATACACTGCATCTTACGTTATATTATAATGTATTTTCATTGATACAGTGCATATTACATTATATTATAATGTATTTTCAATGATACACAGCATACTACGTCATATTATAAGGTATTTCCAAGGATACACTGCATATTGCAATATTTTATAAGGTATTTTCAATGATACATTGCATATTACGTTATATTATAAGGTATTTTCAATGATACATTGCATATTACGTTATATTATAAGGTATTTTCAATGATACACTGCATATTACGTTATATTACAAGGCATTTTCAATGATAGACTGCAAATATTATGTTATATTATAAGGTATTTTGAACGATACACTGCATATTAGATTATATTATAAGGTATTTTCATTGATACTCTGCATATTGCGTTATATTATAAGGTATTTTCAATGATACACTGCATCTTACGTTATATTATAAGGTATTTTCAATGATACACTGCATATTACGTTATATTATAAGGCATTTTCAATGATAGACTGCAAATATTACGTTATATTATAAGGTATTTTGAATGATACACTGCATATTAGATTATATTATAAGATTTTTTCAATGATACACTGCATATTACGTTATATTATAAGGTATTTTGACGATACACTGCATATTAGATTATATTATAAGGTATTTTCAATGATACACTGCATATTGCGTTATATTATAACGTATTTTCAATGATACACTGCATATTACGTTATATTATAAGGTATATTCAATGATACACATCATACTATTTTATATTATAAGCTATTTTCAATGATAGACTGCAAATATTACGTTATATAATATGGTATTTTGAATGATACACTGCATATTGCGTTATATTATAAGGTATTTTCAATGATACACTGCATATTACGTTATATTATAAGGTATTTTCAATGATACAGTGCATATTACGTTATATTATAAGGCATTTTCAATGATAGACTGCAAATATTACGTTATATTATAAGGTATTATCAATGATACACTGCATATTACGTTATATTACAAGGCATTTTCAATGATAGACTGCAAATATTACGTTATATTATAAGGTATTTTGAACGATACACTGCATATTAGATTATATTATAAGGTATTTTCAATGATACACTGCATATTGCGTTATATTATAAGGTATTTTCAATGATACACTGCATATTACGTTATATTATAAGGTATTTTCAATGATACACAGCATACTATGTTATATTATAAGCCATTTTCAATGATAGACTGCAAATATTACGTTATATAATATGGTATTTTGAATGATACACTGCATATTGCGTTATATTATAAGGTATTTTCAATGATACACTGCATATTACGTTATATTATAAGGTATTTTCAATGATACACTGCATATTACGTTATATTATAAGGCATTTTCAATGATAGACTGCAAATATTACGTTATATTATAAGGTATTTTCAATGATACACTGCATATTACGTTATATTACAAGGCATTTTCAATGATAGACTGCAAATATTACGTTATATTATAAGGTATTTTGAACGATACACTGCATATTAGATTATATTATAAGGTATTTTCAATGATACACTCCATATTGCGTTATATTATAACGTATTTTCTATGATACACTGCATATTACGTTATATTATAAGGTATTTTCAATGATACACAGCATACTATGTTATATTATAAGCCATTTTCAATGATAGACTGCAAATATTACGTTATATAATATGGTATTTTGAATGATACACTGCATATTGCGTTATATTATAAGGTATTTTCAATGATAGACTGCAAATATTACGTTATATTATAAGGTATTTTGAACGATACACTGCATATTAGATTATATTATAAGGTATTTTCAATGATACACTGCATATTGCAGTATTTTATAAGGTATTTTCAATGATACACTGCATATTACGTTATATTATAAGGTATTTTCAATGATACACAGCATACTACGTTATATTATAAGCCATTTTCAATGATAGACTGCAAATATTACGTTATATAATATGGTATTTTGAATGATACACTGCATATTGCGTTATATTATAAGGTATTTTCAATGATAGACTGCAAATATTACGTTATATTATAAGGTATTTTGAACGATACACTGCATATTAGATTATATTATAAGGTATTTTCAATGATACACTGCATATTGCAGTATTTTATAAGGTATTTTCAATGATACACTGCATATTACGTTATATTATAAGGTATTTTCAATGATACACAGCATACTACGTTATATTATAAGCCATTTTCAATGATAGACTGCAAATATTACGTTATATTATAAGGTATTTTGAATGATACACTGCATACTATGTTATATTATAAGGCATTTTCAATGATAGACTGCATATTACATTACATTATAAGGTATTTTCAATGATGCACTGCATATTACGTTATATTATAAGGTATTTTCAATGATACACTGCATATTACGTTACATTATAAGGTATTTTCAATGATAGACTGCAAATATTACGTTATATTATAAGGTATTTTGAATGATACACTGCATATTGCGTTTTATTATAAGGTATTTTCAATGATACACTGCATATTACGTTATATTATAAGGCATTTTCAAGGATACACTGCATATTACGTTATATTATAAGGAATTTTCATTGATACAGTGCATATTACATTATATTATAATGTATTTTCAATGATACACAGCATACTACGTCATATTATAAGGTATTTCCAAGGATACACTGCATATTGCAATATTTTATAAGGTATTTTCAATGATACACTGCATATTACGTTATATTATAAGGTATTTTCAATGATAGACTGCAAATATTACGTTATATTATAAGGTATTTTGAATGCTACACTGCATACTACGTCATATTATAAGGTATTTTCAATGATACACTGCATATTACGTTATATTATAAGGCATTTTCAATGATACACTGCATATTACGTTATATTATAATGAATTTTCATTGATACAGTGCATATTACATTATATTATAATGTATTTTCAATGATACACAGCATACTACGTCATATTATAAGGTATTTCCAAGGATACACTGCATATTGCAATATTTTATAAGGTATTTTCAATGATACACTGCATATTACGTTATATTATAAGGTATTTTCAATGATAGACTGTAAATATTACGTTATATTATAAGGTATTTTCAATGATACACTGCATATTACGTTATATTATAAGGTATTTTCAATGATACATTGCATATTACGTTATATTATAAGGTATTTTCAATGATACACTGCATATTACGTTATATTACAAGGCATTTTCAATGATAGACTGCAAATATTACATTATATTATAAGGTATTTTGAACGATACACTGCATATTAGATTATATTATAAGGTATTTTCAATGATACTCTGCATATTGCGTTATATTATAACGTATTTTCAATGATACACTGCATCTTACGTTATATTATAATGAATTTTCATTGATACAGTGCATATTACATTATATTATAATGTATTTTCAATGATACACAGCATACTACGTCATATTATAAGGTATTTCCAAGGATACACTGCATATTGCAATATTTTATAAGGTATTTTCAATGATACATTGCATATTACGTTATATTATAAGGTATTTTCAATGATACATTGCATATTACGTTATATTATAAGGTATTTTCAATGATACACTGCATATTACGTTATATTACAAGGCATTTTCAATGATAGACTGCAAATATTATGTTATATTATAAGGTATTTTGAACGATACACTGCATATTAGATTATATTATAAGGTATTTTCATTGATACTCTGCATATTGCGTTATATTATAACGTATTTTCAATGATACACTGCATATTACGTTATATTATAAGGTATTTTCAATGATACACTGCATATTACGTTATATTATAAGGCATTTTCAATGATAGACTGCAAATATTACGTTATATTATAAGGTATTTTGAATGATACACTGCATATTAGATTATATTATAAGATTTTTTCAATGATACACTGCATATTACGTTATATTATAAGGTATTTTGAACGATACACTGCATATTAGATTATATTATAAGGTATTTTCAATGATACACTGCATATTGCGTTATATTATAACGCATTTTCAATGATTCACTGCATATTACGTTATATTATAAGGTATTTTCAGTGATACACAGCATACTATGTTATATTATAAGCCATTTTCAATGATAGACTGCAAATATTACGTTATATAATATGGTATTTTGAATGATACACTGCATATTGCGTTATATTATAAGGTATTTTCAATGATACACTGCATATTACGTTATATTATAAGGTATTTTCAATGATACAGTGCATATTACGTTATATTATAAGGCATTTTCAATGATAGACTGCAAATATTACGTTATATTATAAGGTATTTTCAATGATACACTGCATATTACGTTATATTACAAGGCATTTTCAATGATAGACTGCAAATATTACGTTATATTATAAGGTATTTTGAACGATACACTGCATATTAGATTATATTATAAGGTATTTTCAATGATACACTGCATATTGCGTTATATTATAACGTATTTTCTATGATACACTGCATATTACGTTATATTATAAGGTATTTTCAATGATACACAGCATACTATGTTATATTATAAGCCATTTTCAATGATAGACTGCAAATATTACGTTATATAATATGGTATTTTGAATGATACACTGCATATTGCGTTATATTATAATGTATTTTCAATGATACACTGCATATTACGTTATATTATAAGGTATTTTCAATGATACACTGCATATTACGTTATATTATAAGGCATTTTCAATGATAGACTGCAAATATTACGTTATATTATGAGGTATTTTGAATGATACACTGCATATTAGATTATATTATAAGATTTTTTCAATGATACACTGCATATTACTTTATATTATAAGGTATTATCAATGATACACTGCATATTACGTTATATTACAAGGCATTTTCAATGATAGACTGCAAATATTACGTTATATTATAAGGTATTTTGAACGATACACTGCATATTAGATTATATTATAAGGTATTTTCAATGATACACTGCATATTGCGTTATATTATAAGGTATTTTCAATGATACACTGCATATTACGTTATATTATAAGGTATTTTCAATGATACACAGCATACTATGTTATATTATAAGCCATTTTCAATGATAGACTGCAAATATTACGTTATATAATATGGTATTTTGAATGATACACTGCATATTGCGTTATATTATAAGGTATTTTCAATGATACACTGCATATTACGTTATATTATAAGGTATTTTCAATGATACACAGCATACTATGTTATATTATAAGCCATTTTCAATGATAGACTGCAAATATTACGTTATATAATATGGTATTTTCAATGATACACTGCATATTACGTTATATTATAAGGCATTTTCAATGATACACTGCATATTGCATTATTTTAAAAGGTATTTTCAAGGATACACTGCATATTGCATTACTTTATAAGGTATTTTCCATGATACATTGCATATTACGTTATATTATAAGGTATTTTCAATGATAGACTGCAAATATTACGTTGTATTATAAGGTATTTTGAATGATACACTGCATATTGCGTTTTATTATAAGGTATTTTGAATGATACACTGCATATTACGTTATATAATAAGGCATTTTCAATGATACACTGCATATTACGTTATATTATAATGAATTTTCATTGATACAGTGCATATTACATTATATTATAATGTATTTTCAATGATACACAGCATACTACGTCATATTATAAGGTATTTCCAAGGATACACTGCATATTGCAATATTTTATAAGGTATTTTCAATGATACACTGCATATTACGTTATATTATAAGGCATTTTCAATGATAGACTGCAAATATTACGTTATATTATAAGGTATTTTGAACGATACACTGCATATTAGATTATATTATAAGGTATTTTCAATGATACACTGCATATTGCGTTATATTATAAGGTATTTTCAATGATACACTGCATATTACGTTATATTATAAGGTATTTTCAATGATACACAGCATACTATGTTATATTATAAGCCATTTTCAATGATAGACTGCAAATATTACGTTATATAATATGGTATTTTGAATGATACACTGCATATTGCGTTATATTATAAGGTATTTTCAATGATACACTGCATATTGCGTTATATTATAAGGTATTTTCAATGATACACAGCATACTATGTTATATTATAAGCCATTTTCAATGATAGACTGCAAATATTACGTTATATAATATGGTATTTTCAATGATACACTGCATATTACGTTATATTATAAGGTATTTTCAATGATACACTGCATATTGCATTATTTTAAAAGGTATTTTCAAGGATACACTGCATATTGCATTACTTTATAAGGTATTTTCCATGATACACTGCATATTACGTTATATTATAAGGTATTTTCAATGATAGACTGCAAATATTACGTTGTATTATAAGGTATTTTGAATGATACACTGCATATTGCGTTTTATTATAAGGTATTTTGAATGATACACTGCATATTACGTTATATAATAAGGCATTTTCAATGATACACTGCATATTACGTTATATTATAATGAATTTTCATTGATACAGTGCATATTACATTATATTATAATGTATTTTCAATGATACACAGCATACTACGTCATATTATAAGGTATTTCCAAGGATACACTGCATATTGCAATATTTTATAAGGTATTTTCAATGATACACTGCATATTACGTTATATTATAAGGCATTTTCAATGATAGACTGCAAATATTACGTTATATTATAAGGTATTTTGAATGATACACTGCATATTAGATTATATTATAAGATTTTTTCAATGATACACTGCATATTACGTTATATTATAAGGTATTTTGAACGATACACTGCATATTAGATTATATTATAAGGTATTTTCAATGATACACTGCATATTGCGTTATATTATAACGTATTTTCAATGATACACTGCATATTACGTTATATTATAAGGTATTTTCAATGATACACAGCATACTATGTTATATTATAAGCCATTTTCAATGATAGACTGCAAATATTACGTTATATAATATGGTATTTTGAATGATACACTGCATATTGCGTTATATTATAAGGTATTTTCAATGATACACTGCATATTACGTTATATTATAAGGTATTTTCAATGATACAGTGCATATTACGTTATATTATAAGGCATTTTCAATGATAGACTGCAAATATTACGTTATATTATAAGGTATTATCAATGATACACTGCATATTACGTTATATTACAAGGCATTTTCAATGATAGACTGCAAATATTACGTTATATTATAAGGTATTTTGAACGATACACTGCATATTAGATTATATTATAAGGTATTTTCAATGATACACTGCATATTGCGTTATATTATAACGTATTTTCTATGATACACTGCATATTACGTTATATTATAAGGTATTTTGAACGATACACTGCATATTAGATTATATTATAAGGTATTTTCAATGATACTCTGCATATTGCGTTATATTATAACGTATTTTCAATGATACACTGCATCTTACGTTATATTATAATGAATTTTCATTGATACAGTGCATATTACATTATATTATAATGTATTTTCAATGATACACAGCATACTACGTCATATTATAAGGTATTTCCAAGGATACACTGCATATTGCAATATTTTATAAGGTATTTTCAATGATACATTGCATATTACGTTATATTATAAGGTATTTTCAATGATACACTGCATATTACGTTATATTATAAGGTATTTTCAATGATACACTGCATATTACGTTATATTAGAAGGCATTTTCAATGATAGACTGCAAATATTATGTTATATTATAAGGTATTTTGAACGATACACTGCATATTAGATTATATTATAAGGTATTTTCAATGATACACTGCATATTGCGTTATATTATAAGGTATTTTCAATGATACACAGCATACTACGTCATATTATAAGGTATTTCCAAGGATACACTGCATATTGCAATATTTTATAAGGTATTTTCAATGATACACTGCATATTACGTTATATTATAAGGTATTTTCAATGATACATTGCATATTACGTTATATTATAAGGTATTTTCAATGATACACTGCATATTACGTTATATTACAAGGCATTTTCAATGATAGACTGCAAATATTACATTATATTATAAGGTATTTTGAACGATACACTGCATATTAGATTATATTATAAGGTATTTTCAATGATACTCTGCATATTGCGTTATATTATAACGTATTTTCAATGATACACTGCATCTTACGTTATATTATAATGAATTTTCATTGATACAGTGCATATTACATTATATTATAATGTATTTTCAATGATACACAGCATACTACGTCATATTATAAGGTATTTCCAAGGATACACTGCATATTGCAATATTTTATAAGGTATTTTCAATGATACATTGCATATTACGTTATATTATAAGGTATTTTCAATGATACATTGCATATTACGTTATATTATAAGATATTTTCAATGATACACTGCATATTACGTTATATTACAAGGCATTTTCAATGATAGACTGCAAATATTATGTTATATTATAAGGTATTTTGAACGATACACTGCATATTAGATTATATTATAAGGTATTTTCATTGATACACTGCATATTGCGTTATATTATAATGTATTTTCAATGATACACAGCATACTACGTCATATTATAAGGTATTTCCAAGGATACACTGCATATTGCAATATTTTATAAGGTATTTTCAATGATACACTGCATATTACGTTATATTATAAGGTATTTTCAATGATACACTGCATATTACGTTATATTATAAGGTATTTTCAATGATACACTGCATATTACGTTATATTACAAGGCATTTTCAATGATAGACTGCAAATATTACATTATATTATAAGGTATTTTGAACGATACACTGCATATTAGATTATATTATAAGGTATTTTCAATGATACTCTGCATATTGCGTTATATTATAACGTATTTTCAATGATACACTGCATCTTACGTTATATTATAATGAATTTTCATTGATACAGTGCATATTACATTATATTATAATGTATTTTCAATGATACACAGCATACTACGTCATATTATAAGGTATTTCCAAGGATACACTGCATATTGCAATATTTTATAAGGTATTTTTCAATGAAACACTGCATATTACGTTATATTATAAGGTATTTTCAATGATACATTGCATATTACGTTATATTATAAGGTATTTTCAATGATACACTGCATATTACGTTATATTACAAGGCATTTTCAATGATAGACTGCAAATATTACGTTATATTATAAGGTATTTTGAACGATACACTGCATATTAGATTCTATTATAAGGTATTTTCATTGATACTCTGCATATTGCGTTATATTATAACGTATTTTCAATGATACACTGCATCTTTCGTTATATTATAAGGTATTTTCAATGATACACTGCATATTACGTTATATTATAAGGCATTTTCAATGATAGACTGCAAATATTACGTTATATTATAAGGTATTTTGAATGATACACTGCATATTAGATTATATTATAAGATTTTTTCAATGATACACTGCATATTACGTTATATTATAAGGTATTTTGAACGATACACTGCATATTAGATTATATTATAAGGTATTTTCAATGATACACTGCATATTGCGTTATATTATAAGGTATTTTCAATGATACACTGCATATTACGTTATATTATAAGGTATTTTCAATGATACACAGCATACTATGTTATATTATAAGCCATTTTCAATGATAGACTGCAAATATTACGTTATATAATATGGTATTTTGAATGATACACTGCATATTGCGTTATATTATAAGGTATTTTCAATGATACACTGCATATTACGTTATATTATAAGGTATTTTCAATGATACAGTGCATATTACGTTATATTATAAGGCATTTTCAATGATAGACTGCAAATATTACGTTATATTATAAGGTATTATCAATGATACACGGCATATTACGTTATATTATAAGGCATTTTCAATGATAGACTGCAAATATTACGTTATATTATAAGGTATTTTGAATGATACACTGCATATTAGATTATATTATAAGATTTTTTCAATGATACACTGCATATTACTTTATATTATAAGGTATTATCAATGATACACTGCATATTACGTTATATTACATGCCATTTTCAATGATAGACTGCAAATATTACGTTATATTATAAGGTATTTTGAACGATACACTGCATATTAGATTATATTATAAGGTATTTTCAATGATACACTGCATATTGCGTTATATTATAACGTATTTTCAATGATACACTGCATATTACGTTATATTACAAGGCATTTTCAATGATAGACTGCAAATATTACGTTATATTATAAGGTATTTTGAACGATACACTGCATATTAGATTATATTATAAGGTATTTTCATTGATACTCTGCATATTGCGTTATATTATAACGTATTTTCAATGATACACTGCATATTACGTTATATTACAAGGCATTTTCAATGATAGACTGCATATTACGTTATATTATAAGGCATTTTCAATGATAGACTGCAAATATTACGTTATATTATAAGGTATTTTGAATGATACACTGCATATTAGATTATATTATAAGATTTTTTCAATGATACACTGCATATTAGATTATATTATAAGGTATTTTCAATGATACACTGCATATTGCGTTATATTATAAGGCATTTTCAATGATAGACTGCAAATATTACGTTATATTATAAGGTATTTTGAATGATACACTGCATATTAGATTATATTATAAGATATTTTCAATGATAGACTGCATATTACATTACATTATAAGGTATTTTCAATGATGCACTGCATATTACGTTACATTATAAGGTATTTTCAATGATACACTGCATATTACGTTATATTATAAGGTATTTTTCAATGAAACACTGCAATTATTACGTTGTATTATAAGGTATTTTGAATGATACACTGCATATTGCGTTATATTATAAGGTATTTTCAATGATACACAGCATACTATGTTATATTATAAGACATTTTCAATGATAGACTGCAAATATTACGTTATATAATATGGTATTTTCAATGATACACTGCATATTACGTTATATTATAAGGCATTTTCAATGATAGACTGCAAATATTACGTTATATTATAAGGTATTTTGAACGATACACTGCATATTAGATTATATTATAAGATTTTTTCAATGATAGACTACATATTACATTACATTATAAGGTATTTTCAATGATACACTGCATGTTACGTTATATTACAAGGCATTTTCAATGATAGACTGCAAATATTACGTTATATAATATGGTATTTTGAATGATACACTGCATATTGCGTTATAATATAAGGTATTTTCAATGATAGACTGCAAATATTACGTTATATTATAAGGTATTTTCAATGATACACAGCATACTATGTTATGTTATAAGCCATTTTCAATGAGAGACTGCAAATATTTCGTTATATAATATGGTATTTTGAATGATACACTGCATATTACGTTATATTATAAGGTTTTTTTCAATGAAACACTGCATATTACGTTATATCATAAGGTATTTTCAATGATACACTGCATATTAGATTATATTATAAGATATTTGCAATGATACACTGCATATTAGATTATATTATAAGATATTTTCAATGATACACTGCATATTAGATTATATTATAAGATTTTTTCTATGATAGACTACATATTACATTACATTACAAGGTATTTTCAATGATACACTGCATACTACGTCATATTATAAGGTATTTCCAAGGATACACTGCATATTGCAATATTTTATAAGGTATTTTCAATGATACACTGCATATTACGTTATATTATAAGGTATTTTCAATGATACACTGCATATTACGTTATATTATAAGGTATTTTCAATGATACACTGCATATTACGTTATATTACAAGGCATTTTCAATGATAGACTGCAAATATTACGTTATATTATAAGGTATTTTGAACGATACACTGCATATTAGATTATATTATAAGGTATTTTCAATGATACTCTGCATATTGCGTTATATTATAACGTATTTTCAATGATACACTGCATCTTACGTTATATTATAATGAATTTTCATTGATACAGTGCATATTACATTATATTATAATGTATTTTCAATGATACACAGCATACTACGTCATATTATAAGGTATTTCCAAGGATACACTGCATATTGCAATATTTTATAAGGTATTTTCAATGATACACTGCATATTACGTTATATTATAAGGTATTTTCAATGATACACTGCATATTACGTTATATTATAAGGTATTTTCAATGATACACTGCATATTACGTTATATTACAAGGCATTTTCAATGATAGACTGCAAATATTACGTTATATTATAAGGTATTTTGAACGATACACTGCATATTAGATTATATTATAAGGTATTTTCATTGATACTCTGCATATTGCGTTATATTATAACGTATTTTCAATCATACACTGCATCTTACGTTATATTATAAGGTATTTTCAATGATACACTGCATATTACGTTATATTATAAGGCATTTTCAATGATAGACTGCAAATATTACGTTATATTATAAGGTATTTTGAATGATACACTGCATATTAGATTATATTATAAGATTTTTTCAATGATACACTGCATATTACGTTATATTATTAGGTATTTTGAACGATACACTGCATATTAGATTATATTATAAGGTATTTTCAATGATACACTGCATATTGCGTTATATTATAAGGTATTTTCAATGATACACTGCATATTACGTTATATTATAAGGTATTTTCAATGATACACAGCATACTATGTTATATTATAAGCCATTTTCAATGATAGACTGCAAATATTACGTTATATAATATGGTATTTTGAATGATACACTGCATATTGCGTTATATTATAAGGTATTTTCAATGATACACTGCATATTACGTTATATTATAAGGTATTTTCAATGATACAGTGCATATTACGTTATATTATAAGGCATTTTCAATGATAGACTGCAAATATTACGTTATATTATAAGGTATTATCAATGATACACTGCATATTACGTTATATTATAAGGCATTTTGAATGATAGACTGCAAATATTACGTTATATTATAAGGTATTTTGAATGATACACTGCATATTAGATTATATTATAAGATTTTTTCAATGATACACTGCATATTACTTTATATTATAAGGTATTTTCAATGATACACTGCATATTACGTTATATTATAAGGTATTTTCAATGATGTACATGGCATACTATGTTATATTATAAGCCATTTTCAATGATAGACTGCAAATATTACGTTATATAATATGGTATTTTGAATGATACACTGCATATTGCGTTATATTATAAGGTATTTTCAATGATACACTGCATATTACGTTATATTATAAGGTATTTTCAATGATACACAGCATACTATGTTATATTATAAGACATTTTCAATGATAGACTGCAAATATTACGTTATATAATATGGTATTTTCAATGATACACTGCATATTACGTTATATTATAAGGCATTTTCAATGATACACTGCATATTGCATTATTTTAAAAGGTATTTTCAAGGATACACTGCATATTGCATTACTTTATAAGGTATTTTCCATGATACACTGCATATTACGTTATATTATAACATTTTTTTCAATGAAACACTGCATATTACGTTATATCATAAGGTATTTTCAATGATACACTGCATATTACGTTATATTATAAGGTATTTTCAATGATACACAGCATACTATGTTATATTATAAGACATTTTCAATGATAGACTGCAAATATTACGTTATATAATATGGTATTTTCAATGATACACTGCATATTACGTTATATTATAAGGCATTTTCAATGATAGACTGCAAATATTACGTTATATTATAAGGTATTTTGAATGATACACTGCATATTAGATTATATTATAAGATATTTGCAATGATACACTGCATATTAGATTATATTATAAGATATTTGCAATGATACACTGCATATTACGTTATATTATAAGGTTTTTTTCAATGAAACACTGCAATTATTACGTTATATTATAAGGTTTTTTTCAATGAAACACTGCAATTATTACGTTGTATTATAAGGTATTTTGAATGATACACTGCATATTGCGTTATATTATAAGGTATTTTCAATGATACACAGCATACTATGTTATATTATAAGACATTTTCAATGATAGACTGCAAATATTACGTTATATAATATGGTATTTTCAATGATACACTGCATATTACGTTATATTATAAGGCATTTTCAATGATAGACTGCAAATATTACGTTATATTATAAGGTATTTTGAACGATACACTGCATATTAGATTATATTATAAGATTTTTTCAATGATAGACTACATATTACATTACATTATAAGGTATTTTCAATGATACACTGCATGTTACGTTATATTACAAGGCATTTTCAATGATAGACTGCAAATATAACGTTATATAATATGGTATTTTGAATGATACACTGCATATTGCGTTATAATATAAGGTATTTTCAATGATAGACTGCAAATATTACGTTATATTATAAGGTATTTTCAATGATACACAGCATACTATGTTATATTATAAGCCATTTTCAATGAGAGACTGCAAATATTTCGTTATATAATATGGTATTTTGAATGATACACTGCATATTACGTTATATTATAAGGTTTTTTTCAATGAAACACTGCATATTACGTTATATCATAAGGTATTTTCAATGATACACTGCATATTAGATTATATTATAAGATATTTGCAATGATACACTGCATATTAGATTATATTATAAGATATTTTCAATGATACACTGCATACTACGTCATATTATAAGGTATTTCCAAGGATACACTGCATATTGCAATATTTTATAAGGTATTTTCAATGATACACTGCATATTACGTTATATTATAAGGTATTTTCAATGATACATTGCATATTACGTTATATTATAAGGTATTTGCAATGATACACTGCATATTACGTTATATGATAAGGTTTTTTTCAATGAAACACTGCAATTATTACGTTATATTATAAGACATTTTCAATGATAGACTGCAAATATTACGTTATATAATATGGTATTTTCAATGATACACTGCATATTACGTTATATTATAAGGCATTTTCAATGATAGACTGCAAATATTACGTTATATTATAAGGTATTTTGAATGATACACTGCATATTAGATTATATTATAAGATTTTTTCAATGATAGACTACATATTACATTACATTATAAGGTATTTTCAATGATACACTGCATGTTACGTTATATTACAAGGCATTTTCAATGATAGACTGCAAATATTACGTTATATAATATGGTATTTTGAATGATACACTGCATATTGCGTTATATTATAAGGTATTTTCAATGATAGACTGCAAATATTACGTTATATTATAAGGTATTTTCAATGATACACAGCATACTATGTTATATTATAAGACATTTTCAATGATAGACTGCAAATATTACGTTATATAATATGGTATTTTCAATGATACACAGCATACTATGTTATATTATAAGCCATTTTCAATGAGAGACTGCAAATATTTCGTTATATAATATGGTATTTTGAATGATACACTGCATACTATGTTATATTATAAGACATTTTCAATGATAGACTGCAAATATTACGTTATATAATATGGTATTTTCAATGATACACTGCATATTACGTTATATTACAAGGCATTTTCAATGATAGACTGCAAATATTACGTTATATTATAAGGTATTTTGAACGATACACTGCATATTAGATTATATTATAAGGTATTTTCAATGATACACTGCAGATTGCGTTATATTATAAGGCATTTTCAATGATAGACTGCAAATATTACGTTATATTATAAGGTATTTTGAATGATACACTGCATATTAGATTATATTATAAGATTTTTTCAATGATAGACTGCATATTACATTACATTATAAGGTATTTTCAATGATGCACTGCATATTACGTTACATTATAAGGTATTTTCAATGATATACTGCATATTACGTTATATTATAAGGTATTTTCAATGATACACAGCATACTATGTTATATTATAAGACATTTTCAATGATAGACTGCAAATATTACGTTATATAATATGGTATTTTCAATGATACACTGCATATTACGTTATATTATAAGGCATTTTCAATGATAGACTGCAAATATTACGTTATATTATAAGGTATTTTGAATGATACATTGCATATTAGATTATATTATAAGATATTTGCAATGATACACTGCATACTAGATTATATTATAAGATATTTGCAATGATACACTGCATATTACGTTATATTATAAGGTTTTTTTCAATGAAACACTGCAATTATTACGTTGTATTATAAGGTATTTTGAATGATACACTGCATATTGCGTTATATTATAAGGTATTTTCAATGATACACAGCATACTATGTTATATTATAAGACATTTTCAATGATAGACTGCAAATATTACATTATATAATATGGTATTTTCAATGATACACTGCATATTACGTTATATTATAAGGCATTTTCAATGATAGACTGCAAATATTACGTTATATTATAAGGTATTTTGAACGATACACTGCATATTAGATTATATTATAAGATTTTTTCAATGATAGACTACATATTACATTACATTATAAGGTATTTTCAATGATACACTGCATGTTACGTTATATTACAAGGCATTTTCAATGATAGACTGCAAATATTACGTTATATAATATGGTATTTTGAATGATACACTGCATATTCCGTTATAATATAAGGTATTTTCAATGATAGACTGCAAATATTACGTTATATTATAAGGTATTTTCAATGATACACAGCATACTATGTTATATTATAAGCCATTTTCAATGAGAGACTGCAAATATTTCGTTATATAATATGGTATTTTGAATGATACACTGCATATTACGTTATATTATAAGGTATTTTCAATGATACACTGCATATTACATTACATTATAATGTATTTTCAATGATACACAGCATACTACGTCATATTATAAGGTATTTTCAATGATACACTGCATATTGCATTATTTTAAAAGGTATTTTCAAGGATACACTGCATATTGCATTACTTTATAAGGTATTTTCAATGATACACTGCACATTACGTTATATTATAAGGCATTTTCAATGATAGACTGCAAATATTACGTTATATTATAAGGTATTTTGAACGATACACTGCATATTAGATTATATTATAAGATTTTTTCAATGATAGACTACATATTACATTACATTATAAGGTATTTTCAATGATACACTGCATGTTACGTTATATTACAAGGCATTTTCAATGATAGACTGCAAATATTACGTTATATAATATGGTATTTTGAATGATACACTGCATATTGCGTTATAATATAAGGTATTTTCAATGATAGACTGCAAATATTACGTTATATTATAAGGTATTTTCAATGATACACAGCATACTATGTTATATTATAAGCCATTTTCAATGAGAGACTGCAAATATTTCGTTATATAATATGGTATTTTGAATGATACACTGCATATTACGTTATATTATAAGGTTTTTTTCAATGAAACACTGCATATTACGTTATATCATAAGGTATTTTCAATGATACACTGCATATTAGATTATATTATAAGATATTTGCAATGATACACTGCATATTAGATTATATTATAAGGTATTTTCAATGATACACTGCATATTAGATTATATTATAAGATTTTTTCAATGATAGACTACATATTACATTACATTACAAGGTATTTTCAATGATACACTGCATACTACGTCATATTATAAGGTATTTCCAAGGATACACTGCATATTGCAATATTTTATAAGGTATTTTCAATGATACACTGCATATTACGTTATATTATAAGGTATTTTCAATGATACATTGCATATTACGTTATATTATAAGGTATTTGCAATGATACACTGCATATTACGTTATATTATAAGGTTTTTTTCAATGAAACACTGCAATTATTACGTTATATTATAAGACATTTTCAATGATAGACTGCAAATATTACGTTATATAATATGGTATTTTCAATGATACACTGCATATTACGTTATATTATAAGGCATTTTCAATGATAGACTGCAAATATTACGTTATATTATAAGGTATTTTGAATGATACACTGCATATTAGATTATATTATAAGATTTTTTCAATGATAGACTACATATTACATTACATTATAAGGTATTTTCAATGATACACTGCATGTTACGTTATATTACAAGGCATTTTCAATGATAGACTGCAAATATTACGTTATATAATATGGTATTTTGAATGATACACTGCATATTGCGTTATATTATAAGGTATTTTCAATGATAGACTGCAAATATTACGTTATATTATAAGGTATTTTCAATGATACACAGCATACTATGTTATATTATAAGACATTTTCAATGATAGACTGCAAATATTACGTTATATAATATGGTATTTTCAATGATACACAGCATACTATGTTATATTATAAGCCATTTTCAATGAGAGACTGCAAATATTACGTTATATAATATGGTATTTTGAATGATACACTGCATACTATGTTATATTATAAGACATTTTCAATGATAGACTGCAAATATTACGTTATATAATGTGGTATTTTCAATGAGACACTGCATATTACGTTTTATTACAAGGCATTTTCAATGATAGACTGCAAATATTACGTTATATTATAAGGTATTTTGAACGATACACTGCATATTAGATTATATTATAAGGTATTTTCAATGATACACTGCAGATTGCGTTATATTATAAGGCATTTTCAATGATAGACTGCAAATATTACGTTATATTATAAGGTATTTTGAATGATACACTGCATATTAGATTATATTATAAGATTTTTTCAATGATAGACTGCATATTACATTACATTATAAGGTATTTTCAATGATGCACTGCATATTACGTTACATTATAAGGTATTTTCAATGATATACTGCATATTACGTTATATTATAAGGTATTTTCAATGATACACAGCATACTATGTTATATTATAAGACATTTTCAATGATAGACTGCAAATATTACGTTATATAATATGGTATTTTCAATGATACACTGCATATTACGTTATATTATAAGGCATTTTCAATGATAGACTGCAAATATTACGTTATATTATAAGGTATTTTGAATGATACATTGCATATTAGATTATATTATAAGATATTTGCAATGATACACTGCATACTAGATTATATTATAAGATATTTGCAATGATACACTGCATATTACGTTATATTATAAGGTTTTTTTCAATGAAACACTGCAATTATTACGTTGTATTATAAGGTATTTTGAATGATACACTGCATATTGCGTTATATTATAAGGTATTTTCAATGATACACAGCATACTATGTTATATTATAAGACATTTTCAATGATAGACTGCAAATATTACATTATATTATAATGTATTTTCAATGATACACTGCATATTACGTTATATTATAAGGCATTTTCAATGATAGACTGCAAATATTACGTTATATTATAAGGTATTTTGAACGATACACTGCATATTAGATTATATTATAAGATTTTTTCAATGATAGACTACATATTACATTACATTATAAGGTATTTTCAATGATACACTGCATGTTACGTTATATTACAAGGCATTTTCAATGATAGACTGCAAATATTACGTTATATAATATGGTATTTTGAATGATACACTGCATATTCCGTTATAATATAAGGTATTTTCAATGATAGACTGCAAATATTACGTTATATTATAAGGTATTTTCAATGATACACAGCATACTATGTTATATTATAAGCCATTTTCAATGAGAGACTGCAAATATTTCGTTATATAATATGGTATTTTGAATGATACACTGCATATTACGTTATATTATAAGGTATTTTCAATGATACACTGCATATTACATTACATTATAATGTATTTTCAATGATACACAGCATACTACGTCATATTATAAGGTATTTTCAATGATACACTGCATATTGCATTATTTTAAAAGGTATTTTCAAGGATACACTGCATATTGCATTACTTTATAAGGTATTTTCCATGATACACTGCATATTACGTTATATTATAAGGTTTTTTTCAATGAAACACTGCATATTACGTTATATCATAAGGTATTTTGAATGATACACTGCATATTAGATTATATTATAAGATATTTGCAATGATACACTGCATATTAGATTATATTATAAGATATTTTCAATGATACACTGCATATTAGATTATATTATAAGATTTTTTCAATGATAGACTACATATTACATTACATTATAAGGTATTTTCAATGATACACTGCCTATTACGTTATATTATAAGGTATTTTCAATGGTACACTGCATATTACGCTATATTATAAGGTATTTTCAATGATACACTGCATATTACGTTATATTATAAGGCATTTTCAATGATAGACTGCAAATATTACGTTATATTATAAGGTATTTTGAATGATACACTGCATATTAGATTATATTATAAGATTTTTTCAATGATAGACTGCATATTACATTACATTATAAGGTATTTTCAATGATGCACTGCATATTACGTTACATTATAAGGTATTTTCAATGATACACTGCATATTACGTTATATTATAAGGTATTTTCAATGATACACAGCATACTATGTTATATTATAAGACATTTTCAATGATAGACTGCAAATATTACGTTATATAATATGGTATTTTCAATGATACACTGCATATTACGTTATATTATAAGGCATTTTCAATGATACACTGCATATTGCATTATTTTAAAAGGTATTTTCAAGGATACACTGCATATTGCATTACTTTATAAGGTATTTTCCATGATACACTGCATATTACGTTATATTATAAGGTATTTTCAATGATACACAGCATACTATGTTATATTATAAGACATTTTCAATGATAGACTGCAAATATTACGTTATATAATATGGTATTTTCAATGATACACTGCATATTACGTTATATTATAAGGCATTTTCAATGATAGACTGCAAATATTACGTTATATTATAAGGTATTTTGAACGATACACTGCATATTAGATTATATTATAAGATTTTTTCAATGATAGACTACATATTACATTACATTATAAGGTATTTTCAATGATACACTGCATGTTACGTTATATTACAAGGCATTTTCAATGATAGACTGCAAATATTACGTTATATAATATGGTATTTTGAATGATACACTGCATATTGCGTTATAATATAAGGTATTTTCAATGATAGACTGCAAATATTACGTTATATTATAAGGTATTTTCAATGATACACAGCATACTATGTTATATTATAAGCCATTTTCAATGAGAGACTGCAAATATTTCGTTATATAATATGGTATTTTGAATGATACACTGCATATTACGTTATATTATAAGGTATTTTCAATGATACACTGCATATTACATTACATTATAATGTATTTTCAATGATACACAGCATACTACGTCATATTATAAGGTATTTCCAAGGATACACTGCATATTGCAATATTTTATAAGGTATTTTCAATGATACACTGCATATTACGTTATATTATAAGGTATTTTCAATGATACATTGCATATTACGTTATATTATAAGGTATTTGCAATGATACACTGCATATTACGTTATATTATAAGGTTTTTTTCAATGAAACACTGCAATTATTACGTTATATTATAAGGTATTTTGAATGATACACTGCATATTGCGTTATATTATAAGGTATTTTCAATGATAGACTGCAAATATTACGTTATATTATAAGGTATTTTCAATGATACACAGCATACTATGTTATATTATAAGACATTTTCAATGATAGACTGCAAATATTACGTTATATAATATGGTATTTTCAATGATACACTGCATATTACGTTATATTATAAGGCATTTTCAATGATAGACTGCAAATATTACGTTATATTATAAGGTATTTTGAATGATACACTGCATATTAGATTATATTATAAGATTTTTTCAATGATAGACTACATATTACATTACATTATAAGGTATTTTCAATGATACACTGCATGTTACGTTATATTACAAGGCATTTTCAATGATAGACTGCAAATATTACGTTATATAATATGGTATTTTGAATGATACACTGCATATTGCGTTATATTATAAGGTATTTTCAATGATAGACTGCAAATATTACGTTATATTATAAGGTATTTTCAATGATACACAGCATACTATGTTATATTATAAGACATTTTCAATGATAGACTGCAAATATTACGTTATATAATATGGTATTTTCAATGATACACAGCATACTATGTTATATTATAAACCATTTTCAATGAGAGACTGCAAATATTTCGTTATATAATATGGTATTTTGAATGATACACTGCATATTACGTTATATTATAAGGCATTTTCAATGATAGACTGCAAATATTACGTTATATTATAAGGTATTTTGAATGATACATTGCATATTAGATTATATTATAAGATATTTGCAATGATACACTGCATATTAGATTATATTATAAGATATTTGCAATGATACACTGCATATTACGTTATATTATAAGGTTTTTTTCAATGAAACACTGCAATTATTACGTTGTATTATAAGGTATTTTGAATGATACACTGCATATTACGTTATATTATAAGGTATTTTCAATGATACACAGCATACTATGTTATATTATAAGACATTTTCAATGATAGACTGCAAATATTACGTTATATAATATGGTATTTTCAATGATACACTGCATATTACGTTATATTATAAGGCATTTTCAATGATAGACTGCAAATATTACGTTATATTATAAGGTATTTTGAACGATACACTGCATATTAGATTATATTATAAGATTTTTTCAATGATAGACTACATATTACATTACATTATAAGGTATTTTCAATGATACACTGCATGTTACGTTATATTACAAGGCATTTTCAATGATAGACTGCAAATATTACGTTATATAATATGGTATTTTGAATGATACACTGCATATTACGTTATATTATAAGGTTTTTTTCAATGAAACACTGCATATTACGTTATATCATAAGGTATTTTCAATGATACACTGCATATTAGATTATATTATAAGATTTTTTCAATGATAGACTACATATTACATTACATTATAAGGTATTTTCAATGATACACTGCCTATTACGTTATATTATAAGGTATTTTCAATGATACACTGCATATTACGTTATATTACAAGGCATTTTCAATGATAGACTGCAAATATTACGTTATATAATATGGTATTTTCAATGATACACTGCATATTACGTTATATTATAAGGCATTTTCAATGATAGATTGCAAATATTACGTTATATTATAAGGTATTTTCCATGATACACTGCATATTACGTTATATTATAAGGTATTTTCAATGATACACAGCATACTATGTTATATTATAAGACATTTTCAATGATAGACTGCAAATATTACGTTATATAATATGGTATTTTCAATGATACACTGCATATTACGTTATATTATAAGGCATTTTCAATGATAGACTGCAAATATTACGTTATATTATAAGGTATTTTGAACGATACACTGCATATTAGATTATATTATAAGATTTTTTCAATGATAGACTACATATTACATTACATTATAAGGTATTTTCAATGATACACTGCATGTTACGTTATATTACAAGGCATTTTCAATGATAGACTGCAAATATTACGTTATATAATATGGTATTTTGAATGATACACTGCATATTGCGTTATAATATAAGGTATTTTCAATGATAGACTGCAAATATTACGTTATATTATAAGGTATTTTCAATGATACACAGCATACTATGTTATATTATAAGCCATTTTCAATGAGAGACTGCAAATATTTCGTTATATAATATGGTATTTTGAATGATACACTGCATATTACGTTATATTATAAGGTATTTTCAATGATACACTGCATATTACGTTACATTATAATGTATTTTCAATGATACACAGCATACTACGTCATATTATAAGGTATTTTCAATGATAGACTGCAAATATTACGTTATATAATATGGTATTTTGAATGATACACTGCATATTGCGTTATAATATAAGGTATTTTCAATGATAGACTGCAAATATTACGTTATATTATAAGGTATTTTCAATGATACACAGCATACTATGTTATATTATAAGCCATTTTCAATGAGAGACTGCAAATATTTCGTTATATAATATGGTATTTTGAATGATACACTGCATATTACGTTATATTATAAGGTATTTTCAATGATACACTGCATATTACGTTACATTATAATGTATTTTCAATGATACACAGCATACTACGTCATATTATAAGGTATTTTCAATGATACACTGCATATTGCATTATTTTAAAAGGTATTTTCAAGGATACACTGCATATTGCATTACTTTATAAGGTATTTTCCATGATACACTGCATATTACGTTATATTATAAGGTTTTTTTCAATGAAACACTGCATATTACGTTATATCATAAGGTATTTTCAATGATACACTGCATATTAGATTATATTATAAGATTTTTTCAATGATAGACTACATATTACATTACATTATAAGGTATTTTCAATGATACACTGCCTATTACGTTATATTATAAGGTATTTTCAATGATACACTGCATATTACGTTATATTACAAGGCATTTTCAATGATAGACTGCAAATATTACGTTATATAATATGGTATTTTCAATGATACACTGCATATTACGTTATATTATAAGGCATTTTCAATGATAGACTGCAAATATTACGTTATATTATAAGGTATTTTGAATGATACACTGCATATTAGATTATATTATGAGATATTTGCAATGATACACTGCATATTAGATTATATTATAAGATATTTGCAATGATACACTGCATATTACGTTATATTATAAGGTTTTTTTCAATGAAACACTGCATATTACGTTATATCATAAGGTATTTTCAATGATACACTGCATATTAGATTATATTATAAGATTTTTTCAATGATAGACTACATATTACATTACATTATAAGGTATTTTCAATGATACACTGCATATTACGTTATATTATAAGGTATTTTCAATGATAGACTGCAAATATTACGTTATATTATAAGGAATTTTCAATGATACACAGCATACTATGTTATATTATAAGCCATTATCAATGAGAGACTGCAAATATTACGTTATATAATATGGTATTTTGAATGATACACTGCATATTAGATTATATTATAAGATATTTGCAATGATACACTGCATATTAGATTATATTATAAGATATTTTCAATGATACACTGCATATTAGATTATATTATAAGATTTTTTCAATGATAGACTACATATTACATTACATTATAAGGTATTTTCAATGATACACTGCATATTACGTTATATTATAAGGTATTTTCAATGATACAGTGCATATTACGTTATATTATAAGGCATTTTCAATGATAGACTGCAAATATTACGTTATATTATAAGGTATTTTGAATGATACACTGCATATTAGATTATATTATAAGATATTTGCAATGATACACTGCATATTAGATTATATTATAAGATTTTTTCAATGATAGACTACATATTACATTACATTATAAGGTATTTTCAATGATACACTGCATGTTACGTTATATTACAAGGCATTTTCAATGATAGACTGCAAATATTACGTTATATAATATGGTATTTTGAATGATACACTGCATATTACGTTATATTATAAGGTTTTTTTCAATGAAACACTGCATATTACGTTATATCATAAGGTATTTTCAATGATACACTGCATATTAGATTATATTATAAGATTTTTTCAATGATAGACTACATATTACATTACATTATAAGGTATTTTCAATGATACACTGCCTATTACGTTATATTATAAGGTATTTTCAATGATACACTGCATATTACGTTATATTACAAGGCATTTTCAATGATAGACTGCAAATATTACGTTATATAATATGGTATTTTCAATGATACACTGCATATTACGTTATATTATAAGGCATTTTCAATGATAGACTGCAAATATTACGTTATATTATAAGGTATTTTGAATGATACACTGCATATTACGTTATATTATAAGGTATTTTCAATGATACACAGCATACTATGTTATATTATAAGACATTTTCAATGATAGACTGCAAATATTACGTTATATAATATGGTATTTTCAATGATACACTGCATATTACGTTATATTATAAGGCATTTTCAATGATAGACTGCAAATATTACGTTATATTATAAGGTATTTTGAACGATACACTGCATATTAGATTATATTATAAGATTTTTTCAATGATAGACTACATATTACATTACATTATAAGGTATTTTCAATGATACACTGCATGTTACGTTATATTACAAGGCATTTTCAATGATAGACTGCAAATATTACGTTATATAATATGGTATTTTGAATGATACACTGCATATTGCGTTATAATATAAGGTATTTTCAATGATAGACTGCAAATATTACGTTATATTATAAGGTATTTTCAATGATACACAGCATACTATGTTATATTATAAGCCATTTTCAATGAGAGACTGCAAATATTTCGTTATATAATATGGTATTTTGAATGATACACTGCATATTACGTTATATTATAAGGTATTTTCAATGATACACTGCATATTACGTTACATTATAATGTATTTTCAATGATACACAGCATACTACGTCATATTATAAGGTATTTTCAATGATACACTGCATATTGCATTATTTTAAAAGGTATTTTCAAGGATACACTGCATATTGCATTACTTTATAAGGTATTTTCAATGATACACTGCATATTACGTTATATTATAAGGTTTTTTTCAATGAAACACTGCATATTACGTTATATCATAAGGTATTTTCAATGATACACTGCATATTAGATTATATTATAAGATTTTTTCAATGATAGACTACATATTACATTACATTATAAGGTATTTTCAATGATACACTGCCTATTACGTTATATTATAAGGTATTTTCAATGATACACTGCATATTACGTTATATTACAAGGCATTTTCAATGATAGACTGCAAATATTACGTTATATAATATGGTATTTTCAATGATACACTGCATATTACGTTATATTATAAGGCATTTTCAATGATAGACTGCAAATATTACGTTATATTATAAGGTATTTTGAATGATACACTGCATATTAGATTATATTATGAGATATTTGCAATGATACACTGCATATTAGATTATATTATAAGATATTTGCAATGATACACTGCATATTACGTTATATTATAAGGTTTTTTTCAATGAAACACTGCATATTACGTTATATCATAAGGTATTTTCAATGATACACTGCATATTAGATTATATTATAAGATTTTTTCAATGATAGACTACATATTACATTACATTATAAGGTATTTTCAATGATACACTGCATATTACGTTATATTATAAGGTATTTTCAATGATAGACTGCAAATATTACGTTATATTATAAGGTATTTTCAATGATACACAGCATACTATGTTATATTATAAGCCATTATCAACGAGAGACTGCAAATATTACGTTATATAATATGGTATTTTGAATGATACACTGCATATTAGATTATATTATAAGATATTTGCAATGATACACTGCATATTAGATTATATTATAAGATATTTTCAATGATACACTGCATATTAGATTATATTATAAGATTTTTTCAATGATAGACTACATATTACATTACATTATAAGGTATTTTCAATGATACACTGCATATTACGTTATATTATAAGGTATTTTCAATGATACAGTGCATATTACGTTATATTATAAGGCATTTTCAATGATAGACTGCAAATATTACGTTATATTATAAGGTATTTTGAATGATACACTGCATATTAGATTATATTATAAGATATTTGCAATGATACACTGCATATTAGATTATATTATAAGATATTTGCAATGATACACTGCATATTACGTTATATTATAAGGTTTTTTTCAATGAAACACTGCAATTATTACGTTATATTATAAGGTATTTTGAATGATACACTGCATATTGCGTTATATTATAAGGTATTTTCAATGATAGACTGCAAATATTACGTTATATTATAAGGTATTTTCAATGATACACAGCATACTATGTTAGATTATAAGACATTTTCAATGATAGACTGCAAATATTACGTTATATAATATGGTATTTTCAATGATACACTGCATATTACGTTATATTATAAGGCATTTTCAATGATAGACTGCAAATATTACGTTATAATATAAGGTATTTTGAACGATACACTGCATATTAGATTATATTATAAGATTTTTTCAATGATAGACTACATATTACATTACATTATAAGGTATTTTCAATGATACACTGCATGTTACGTTATATTACAAGGCATTTTCAATGATAGACTGCAAATATTATGTTATATAATATGGTATTTTGAATGATACACTGCATATTGCGTTATAATATAAGGTATTTTCAATGATAGACTGCAAATATTACGTTATATTATAAGGTATTTTCAATGATACACAGCATACTATGTTATATTATAAGCCATTTTCAATGAGAGACTGCAAATATTTCGTTATATAATATGGTATTTTGAATGATACACTGCATATTACGTTATATTATAAGGTATTTTCAATGATACACTGCATATTACATTACATTATAATGTATTTTCAATGATACACAGCATACTACGTCATATTATAAGGTATTTTCAATGATACACTGCATATTGCATTATTTTAAAAGGTATTTTCAAGGATACACTGCATATTGCATTACTTTATAAGGTATTTTCCATGATACACTGCATATTACGTTATATTATAAGGTTTTTTTCAATGAAACACTGCATATTACGTTATATCATAAGGTATTTTCAATGATACACTGCATATTAGATTATATTATAAGATTTTTTCAATGATAGACTACATATTACATTACATTATAAGGTATTTTCAATGATACACTGCATATTACGTTATATTATAAGGTTTTTTTCAATGAAACACTGCAATTATTACGTTATATTATAAGGTATTTTGAATGATACACTGCATATTGCGTTATATTATAAGGTATTTTCAATGATAGACTGCAAATATTACATTACATTATAAGGTATTTTCAATGATACACTGCATGTTACGTTATATTACAAGGCATTTTCAATGATAGACTGCAAATATTATGTTATATAATATGGTATTTTGAATGATACACTGCATATTGCGTTATAATATAAGGTATTTTCAATGATAGACTGCAAATATTACGTTATATTATAAGGTATTTTCAATGATACACAGCATACTATGTTATATTATAAGCCATTTTCAATGATAGACTGCAAATATTACGTTATATAATATGGTATTTTGAATGATACACTGCATATTGCGTTATATTATAAGGTATTTTCAATGATACACTGCATATTACGTTATATTATAAGGTATTTTCAATGATACAGTGCATATTACGTTATATTATAAGGCATTTTCAATGATAGACTGCAAATATTACGTTATATTATAAGGTATTATCAATGATACACTGCATATTACGTTATATTACAAGGCATTTTCAATGATAGACTGCAAATATTACGTTATATTATAAGGTATTTTGAACGATACACTGCATATTAGATTATATTATAAGGTATTTTCAATGATACACTGCATATTGCGTTATATTATAACGTATTTTCTATGATACACTGCATATTACGTTATATTATAAGGTATTTTCAATGATACACAGCATACTATGTTATATTATAAGCCATTTTCAATGATAGACTGCAAATATTACGTTATATAATATGGTATTTTGAATGATACACTGCATATTACGTTATATTATAAGGTATTTTCAATGATAGACTGCAAATATTACGTTATATTATAAGGTATTTTGAACGATACACTGCATATTAGATTATATTATAAGGTATTTTCAATGATACACTGCATATTGCAGTATTTTATAAGGTATTTTCAATGATACACTGCATATTACGTTATATTATAAGGTATTTTCAATGATACACAGCATACTACGTTATATTATAAGCCATTTTCAATGATAGACTGCAAATATTACGTTATATTATAAGGTATTTTGAATGATACACTGCATACTATGTTATATTATAAGGCATTTTCAATGATAGACTGCATATTACATTACATTATAAGGTATTTTCAATGATGCACTGCATATTACGTTATATTATAAGGTATTTTCAATGATACACTGCATATTACGTTACATTATAAGGTATTTTCAATGATAGACTGCAAATATTACGTTATATTATAAGGTATTTTGAATGATACACTGCATATTGCGTTTTATTATAAGGTATTTTCAATGATACACTGCATATTACGTTATATTATAAGGCATTTTCAATGATACACTGCATATTACGTTATATTATAATGAATTTTCATTGATACAGTGCATATTACATTATATTATAATGTATTTTCAATGATACACAGCATACTACGTCATATTATAAGGTATTTCCAAGGATACGCTGCATATTGCAATATTTTATAAGGTATTTTCAATGATACACTGCATATTACGTTATATTATAAGGTATTTTCAATGATAGACTGTAAATATTACGTTATATTATAAGGTATTTTCAATGATACACTGCATATTACGTTATATTATAAGGTATTTTCAATGATACATTGCATATTACGTTATATTATAAGGTATTTTCAATGATACACTGCATATTACGTTATATTACAAGGCATTTTCAATGATAGACTGCAAATATTACATTATATTATAAGGTATTTTGAACGATACACTGCATATTAGATTATATTATAAGGTATTTTCAATGATACTCTGCATATTGCGTTATATTATAACGTATTTTCAATGATACACTGCATCTTACGTTATATTATAATGAATTTTCATTGATACAGTGCATATTACATTATATTATAATGTATTTTCAATGATACACAGCATACTACGTCATATTATAAGGTATTTCCAAGGATACACTGCATATTGCAATATTTTATAAGGTATTTTCAATGATACATTGCATATTACGTTATATTATAAGGTATTTTCAATGATACATTGCATATTACGTTATATTATAAGGTATTTTCAATGATACACTGCATATTACGTTATATTACAAGGCATTTTCAATGATAGACTGCAAATATTATGTTATATTATAAGGTATTTTGAACGATACACTGCATATTAGATTATATTATAAGGTATTTTCATTGATACTCTGCATATTGCGTTATATTATAACGTATTTTCAATGATACACTGCATCTTACGTTATATTATAAGGTATTTTCAATGATACACTGCATATTACGTTATATTATAAGGCATTTTCAATGATAGACTGCAAATATTACGTTATATTATAAGGTATTTTGAATGATACACTGCATATAGATTATATTATAAGATTTTTTCAATGATACACTGCATATTACGTTATATTATAAGGTATTTGGAACGATACACTGCATATTAGATTATATTATAAGGTATTTTCAATGATACACTGCATATTGCGTTATATTATAACGTATTTTCAATGATACACTGCATATTACGTTATATTATAAGGTATTTTCAATGATACACAGCATACTATGTTATATTATAAGCCATTTTCAATGATAGACTGCAAATATTACGTTATATAATATGGTATTTTGAATGATACACTGCATATTGCGTTATATTATAAGGTATTTTCAATGATACACTGCATATTACGTTATATTATAAGGTATTTTCAATGATACAGTGCATATTACGTTATATTATAAGGCATTTTCAATGATAGACTGCAAATATTACGTTATATTATAAGGTATTATCAATGATACACTGCATATTACGTTATATTACAAGGCATTTTCAATGATAGACTGCAAATATTACGTTATATTATAAGGTATTTTGAACGATACACTGCATATTAGATTATATTATAAGGTATTTTCAATGATACACTGCATATTGCGTTATATTATAACGTATTTTCTATGATACACTGCATATTACGTTATATTATAAGGTATTTTCAATGATACACAGCATACTATGTTATATTATAAGCCATTTTCAATGATAGACTGCAAATATTACGTTATATAATATGGTATTTTGAATGATACACTGCATATTGCGTTATATTATAAGGTATTTTCAATGATAGACTGCAAATATTACGTTATATTATAAGGTATTTTGAACGATACACTGCATATTAGATTATATTATAAGGTATTTTCAATGATACACTGCATATTGCAGTATTTTATAAGGTATTTTCAATGATACACTGCATATTACGTTATATTATAAGGTATTTTCAATGATGCACAGCATACTACGTTATATTATAAGCCATTTTCAATGATAGACTGCAAATATTACGTTATATTATAAGGTATTTTGAATGATACACTGCATACTATGTTATATTATAAGGCATTTTCAATGATAGACTGCATATTACATTACATTATAAGGTATTTTCAATGATGCACTGCATATTACGTTATATTATAAGGTATTTTCAATGATACACTGCATATTACGTTATATTATAAGGTATTTTCAATGATAGACTGCAAATATTACGTTATATTATAAGGTATTTTGAATGATACACTGCATATTGCGTTTTATTATAAGGTATTTTCAATGATACACTGCATATTACGTTATATTATAAGGCATTTTCAAGGATACACTGCATATTACGTTATATTATAAGGAATTTTCATTGATACAGTGCATATTACATTATATTATAATGTATTTTCAATGATACACAGCATACTACGTCATATTATAAGGTATTTCCAAGGATACACTGCATATTGCAATATTTTATAAGGTATTTTCAATGATACACTGCATATTACGTTATATTATAAGGTATTTTCAATGATAGACTGCAAATATTACGTTATATTATAAGGTATTTTGAATGATACACTGCATACTACGTCATATTATAAGGTATTTTCAATGATACACAGCATATTACGTTATATTATAAGGTATTTTCAATGATACACTGCATATTACGTTATATTATAATGAATTTTCATTGATACAGTGCATATTACATTATATTATAATGTATTTTCAATGATACACAGCATACTACGTCATATTATAAGGTATTTCCAAGGATACGCTGCATATTGCAATATTTTATAAGGTATTTTCAATGATACACTGCATATTACGTTATATTATAAGGTATTTTCAATGATAGACTGCAAATATTACGTTATATTATAAGGTATTTTCAATGATACACTGCATATTACGTTATATTATAAGGTATTTTCAATGATACATTGCATATTACGTTATATTATAAGGTATTTTCAATGATACACTGCATATTACGTTATATTACAAGGCATTTTCAATGATAGACTGCAAATATTACATTATATTATAAGGTATTTTGAACGATACACTGCATATTAGATTATATTATAAGGTATTTTCAATGATACTCTGCATATTGCGTTATATTATAACGTATTTTCAATGATACACTGCATCTTACGTTATATTATAATGAATTTTCATTGATACAGTGCATATTACATTATATTATAATGTATTTTCAATGATACACAGCATACTACGTCATATTATAAGGTATTTCCAAGGATACACTGCATATTGCAATATTTTATAAGGTATTTTCAATGATACATTGCATATTACGTTATATTATAAGGTATTTTCAATGATACATTGCATATTACGTTATATTATAAGGTATTTTCAATGATACACTGCATATTACGTTATATTACAAGGCATTTTCAATGATAGACTGCAAATATTACGTTATATTATAAGGTATTTTGAACGATACACTGCATATTAGATTATATTATAAGGTATTTTCATTGATACTCTGCATATTGCGTTATATTATAACGTATTTTCAATGATACACTGCATCTTACGTTATATTATAAGGTATTTTCAATGATACACTGCATATTACGTTATATTATAAGGCATTTTCAATGATAGACTGCAAATATTACGTTATATTATAAGGTATTTTGAATGATACACTGCATATTAGATTATATTATAAGATTTTTTCAATGATACACTGCATATTACGTTATATTATAAGGTATTTTGAACGATACACTGCATATTAGATTATATTATAAGGTATTTTCAATGATACACTGCATATTGCGTTATATTATAAGGTATTTTCAATGATACACTGCATATTACGTTATATTATAAGGTATTTTCAATGATACACAGCATACTATGTTATATTATAAGCCATTTTCAATGATAGACTGCAAATATTACGTTATATAATATGGTATTTTGAATGATACACTGCATATTACGTTATATTATAAGGTATTTTCAATGATACACTGCATATTACGTTATATTATAAGGTATTTTCAATGATACAGTGCATATTACGTTATATTATAAGGCATTTTCAATGATAGACTGCAAATATTACGTTATATTATAAGGTATTATCAATGATACACTGCATATTACGTTATATTACAAGGCATTTTCAATGATAGACTGCAAATATTACGTTATATTATAAGGTATTTTGAACGATACACTGCATATTAGATTATATTATAAGGTATTTTCAATGATACACTGCATATTGCGTTATATTATAACGTATTTTCTATGATACACTGCATATTACGTTATATTATAAGGTATTTTCAATGATACACAGCATACTATGTTATATTATAAGCCATTTTCAATGATAGACTGCAAATATTACGTTATATAATATGGTATTTTGAATGATACACTGCATATTGCGTTATATTATAAGGTATTTTCAATGATAGACTGCAAATATTACGTTATATTATAAGGTATTTTGAACGATACACTGCATATTAGATTATATTATAAGGTATTTTCAATGATACACTGCATATTGCAGTATTTTATAAGGTATTTTCAATGATACACTGCATATTACGTTATATTATAAGGTATTTTCAATGATACACAGCATACTACGTTATATTATAAGCCATTTTCAATGATAGACTGCAAATATTACGTTATATTATAAGGTATTTTGAATGATACACTGCATACTATGTTATATTATAAGGCATTTTCAATGATAGACTGCAAATATTACGTTATATTATAAGGTATTTTCAATGATACACTGCATATTACGTTACATTATAAGGTATTTTCAATGATAGACTGCAAATATTACGTTATATTATAAGGTATTTTGAATGATACACTGCATACTACGTCATATTATAAGGTATTTTCAATGATACACTGCATATTACGTTATATTATAAGGCATTTTCAAGGATACACTGCATATTACGTTATATTATAATGAATTTTCATTGATACAGTGCATATTACATTATATTATAATGTATTTTCAATGATACACAGCATACTACGTCATATTATAAGGTATTTCCAAGGATACGCTGCATATTGCAATATTTTATAAGGTATTTTCAATGATACACTGCATATTACGTTATATTATAAGGTATTTTCAATGATAGACTGTAAATATTACGTTATATTATAAGGTATTTTCAATGATACACTGCATATTACGTTATATTATAAGGTATTTTCAATGATACATTGCATATTACGTTATATTATAAGGTATTTTCAATGATACACTGCATATTACGTTATATTACAAGGCATTTTCAATGATAGACTGCAAATATTACATTATATTATAAGGTATTTTGAACGATACACTGCATATTAGATTATATTATAAGGTATTTTCAATGATACTCTGCATATTGCGTTATATTATAACGTATTTTCAATGATACACTGCATCTTACGTTATATTATAATGAATTTTCATTGATACAGTGCATATTACATTATATTATAATGTATTTTCAATGATACACAGCATACTACGTCATATTATAAGGTATTTCCAAGGATACACTGCATATTGCAATATTTTATAAGGTATTTTCAATGATACATTGCATATTACGTTATATTATAAGGTATTTTCAATGATACATTGCATATTACGTTATATTATAAGGTATTTTCAATGATACACTGCATATTACGTTATATTACAAGGCATTTTCAATGATAGACTGCAAATATTATGTTATATTATAAGGTATTTTGAACGATACACTGCATATTAGATTATATTATAAGGTATTTTCATTGATACTCTGCATATTGCGTTATATTATAACGTATTTTCAATGATACACTGCATCTTACGTTATATTATAAGGTATTTTCAATGATACACTGCATATTACGTTATATTATAAGGCATTTTCAATGATAGACTGCAAATATTACGTTATATTATAAGGTATTTTGAATGATACACTGCATATTAGATTATATTATAAGATTTTTTCAATGATACACTGCATATTACGTTATATTATAAGGTATTTTGAACGATACACTGAATATTAGATTATATTATAAGGTATTTTCAATGATACACTGCATATTGCGTTATATTATAACGTATTTTCAATGATACACTGCATATTACGTTATATTATAAGGTATTTTCAATGATACACAGCATACTATGTTATATTATAAGCCATTTTCAATGATAGACTGCAAATATTACGTTATATAATATGGTATTTTGAATGATACACTGCATATTGCGTTATATTATAAGGTATTTTCAATGATACACTGCATATTACGTTATATTATAAGGTATTTTCAATGATACAGTGCATATTACGTTATATTATAAGGCATTTTCAATGATAGACTGCAAATATTACGTTATATTATAAGGTATTATCAATGATACACTGCATATTACGTTATATTACAAGGCATTTTCAATGATAGACTGCAAATATTACGTTATATTATAAGGTATTTTGAACGATACACTGCATATTAGATTATATTATAAGGTATTTTCAATGATACACTGCATATTGCGTTATATTATAACGTATTTTCTATGATACACTGCATATTACGTTATATTATAAGGTTTTTTTCAATGAAACACTGCATATTACGTTATATCATAAGGTATTTTCAATGATACACTGCATATTAGATTATATTATAAGATATTTGCAATGATACACTGCATATTAGATTATATTATAAGATATTTTCAATGATACACTGCATATTAGATTATATTATAAGATTTTTTCAATGATAGACTACATATTACATTACATTACAAGGTATTTTCAATGATACACTGCATACTACGTCATATTATAAGGTATTTCCAAGGATACACTGCATATTGCAATATTTTATAAGGTATTTTCAATGATACACTGCATATTACGTTATATTATAAGGTATTTTCAATGATACATTGCATATTACGTTATATTATAATGTATTTTCAATGATACACTGCATATTACGTTATATTACAAGGCATTTTCAATGATAGACTGCAAATATTACGTTATATTATAAGGTATTTTGAACGATACACTGCATATTAGATTATATTATAAGGTATTTTCAATGATACTCTGCATATTGCGTTATATTATAACGTATTTTCAATGATACACTGCATCTTAGGTTATATTATAATGAATTTTCATTGATACAGTGCATATTACATTATATTATAATGTATTTTCAATGATACACAGCATACTACGTCATATTATAAGGTATTTCCAAGGATACACTGCATATTGCAATATTTTATAAGGTATTTTCAATGATACACTGCATATTACGTTATATTATAAGGTATTTTCAATGATACATTGCATATTACGTTATATTATAAGGTATTTTCAATGATACACTGCATATTACGTTATATTACAAGGCATTTTCAATGATAGACTGCAAATATTACGTTATATTATAAGGTATTTTGAACGATACACTGCATATTAGATTCTATTATAAGGTATTTTCATTGATACTCTGCATATTGCGTTGTATTATAACGTATTTTCAATGATACACTGCATCTTACGTTATATTATAAGGTATTTTCAATGATACACTGCATATTACGTTATATTATAAGGCATTTTCAATGATAGACTGCAAATATTACGTTATATTATAAGGTATTTTGAATGATACACTGCATATTAGATTATATTATAAGATTTTTTCAATGATACACTGCATATTACGTTATATTATAAGGTATTTTGAACGATACACTGCATATTAGATTATATTATAAGGTATTTTCAATGATACACTGCATATTGCGTTATATTATAACGTATTTTCAATGATACACTGCATATTACGTTATATTATAAGGTATTTTCAATGATACACAGCATACTATGTTATATTATAAGCCATTTTCAATGATAGACTGCAAATATTACGTTATATAATATGGTATTTTGAATGATACACTGCATATTGCGTTATATTATAAGGTATTTTCAATGATACACTGCATATTACGTTATATTATAAGGTATTTTCAATGATACAGTGCATATTACGTTATATTATAAGGCATTTTCAATGATAGACTGCAAATATTACGTTATATTATAAGGTATTATCAATGATACACTGCATATTACGTTATATTATAAGGCATTTTCAATGATAGACTGCAAATATTACGTTATATTATGAGGTATTTTGAATGATACACTGCATATTAGATTATATTATAAGATTTTTTCAATGATACACTGCATATTAGATTATATTATAAGGTATTTTCAATGATACACTGCATATTGCGTTATATTATAAGGCATTTTCAATGATAGACTGCAAATATTACGTTATATTATAAGGTATTTTGAATGATACACTGCATATTAGATTATATTATAAGATTTTTTCAATGATAGACTGCATATTACATTACATTATAAGGTATTTTCAATGATGCACTGCATATTACGTTACATTATAAGGTATTTTCAATGATACACTGCATATTACGTTATATTATAAGGTATTTTTCAATGAAACACTGCAATTATTACGTTGTATTATAAGGTATTTTGAATGATACACTGCATATTGCGTTATATTATAAGGTATTTTCAATGATACACAGCATACTATGTTATATTATAAGACATTTTCAATGATAGACTGCAAATATTTCGTTATATAATATGGTATTTTGAATGATACACTGCATATTACGTTATATTATAAGGTTTTTTTCAATGAAACACTGCATATTACGTTATATCATAAGGTATTTTCAATGATACACTGCATATTAGATTATATTATAAGATATTTGCAATGATACACTGCATATTAGATTATATTATAAGATATTTTCAATGATACACTGCATATTAGATTATATTATAAGATTTTTTCAATGATAGACTACATATTACATTACATTACAAGGTATTTTCAATGATACACTGCATACTACGTCATATTATAAGGTATTTCCAAGGATACACTGCATATTGCAATATTTTATAAGGTATTTTCAATGATACACTGCATATTACGTTATATTATAAGGTATTTTCAATGATACATTGCATATTACGTTATATTATAAGGTATTTTCAATGATACACTGCATATTGCGTTATATTATAAGGCATTTTCAATGATAGACTGCAAATATTACGTTATATTATAAGGTATTTTGAATGATACACTGCATATTAGATTATATTATAAGATTTTTTCAATGATAGACTGCATATTACATTACATTATAAGGTATTTTCAATGATGCACTGCATATTACGTTACATTATAAGGTATTTTCAATGATACACTGCATATTACGTTATATTATAAGGTATTTTTCAATGAAACACTGCAATTATTACGTTGTATTATAAGGTATTTTGAATGATACACTGCATATTGCGTTATATTATAAGGTATTTTCAATGATACACAGCATACTATGTTATATTATAAGACATTTTCAATGATAGACTGCAAATATTACGTTATATAATATGGTATTTTCAATGATACACTGCATATTACGTTATATTATAAGGCATTTTCAATGATAGACTGCAAATATTACGTTATATTATAAGGTATTTTGAACGATACACTGCATATTAGATTATATTATAAGATTTTTTCAATGATAGACTACATATTACATTACATTATAAGGTATTTTCAATGATACACTGCATGTTACGTTATATTACAAGGCATTTTCAATGATAGACTGCAAATATTACGTTATATAATATGGTATTTTGAATGATACACTGCATATTGCGTTATAATATAAGGTATTTTCAATGATAGACTGCAAATATTACGTTATATTATAAGGTATTTTCAATGATACACAGCATACTATGTTATGTTATAAGCCATTTTCAATGAGAGACTGCAAATATTTCGTTATATAATATGGTATTTTGAATGATACACTGCATATTACGTTATATTATAAGGTTTTTTTCAATGAAACACTGCATATTACGTTATATCATAAGGTATTTTCAATGATACACTGCATATTAGATTATATTATAAGATATTTGCAATGATACACTGCATATTAGATTATATTATAAGATATTTTGAATGATACACTGCATATTAGATTATATTATAAGATTTTTTCAATGATAGACTACATATTACATTACATTATAAGGTATTTTCAATGATACACTGCATACTACGTCATATTATAAGGTATTTCCAAGGATACACTGCATATTGCAATATTTTATAAGGTATTTTCAATGATACACTGCATATTACGTTATATTATAAGGTATTTTCAATGATACACTGCATATTACGTTATATTATAAGGTATTTTCAATGATACACTGCATATTACGTTATATTACAAGGCATTTTCAATGATAGACTGCAAATATTACGTTATATTATAAGGTATTTTGAACGATACACTGCATATTAGATTATATTATAAGGTATTTTCAATGATACTCTGCATATTGCGTTATATTATAACGTATTTTCAATGATACACTGCATCTTACGTTATATTATAATGAATTTTCAATGATACAGTGCATATTACATTATATTATAATGTATTTTCAATGATACACAGCATACTACGTCATATTATAAGGTATTTCCAAGGATACACTGCATATTGCAATATTTTATAAGGTATTTTCAATGATACACTGCATATTACGTTATATTATAAGGTATTTTCAATGATACATTGCATATTACGTTATATTATAAGGTATTTTCAATGATACACTGCATATTACGTTATATTACAAGGCATTTTCAATGATAGACTGCAAATATTACGTTATATTATAAGGTATTTTGAACGATACACTGCATATTAGATTATATTATAAGGTATTTTCATTGATACTCTGCATATTGCGTTATATTATAACGTATTTTCAATCATACACTGCATCTTACGTTATATTATAAGGTATTTTCAATGATACACTGCATATTACGTTATATTATAAGGCATTTTCAATGATAGACTGCAAATATTACGTTATATTATAAGGTATTTTGAATGATACACTGCATATTAGATTATATTATAAGATTTTTTCAATGATACACTGCATATTACGTTATATTATTAGGTATTTTGAACGATACACTGCATATTAGATTATATTATAAGGTATTTTCAATGATACACTGCATATTGCGTTATATTATAAGGTATTTTCAATGATACACTGCATATTACGTTATATTATAAGGTATTTTCAATGATACACAGCATACTATGTTATATTATAAGCCATTTTCAATGATAGACTGCAAATATTACGTTATATAATATGGTATTTTGAATGATACACTGCATATTGCGTTATATTATAAGGTATTTTCAATGATACACTGCATATTACGTTATATTATAAGGTATTTTCAATGATACAGTGCATATTACGTTATATTATAAGGCATTTTCAATGATAGACTGCAAATATTACGTTATATTATAAGGTATTATCAATGATACACTGCATATTACGTTATATTATAAGGCATTTTCAATGATAGACTGCAAATATTACGTTATATTATAAGGTATTTTGAATGATACACTGCATATTAGATTATATTATAAGATTTTTGCAATGATACACTGCATATTACTTTATATTATAAGGTATTTTCAATGATACACTGCATATTACGTTATATTATAAGGTATTTTCAATGATGTACATGGCATACTATGTTATATTATAAGCCATTTTCAATGATAGACTGCAAATATTACGTTATATAATATGGTATTTTGAATGATACACTGCATATTGCGTTATATTATAAGGTATTTTCAATGATACACTGCATATTACGTTATATTATAAGGTATTTTCAATGATACACAGCATACTATGTTATATTATAAGACATTTTCAATGATAGACTGCAAATATTACGTTATATAATATGGTATTTTCAATGATACACTGCATATTACGTTATATTATAAGGCATTTTCAATGATACACTGCATATTGCATTATTTTAAAAGGTATTTTCAAGGATACACTGCATATTGCATTACTTTATAAGGTATTTTCCATGATACACTGCATATTACGTTATATTATAAAGTTTTTTTTCAATGAAACACTGCATATTACGTTATATCATAAGGTATTTTCAATGATACACTGCATATTACGTTATATTATAAGGTATTTTCAATGATACACAGCATACTATGTTATATTATAAGACATTTTCAATGATAGACTGCAAATATTACGTTATATAATATGGTATTTTCAATGATACACTGCATATTACGTTATATTATAAGGCATTTTCAATGATAGACTGCAAATATTACGTTATATTATAAGGTATTTTGAATGATACACTGCATATTAGATTATATTATAAGATATTTGCAATGATACACTGCATATTAGATTATATTATAAGATATTTGCAATGATACACTGCATATTACGTTATATTATAAGGTTTTTTTCAATGAAACACTGCAATTATTACGTTATATTATAAGGTTTTTTTCAATGAAACACTGCAATTATTACGTTGTATTATAAGGTATTTTGAATGATACACTGCATATTGCGTTATATTATAAGGTATTTTCAATGATACACAGCATACTATGTTATATTATAAGACATTTTCAATGATAGACTGCAAATATTACGTTATATAATATGGTATTTTCAATGATACACTGCATATTACGTTATATTATAAGGCATTTTCAATGATAGACTGCAAATATTACGTTATATTATAAGGTATTTTGAACGATACACTGCATATTAGATTATATTATAAGATTTTTTCAATGATAGACTACATATTACATTACATTATAAGGTATTTTCAATGATACACTGCATGTTACGTTATATTACAAGGCATTTTCAATGATAGACTGCAAATATTACGTTATATAATATGGTATTTTGAATGATACACTGCATATTGCGTTATAATATAAGGTATTTTCAATGATAGACTGCAAATATTACGTTATATTATAAGGTATTTTCAATGATACACAGCATACTATGTTATATTATAAGCCATTTTCAATGAGAGACTGCAAATATTTCGTTATATAATATGGTATTTTGAATGATACACTGCATATTACGTTATATTATAAGGTTTTTTTCAATGAAACACTGCATATTACGTTATATCATAAGGTATTTTCAATGATACACTGCATATTAGATTATATTATAAGATATTTGCAATGATACACTGCATATTAGATTATATTATAAGATATTTTCAATGATACACTGCATATTAGATTATATTATAAGATTTTTTCAATGATAGACTACATATTACGTTATATTATAAGGTATTTTCAATGATACACTGCATACTACGTCATATTATAAGGTATTTCCAAGGATACACTGCATATTGCAATATTTTATAAGGTATTTTCAATGATACACTGCATATTACGTTATATTATAAGGTATTTTCAATGATACATTGCATATTACGTTATATTATAAGGTATTTGCAATGATACACTGCATATTACGTTATATTATAAGGTTTTTTTCAATGAAACACTGCAATTATTACGTTATATTATAAGACATTTTCAATGATAGACTGCAAATATTACGTTATATAATATGGTATTTTCAATGATACACTGCATATTACGTTATATTATAAGGCATTTTCAATGATAGACTGCAAATATTACGTTATATTATAAGGTATTTTGAATGATACACTGCATATTAGATTATATTATAAGATTTTTTCAATGATAGACTACATATTACATTACATTATAAGGTATTTTCAATGATACACTGCATGTTACGTTATATTACAAGGCATTTTCAATGATAGACTGCAAATATTACGTTATATAATATGGTATTTTGAATGATACACTGCATATTGCGTTATATTATAAGGTATTTTCCATGATACACTGCATATTACGTTATATTATAAGGTATTTTCAATGATACACAGCATACTATGTTATATTATAAGACATTTTCAATGATAGACTGCAAATATTACGTTATATAATATGGTATTTTCAATGATACACAGCATACTATGTTATATTATAAGCCATTTTCAATGAGAGACTGCAAATATTACGTTATATAATATGGTATTTTGAATGATACACTGCATACTATGTTATATTATAAGACATTTTCAATGATAGACTGCAAATATTACGTTATATAATATGGTATTTTCAATGATACACTGCATATTACGTTATATTACAAGGCATTTTCAATGATAGACTGCAAATATTACGTTATATTATAAGGTATTTTGAACGATACACTGCATATTAGATTATATTATAAGGTATTTTCAATGATACACTGCATATTGCGTTATATTATAAGGCATTTTCAATGATAGACTGCAAATATTACGTTATATTATAAGGTATTTTGAATGATACACTGCATATTAGATTATATTATAAGATTTTTTCAATGATAGACTGCATATTACATTACATTATAAGGTATTTTCAATGATGCACTGCATATTACGATACATTATAAGGTATTTTCAATGATATACTGCATATTACGTTATATTATAAGGTATTTTCAATGATACACAGCATACTATGTTATATTATAAGACATTTTCAATGATAGACTGCAAATATTACGTTATATAATATGGTATTTTCAATGATACACTGCATATTACGTTATATTATAAGACATTTTCAATGATAGACTGCAAATATTACGTTATATAATATGGTATTTTCAATGATACACTGCATATTACGTTATATTATAAGGCATTTTCAATGATAGACTGCAAATATTACGTTATATTATAAGGTATTTTGAACGATACACTGCATATTAGATTATATTATAAGATTTTTTCAATGATAGACTACATATTACATTACATTATAAGGTATTTTCAATGATACACTGCATATTACGTTATATTACAAGGCATTTTCAATGATAGACTGCAAATATTACGTTATATAATATGGTATTTTGAATGATACACTGCATATTGCGTTATAATATAAGGTATTTTCAATGATAGACTGCAAATATTACGTTATATTATAAGGTATTTTCAATGATACACAGCATACTATGTTATATTATAAGCCATTTTCAATGAGAGACTGCAAATATTTCGTTATATAATATGGTATTTTGAATGATACACTGCATATTACGTTATATTATAAGGTATTTTCAATGATACACTGCATATTACATTACATTATAATGTATTTTCAATGATACACAGCATACTACGTCATATTATAAGGTATTTTCAATGATACACTGCATATTGCATTATTTTAAAAGGTATTTTCAAGGATACACTGCATATTGCATTACTTTATAAGGTATTTTCCATGATACACTGCATATTACGTTATATTATAAGGTTTTTTTCAATGAAACACTGCATATTACGTTATATCATAAGGTATTTTCAATGATACACTGCATATTAGATTATATTATAAGATTTTTTCAATGATAGACTACATATTACATTACATTATAAGGTATTTTCAATGATACACTGCATATTACGTTATATTATAAGGTATTTTCAATGATACACTGCATATTAGATTATATTATAAGATTTTTTCAATGATAGACTACATATTACATTACATTATAAGGTATTTTCAATGATAGACTGCAAATATTACGTTATATTATAAGGTATTTTCAATGATACACAGCATACTATGTTATATTATAAGCCATTTTCAATGAGAGACTGCAAATATTTCGTTATATAATATGGTATTTTGAATGATACACTGCATATTACGTTATATTATAAGGTATTTTCAATGATACACTGCATATTACATTACATTATAATGTATTTTCAATGATACACAGCATACTACGTCATATTATAAGGTATTTTCAATGATACACTGCATATTGCATTATTTTAAAAGGTATTTTCAAGGATACACTGCATATTGCATTACTTTATAAGGTATTTTCCATGATACACTGCATATTACGTTATATTATAAGGTTTTTTTCAATGAAACACTGCCTATTACGTTATATTATAAGGTATTTTCAATGATACACTGCATATTACGTTATATTACAAGGCATTTTCAATGATAGACTGCAAATATTACGTTATATAATATGGTATTTTCAATGATACACTGCATATTACGTTATATTATAAGGCATTTTCAATGATAGACTGCAAATATTACGTTATATTATAAGGTATTTTCCATGATACACTGCATATTACGTTATATTATAAGGTATTTTCAATGATACACAGCATACTATGTTATATTATAAGACATTTTCAATGATAGACTGCAAATATTACGTTATATAATATGGTATTTTCAATGATACACTGCATATTACGTTATATTATAAGGCATTTTCAATGATAGACTGCAAATATTACGTTATAATATAAGGTATTTTGAACGATACACTGCATATTAGATTATATTATAAGATTTTTTCAATGATAGACTACATATTACATTACATTATAAGGTATTTTCAATGATACACTGCATGTTACGTTATATTACAAGGCATTTTCAATGATAGACTGCAAATATTATGTTATATAATATGGTATTTTGAATGATACACTGCATATTGCGTTATAATATAAGGTATTTTCAATGATAGACTGCAAATATTACGTTATATTATAAGGTATTTTCAATGATACACAGCATACTATGTTATATTATAAGCCATTTTCAATGAGAGACTGCAAATATTTCGTTATATAATATGGTATTTTCAATGATACACTGCATATTACGTTATATTATAAGGTATTTTCAATGATACACTGCATATTACATTACATTATAATGTATTTTCAATGATACACAGCATACTACGTCATATTATAAGGTATTTTCAATGATACACTGCATATTGCATTATTTTAAAAGGTATTTTCAAGGATACACTGCATATTGCATTACTTTATAAGGTATTTTCCATGATACACTGCATATTACGTTATATTATAAGGTTTTTTTCAATGAAACACTGCATATTACGTTATATCATAAGGTATTTTCAATGATACACTGCATATTAGATTATATTATAAGATTTTTTCAATGATAGACTACATATTACATTACATTATAAGGTATTTTCAATGATACACTGCATATTACGTTATATTATAAGGTATTTTCAATGATACACTGCATATTACGTTATATTACAAGCCATTTTCAATGATAGACTGCAAATATTACGTTATATAATATGGTATTTTCACTGATACACTGCATATTACGTTATATTATAAGGCATTTTCAATGATACACTGCATATTACATTACATTATAATGTATTTTCAATGATACACTGCATATTACGTTATATTATAAGGTATTTTCAATGATACAGTGCATATTACGTTATATTATAAGGCATTTTCAATGATAGACTGCAAATATTACGTTATATTATAAGGTATTATCAATGATACACTGCATATTACGTTATATTACAAGGCATTTTCAATGATAGACTGCAAATATTACGTTATATTATAAGGTATTTTGAACGATACACTGCATATTAGATTATATTATAAGGTATTTTCAATGATACACTGCATATTGCGTTATATTATAACGTATTTTCTATGATACACTGCATATTACGTTATATTATAAGGCATTTTCAATGATAGACTGCAAATATTACGTTATATTATAAGGTATTTTGAATGATACACTGCATATTAGATTATATTATAAGATTTTTTCAATGATACACTGCATATTACTTTATATTATAAGGTATTATCAATGATACACTGCATATTACGTTTTATTACAAGGCATTTTCAATGATAGACTGCAAATATTACGTTATATTATAAGGTATTTTGAACGATACACTGCATATTAGATTATATTATAAGGTATTTTCAATGATACACTGCATATTGCGTTATATTATAACGTATTTTCAATGATACACTGCATATTACGTTATATTATAAGGTATTTTCAATGATACACAGCATACTATGTTATATTATAAGCCATTTTCAATGATAGACTGCAAATATTACGTTATATAATATGGTATTTTGAATGATACACTGCATATTGCGTTATATTATAAGGTATTTTCAATGATACACTGCATATTACGTTATATTATAAGGTATTTTCAATGATACACTGCATATTACGTTATATTATAAGGCATTTTCAATGATAGACTGCAAATATTACGTTATATTATAAGGTATTTTGAATGATACACTGCATATTAGATTATATTATAAGATTTTTTCAATGATAGACTGCATATTACATTACATTATAAGGTATTTTCAATGATGCACTGCATATTACGTTACATTATAAGGTATTTTCAATGATACACTGCATATTACGTTATATTATAAGGCATTTTCAATGATACACTGCATATTGCATTATTTTAAAAGGTATTTTCAAGGATACACTGCATATTGCATTACTTTATAAGGTATTTTCCATGATACACTGCATATTACGTTATATTATAAGGTATTTTCAATGATACACAGCATACTATGTTATATTATAAGACATTTTCAATGATAGACTGCAAATATTACGTTATATAATATGGTATTTTCAATGATACACTGCATATTACGTTATATTATAAGGCATTTTCAATGATAGACTGCAAATATTACGTTATATTATAAGGTATTTTGAATGATACACTGCATATTAGATTATATTATAAGATATTTGCAATGATACACTGCATATTAGATTATATTATAAGATATTTGCAATGATACACTGCATATTACGTTATATTATAAGGTTTTTTTCAATGAAACACTGCAATTATTACGTTATATTATAAGGTATTTTGCATGATACACTGCATATTGCGTTATATTATAAGGTATTTTCAATGATAGACTGCAAATATTACGTTATATTATAAGGTATTTTCAATGATACACAGCATACTATGTTATATTATAAGACATTTTCAATGATAGACTGCAAATATTACGTTATATAATATGGTATTTTCAATGATACACTGCATATTACGTTATATTATAAGGCATTTTCAATGATAGACTGCAAATATTACGTTATATTATAAGGTATTTTGAACGATACACTGCATATTAGATTATATTATAAGATTTTTTCAATGATAGACTACATATTACATTACATTATAAGGTATTTTCAATGATACACTGCATATTACGTTATATTACAAGGCATTTTCAATGATAGACTGCAAATATTACGTTATATAATATGGTATTTTGAATGATACACTGCATATTGCGTTATAATATAAGGCATTTTCAATGATAGACTGCAAATATTACGTTATATTATAAGGTATTTTCAATGATACACAGCATACTATGTTATATTATAAGCCATTTTCAATGAGAGACTGCAAATATTTCGTTATATAATATGGTATTTTGAATGATACACTGCATATTACGTTATATTATAAGGTATTTTCAATGATACACTGCATATTACATTACATTATAATGTATTTTCAATGATACACAGCATACTACGTCATATTATAAGGTATTTTCAATGATACACTGCATATTGCATTATTTTAAAAGGTATTTTCAAGGATACACTGCATATTGCATTACTTTATAAGGTATTTTCCATGATACACTGCATATTACGTTATATTATAAGGTTTTTTTCAATGAAACACTGCATATTACGTTATATCATAAGGTATTTTCAATGATACACTGCATATTAGATTATATTATAAGATTTTTTCAATGATAGACTACATATTACATTACATTATAAGGTATTTTCAATGATACACTGCATATTACGTTATATTATAAGGTATTTTCAATGATACACTGCATATTACGTTATATTACAAGCCATTTTCAATGATAGACTGCAAATATTACGTTATATAATATGGTATTTTCACTGATACACTGCATATTACGTTATATTATAAGGCATTTTCAATGATAGACTGCAAATATTACGTTATATTATAAGGTATTTTGAATGATACACTGCATATTAGATTATATTATAAGATATTTGCAATGATACACTGCATATTAGATTATATTATAAGATATTTTCAATGATACACTGCATATTAGATTATATTATAAGATTTTTTCAATGATAGACTACATATTACATTACATTATAAGGTATTTTCAATGATACACTGCCTATTACGTTATATTATAACGTATTTTCAATGATACACTGCATATTACGCTATATTACAAGGTATTTTCAATGATAGACTGCAAATATTACGTTATATAATATGGTATTTTCAATGATACACTGCATATTACGTTATATTATAAGGCATTTTCAATGATAGACTGCAAATATTACGTTATATTATAAGACATTTTCAATGATAGACTGCAAATATTACGTTATATAATATGGTATTTTCAATGATACACTGCATATTACGTTATATTATAAGGCATTTTCAATGATAGACTGCAAATATTACGTTATATTATAAGGTATTTTGAATGATACACTGCATATTAGATTATATTATAAGATATTTGCAATGATACACTGCATATTAGATTATATTATAAGATATTTTCAATGATACACTGCATATTAGATTATATTATAAGATTTTTTCAATGATAGACTACATATTACATTACATTATAAGGTATTTTCAATGATACACTGCATATTACGTTATATTATAAGGTATTTTCAATGATACAGTGCATATTACGTTATATTATAAGGCATTTTCAATGATACACTGCAAATATTACGTTATATTATAAGGTATTATCAATGATACACTGCATATTACGTTATATTACAAGGCATTTTCAATGATAGACTGCAAATATTACGTTATATTATAAGGTATTTTGTACGATACACTGCATATTAGATTATATTATAAGGTATTTTCAATGATACACTGCATATTGCGTTATATTATAACGTATTTTCAATGATACACTGCATATTACGTTATATTATATGGTATTTTCAATGATACACAGCATACTATGTTATATTATAAGCCATTTTCAATGATACACTGCATATTACGTTATATTATAAGGCATTTTCAATGATAGACTGCAAATATTACGTTATATTATAAGGTATTTTGAATGATACACTGCATATTAGATTATATTATAAGATTTTTTCAATGATAGACTGCATATTACATTACATTATAAGGTATTTTCAATGATGCACTGCATATTACGTTACATTATAAGGTATTTTCAATGATACACTGCATATTACGTTATATTATAAGGTATTTTCAATGATACACAGCATACTATGTTATATTATAAGACATTTTCAATGATAGACTGCAAATATTACGTTATATAATATGGTATTTTCAATGATACACTGCATATTACGTTATATTATAAGGCATTTTCAATGATACACTGCATATTGCATTATTTTAAAAGGTATTTTCAAGGATACACTGCATATTGCATTACTTTATAAGGTATTTTCCATGATACACTGCATATTACGTTATATTATAAGGTATTTTCAATGATACACAGCATACTATGTTATATTATAAGACATTTTCAATGATAGACTGCAAATATTACGTTATATAATATGGTATTTTCAATGATACACTGCATATTACGTTATATTATAAGGCATTTTCAATGATAGACTGCAAATATTACGTTATATTATAAGGTATTTTGAACGATACACTGCATATTAGATTATATTATAAGATTTTTTCAATGATAGACTACATATTACATTACATTATAAGGTATTTTCAATGATACACTGCATGTTACGTTATGTTACAAGGCATTTTCAATGATAGACTGCAAATATTACGTTATATAATATGGTATTTTGAATGATACACTGCATATTGCGTTATAATATAAGGTATTTTCAATGATAGACTGCAAATATTACGTTATATTATAAGGTATTTTCAATGATACACAGCATACTATGTTATATTATAAGCCATTTTCAATGAGAGACTGCAAATATTTCGTTATATAATATGGTATTTTGAATGATACACTGCATATTACGTTATATTATAAGGTATTTTCAATGATACACTGCATATTACATTACATTATAATGTATTTTCAATGATACACAGCATACTACGTCATATTATAAGGTATTTTCAATGATACACTGCATATTGCATTATTTTAAAAGGTATTTTCAAGGATACACTGCATATTGCATTACTTTATAAGGTATTTTCCATGATACACTGCATATTACGTTATATTATAAGGTTTTTTTCAATGAAACACTGCATATTACGTTATATCATAAGGTATTTTCAATGATACACTGCATATTAGATTATATTATAAGATTTTTTCAATGATAGACTACATATTACATTACATTATAAGGTATTTTCAATGATACACTGCATATTACGTTATATTATAAGGCATTTTCAATGATAGACTGCAAATATTACGTTATATTATAAGACATTTTCAATGATAGACTGCAAATATTACGTTATATAATATGGTATTTTCAATGATACACTGCATATTACGTTATATTATAAGGCATTTTCAATGATAGACTGCAAATATTACGTTATATTATAAGGTATTTTGAACGATACACTGCATATTAGATTATATTATAAGATATTTTCAATGATACACTGCATATTAGATTATATTATAAGATATTTTCAATGATACACTGCATATTAGATTATATTATAAGATATTTTCAATGATAGACTACATATTACATTACATTATAAGGCATTTTCAATGATAGACTGCAAATATTACGTTATATTATAAGGTATTTTGAATGATACACTGCATATTAGATTATATTATAAGATTTTTTCAATGATACACTGCATATTACTTTATATTATAAGGTATTTTCAATGATACACTGCATATTACGTTATATTATAAGGTATTTTCAATGATACACATCATACTATTTTATATTATAAGCTATTTTCAATGATAGACTGCAAATATTACGTTATATAATATGGTATTTTGAATGATACACTGCATATTGCGTTATATTATAAGGTATTTTCAATGATACACTGCATATTACGTTATATTATAAGGTATTTTCAATGATACACTGCATATTACGTTATATTATAAGGCATTTTCAATGATAGACTGCAAATATTACGTTATATTATAAGGTATTTTGAATGATACACTGCATATTAGATTATATTATAAGATTTTTTCAATGATAGACTGCATATTACATTACATTATAAGGTATTTTCAATGATGCACTGCATATTACGTTACATTATAAGGTATTTTCAATGATACACTGAATATTACGTTATATTATAAGGTATTTTCAATGATACACTGCATATTACGTTATATTATAAGGTATTTTCAATGATACACTGCATATTACGTTATATTACAAGCCATTTTCAATGATAGACTGCAAATATTACGTTATATAATATGGTATTTTCACTGATACACTGCATATTACGTTATATTATAAGGCATTTTCAATGATAGACTGCAAATATTACGTTATATTATAAGGTATTTTGAATGATACACTGCATATTAGATTATATTATAAGATATTTGCAATGATACACTGCATATTAGATTATATTATAAGATATTTTCAATGATACACTGCATATTAGATTATATTATAAGATTTTTTCAATGATAGACTACATATTACATTACATTATAAGGTATTTTCAATGATACACTGCCTATTACGTTATATTATAAGGTATTTTCAATGATACACTGCATATTACGCTATATTACAAGGCATTTTCAATGATAGACTGCAAATATTACGTTATATAATATGGTATTTTCAATGATACACTGCATATTACGTTATATTATAAGGCATTTTCAATGATAGACTGCAAATATTACGTTATATTATAAGACATTTTCAATGATAGACTGCAAATATTACGTTATATAATATGGTATTTTCAATGATACACTGCATATTACGTTATATTATAAGGCATTTTCAATGATAGACTGCAAATATTACGTTATATTATAAGGTATTTTGAATGATACACTGCATATTAGATTATATTATAAGATTTTTTCAATGATAGACTGCATATTACATTACATTATAAGGTATTTTCAATGATGCACTGCATATTACGTTACATTATAAGGTATTTTCAATGATACACTGCATATTACGTTATATTATAAGGTATTTTCAATGATACACAGCATACTATGTTATATTATAAGACATTTTCAATGATAGACTGCAAATATTACGTTATATAATATGGTATTTTCAATGATACACTGTATATTACGTTATATTATAAGGCATTTTCAATGATACACTGCATATTGCATTATTTTAAAAGGTATTTTCAAGGATACACTGCATATTGCATTACTTTATAAGGTATTTTCCATGATACACTGCATATTACGTTATATTATAAGGTATTTTCAATGATACACAGCATACTATGTTATATTATAAGACATTTTCAATGATAGACTGCAAATATTACGTTATATAATATGGTATTTTCAATGATACACTGCATATTACGTTATATTATAAGGCATTTTCAATGATAGACTGCAAATATTACGTTATATTATAAGGTATTTTGAACGATACACTGCATATTAGATTATATTATAAGATTTTTTCAATGATAGACTACATATTACATTACATTATAAGGTATTTTCAATGATACACTGCATGTTACGTTATGTTACAAGGCATTTTCAATGATAGACTGCAAATATTACGTTATATAATATGGTATTTTGAATGATACACTGCATATTGCGTTATAATATAAGGTATTTTCAATGATAGACTGCAAATATTACGTTATATTATAAGGTATTTTCAATGATACACAGCATACTATGTTATATTATAAGCCATTTGCAATGAGAGACTGCAAATATTTCGTTATATAATATGGTATTTTGAATGATACACTGCATATTACGTTATATTATAAGGTATTTTCAATGATACACTGCATATTACATTACATTATAATGTATTTTCAATGATACACAGCATACTACGTCATATTATAAGGTATTTTCAATGATACACTGCATATTGCATTATTTTAAAAGGTATTTTCAAGGATACACTGCATATTGCATTACTTTATAAGGTATTTTCCATGATACACTGCATATTACGTTATATTATAAGGTTTTTTTCAATGAAACACTGCATATTACGTTATATCATAAGGTATTTTCAATGATACACTGCATATTAGATTATATTATAAGATTTTTTCAATGATAGACTACATATTACATTACATTATAAGGTATTTTCAATGATGCACTGCATATTACGTTATATTATAAGGCATTTTCAATGATAGACTGCAAATATTACGTTATATTATAAGACATTTTCAATGATAGACTGCAAATATTACGTTATATAATATGGTATTTTCAATGATACACTGCATATTACGTTATATTATAAGGCATTTTCAATGATAGACTGCAAATATTACGTTATATTATAAGGTATTTTCAATGATACACTGCATATTAGATTATATTATAAGATATTTGCAATGATACACTGCATATTAGATTATATTATAAGATATTTTCAATGATACACTGCATATTAGATTATATTATAAGATTTTTTCAATGATAGACTACATATTACATTACATTATAAGGCATTTTCAATGATAGACTGCAAATATTACGTTATATTATAAGGTATTTTGAATGATACACTGCATATTAGATTATATTATAAGATTTTTTCAATGATACACTGCATATTACTTTATATTATAAGGTATTTTCAATGATACACTGCATATTACGTTATATTATAAGGTATTTTCAATGATACACAGCATACTATGTTATATTATAAGCTATTTTCAATGATAGACTGCAAATATTACGTTATATTATAAGGTATTTTGAATGATACACTGCATATTAGATTATATTATAAGATATTTGCAATGATACACTGCATATTAGATTATATTATAAGATATTTTCAATGATACACTGCATATTAGATTATATTATAAGATTTTTTCAATGATAGACTACATATTACATTACATTATAAGGTATTTTCAATGATACACTGCCTATTACGTTATATTATAAGGTATTTTCAATGATACACTGCATATTACGCTATATTACAAGGCATTTTCAATGATAGACTGCAAATATTACGTTATATAATATGGTATTTTCAATGATACACTGCATATTACGTTATATTATAAGGCATTTTCAATGATAGACTGCAAATATTACGTTATATTATAAGACATTTTCAATGATAGACTGCAAATATTACGTTATATAATATGGTATTTTCAATGATACACTGCATATTACGTTATATTATAAGGCATTTTCAATGATAGACTGCAAATATTACGTTATATTATAAGGTATTTTGAATGATACACTGCATATTAGATTATATTATAAGATTTTTTCAATGATACACTGCATATTACATTACATTATAAGGTATTTTCAATGATGCACTGCATATTACGTTACATTATAAGGTATTTTCAATGATACACTGCATATTACGTTATATTATAAGGTATTTTCAATGATACACAGCATACTATGTTATATTATAAGACATTTTCAATGATAGACTGCAAATATTACGTTATATAATATGGTATTTTCAATGATACACTGCATATTACGTTATATTATAAGGCATTTTCAATGATACACTGCATATTGCATTATTTTAAAAGGTATTTTCAAGGATACACTGCATATTGCATTACTTTATAAGGTATTTTCCATGATACACTGCATATTACGTTATATTATAAGGTATTTTCAATGATACACAGCATACTATGTTATATTATAAGACATTTTCAATGATAGACTGCAAATATTACGTTATATTATAAGGTATTTTCAATGATACACTGCATATTACGTTATATTATAAGGCATTTTCAATGATAGACTGCAAATATTACGTTATATTATAAGGTATTTTGAACGATACACTGCATATTAGATTATATTATAAGATTTTTTCAATGATAGACTACATATTACATTACATTATAAGGTATTTTCAATGATACACTGCATGTTACGTTATGTTACAAGGCATTTTCAATGATAGACTGCAAATATTACGTTATATAATATGGTATTTTGAATGATACACTGCATATTGCGTTATAATATAAGGTATTTTCAATGATAGACTGCAAATATTACGTTATATTATAAGGTATTTTCAATGATACACAGCATACTATGTTATATTATAAGCCATTTGCAATGAGAGACTGCAAATATTTCGTTATATAATATGGTATTTTGAATGATACACTGCATATTACGTTATATTATAAGGTATTTTCAATGATACACTGCATATTACATTACATTATAATGTATTTTCAATGATACACAGCATACTACGTCATATTATAAGGTATTTTCAATGATACACTGCATATTGCATTATTTTAAAAGGTATTTTCTAGGATACACTGCATATTGCATTACTTTATAAGGTATTTTCCATGATACACTGCATATTACGTTATATTATAAGGTTTTTTTCAATGAAACACTGCATATTACGTTATATCATAAGGTATTTTCAATGATACACTGCATATTAGATTATATTATAAGATTTTTTCAATGATAGACTACATATTACATTACATTATAAGGTATTTTCAATGATGCACTGCATATTACGTTATATTATAAGGCATTTTCAATGATAGACTGCAAATATTACGTTATATTATAAGACATTTTCAATGATAGACTGCAAATATTACGTTATATAATATGGTATTTTCAATGATACACTGCATATTACGTTATATTATAAGGCATTTTCAATGATAGACTGCAAATATTACGTTATATTATAAGGTATTTTGAATGATACACTGCATATTAGATTATATTATAAGATATTTGCAATGATACACTGCATATTAGATTATATTATAAGATATTTTCAATGATACACTGCATATTAGATTATATTATAAGATTTTTTCAATGATAGACTACATATTACATTACATTATAAGGCATTTTCAATGATAGACTGCAAATATTACGTTATATTATAAGGTATTTTGAATGATACACTGCATATTAGATTATATTATAAGATTTTTTCAATGATACACTGCATATTGCATTATATTATAAGGTATTTTCAATGATACACTGCATATTACGTTATATTATAAGGTATTTTCAATGATACACATCATACTATTTTATATTATAAGCTATTTTCAATGATAGACTGCAAATATTACGTTATATAATATGGTATTTTGAATGATACACTGCATATTGCGTTATATTATAAGGTATTTTCAATGATACACTGCATATTACGTTATATTATAAGGTATTTTCAATGATACACTGCATATTACGTTATATTACAAGGCATTTTCAATGATAGACTGCAAATATTACGTTATATTATAAGGTATTTTGAATGATACACTGCATATTAGATTATATTATAAGATTTTTTCAATGATAGACTGCATATTACATTACATTATAAGGTATTTTCAATGATGCACTGCATATTACGTTACATTATAAGGTATTTTCAATGATACACTGCATATTACGTTATATTATAAGGTATTTTCAATGATACACAGCATACTATGTTATATTATAAGACATTTTCAATGATAGACTGCAAATATTACGTTATATAATATGGTATTTTCAATGATACACTGCATATTACGTTATATTATAAGGCATTTTCAATGATACACTGCATATTGCATTATTTTAAAAGGTATTTTCAAGGATACACTGCATATTGCATTACTTTATAAGGTATTTTCCATGATACACTGCATATTACGTTATATTATAAGGTTTTTTTCAATGAAACACTGCATATTACGTTATATCATAAGGTATTTTCAATGATACACTGCATATTAGATTATATTATAAGATATTTGCAATGATACACTGCATATTAGATTATATTATAAGATATTTTCAATGATACACTGCATATTAGATTATATTATAAGATTTTTTCAATGATAGACTACATATTACATTACATTATAAGGTATTTTGAATGATACACTGCATATTAGATTATATTATAAGATATTTGCAATGATACACTGCATATTAGATTATATTATAAGATATTTGCAATGATACACTGCATATTACGTTATATTATAAGGTTTTTTTCAATGAAACACTGCAATTATTACGTTATATTATAAGGTATTTTGAATGATACACTGCATATTACGTTATATTATAAGGCATTTTCAATGATAGGCTGCAAATATTACGTTATATTATAAGGTATTTTGAACGATACACTGCATATTAGATTATATTATAAGATTTTTTCAATGATAGACTACATATTACATTACATTATAAGGTATTTTCAATGATACACTGCATGTTACGTTATATTACAAGGCATTTTCAATGATAGACTGCAAATATTACGTTATATAATATGGTATTTTGAATGATACACTGCATATTAGATTATATTATAAGATATTTTCAATGATACACTGCTTATTAGATTATATTATAAGACTTTTTCAATGATAGACTACATATTACATTACATTATAAGGTATTTTCAATGATACACTGCCTATTACGTTATATTATAAGGTATTTTCAATGATACACTGCATATTACGTTATATTACAAGGCATTTTCAATGATAGACTGCAAATATTACGTTATATAATATGGTATTTTCAATGATACACTGCATATTACGTTATATTATAAGGCATTTTCAATGATAGATTGCAAATATTACGTTATATTATAAGGTATTTTGAATGATACACTGCATATTAGATTATATTATAAGATTTTTTCAATGATAGACTGCATATTACATTACATTATAAGGTATTTTCAATGATGCACTGCATATTACGTTATATTATAAGGTATTTTCAATGATACACAGCATACTATGTTATATTATAAGACATTTTCAATGATAGACTGCAAATATTACGTTATATAATATGGTATTTTCAATGATACACTGCATATTACGTTATATTATAAGGCATTTTCAATGATACACTGCATATTGCATTATTTTAAAAGGTATTTTCAAGGATACACTGCATATTGCATTACTTTATAAGGTATTTTCCATGATACACTGCATATTACGTTATATTATAAGGTATTTTCAATGATACACAGCATACTATGTTATATTATAAGCCATTTTCAATGATAGACTGCAAATATTACGTTATATAATATGGTATTTTCAATGATACACTGCATATTACGTTATATTATAAGGCATTTTCAATGATAGACTGCAAATATTACGTTATATTATAAGGTATTTTGAACGATACACTGCATATTAGATTATATTATAAGATTTTTTCAATGATAGACTACATATTACATTACATTATAAGGTATTTTCAATGATACACTGCATGTTACGTTATGTTACAAGGCATTTTCAATGATAGACTGCAAATATTACGTTATATAATATGGTATTTTGAATGATACACTGCATATTGCGTTATAATATAAGGTATTTTCAATGATAGACTGCAAATATTACGTTATATTATAAGGTATTTTCAATGATACACAGCATACTATGTTATATTATAAGCCATTTGCAATGAGAGACTGCAAATATTTCGTTATATAATATGGTATTTTGAATGATACACTGCATATTACGTTATATTATAAGGTATTTTCAATGATACACTGCATATTACATTACATTATAATGTATTTTCAATGATACACAGCATACTACGTCATATTATAAGGTATTTTCAATGATACACTGCATATTGCATTATTTTAAAAGGTATTTTCAAGGATACACTGCATATTGCATTACTTTATAAGGTATTTTCCATGATACACTGCATATTACGTTATATTATAACGTTTTTTTCAATGAAACACTGCATATTACGTTATATCATAAGGTATTTTCAATGATACACTGCATATTAGATTATATTATAAGATTTTTTCAATGATAGACTACATATTACATTACATTATAAGGTATTTTCAATGATGCACTGCATATTACGTTATATTATAAGGCATTTTCAATGATAGACTGCAAATATTACGTTATATTATAAGACATTTTCAATGATAGACTGCAAATATTACGTTATATAATATGGTATTTTCAATGATACACTGCATATTACGTTATATTATAAGGCATTTTCAATGATAGACTGCAAATATTACGTTATATTATAAGGTATTTTGAATGATACACTGCATATTAGATTATATTATAAGATATTTGCAATGATACACTGCATATTAGATTATATTATAAGATATTTTCAATGATACACTGCATATTAGATTATATTATAAGATTTTTTCAATGATAGACTACATATTACATTACATTATAAGGCATTTTCAATGATAGACTGCAAATATTACGTTATATTATAAGGTATTTTGAATGATACACTGCATATTAGATTATATTATAAGATTTTTTCAATGATACACTGCATATTACTTTATATTATAAGGTATTTTCAATGATACACTGCATATTACGTTATATTATAAGGTATTTTCAATGATACACATCATACTATTTTATATTATAAGCTATTTTCAATGATAGACTGCAAATATTACGTTATATAATATGGTATTTTGAATGATACACTGCATATTGCGTTATATTATAAGGTATTTTCAATGATACACTGCATATTACGTTATATTATAAGGTATTTTCAATGATACACTGCATATTACGTTATATTATAAGGCATTTTCAATGATAGACTGCAAATATTACGTTATATTATAAGGTATTTTGAATGATACACTGCATATTAGATTATATTATAAGATTTTTTCAATGATAGACTGCATATTACATTACATTATAAGGTATTTTCAATGATGCACTGCATATTACGTTATATTATAAGGTATTTTCAATGATACACTGCATATTACGTTATATTATAAGGTATTTTCAATGATACACAGCATACTATGTTATATTATAAGACATTTTCAATGATAGACTGCAAATATTACGTTATATAATATGGTATTTTCAATGATACACTGCATATTACGTTATATTATAAGGCATTTTCAATGATACACTGCATATTGCATTATTTTAAAAGGTATTTTCAAGGATACACTGCATATTGCATTACTTTATAAGGTATTTTCCATGATACACTGCATATTACGTTATATTATAAGGTTTTTTTCAATGAAACACTGCATATTACGTTATATCATAAGGTATTTTCAATGATACACTGCATATTAGATTATATTATAAGATATTTGCAGTGATACACTGCATATTAGATTATATTATAAGATATTTTCAATGATACACTGCATATTAGATTATATTATAAGATTTTTTCAATGATAGACTACATATTACATTACATTATAAGGTATTTTGAATGATACACTGCATATTAGATTATATTATAAGATATTTGCAATGATACACTGCATATTAGATTATATTATAAGATATTTGCAATGATACACTGCATATTACGTTATATTATAAGGTTTTTTTCAATGAAACACTGCAATTATTACGTTATATTATAAGGTATTTTGAATGATACACTGCATATTACGTTATATTATAAGGCATTTTCAATGATAGGCTGCAAATATTACGTTATATTATAAGGTATTTTGAACGATACACTGCATATTAGATTATATTATAAGATTTTTTCAATGATAGACTACATATTACATTACATTATAAGGTATTTTCAATGATACACTGCATGTTACGTTATATTACAAGGCATTTTCAATGATAGACTGCAAATATTACGTTATATAATATGGTATTTTGAATGATACACTGCATATTAGATTATATTATAAGATATTTTCAATTATACACTGCTTATTAGATTATATTATAAGACTTTTTCAATGATAGACTACATATTACATTACATTATAAGGTATTTTCAATGATACACTGCCTATTACGTTATATTATAAGGTATTTTCAATGATACACTGCATATTACGTTATATTACAAGGCATTTTCAATGATAGACTGCAAATATTACGTTATATAATATGGTATTTTCAATGATACACTGCATATTACGTTATATTATAAGGCATTTTCAATGATAGATTGCAAATATTACGTTATATTATAAGGTATTTTCAATGATAGACTGCAAATATTACGTTATATTATAAGGTATTATCAATGATACACTGCATATTACGTTATATTACAAGGCATTTTCAATGATAGACTGCAAATATTACGTTATATTATAAGGTATTTTGAACGATACACTGCATATTAGATTATATTATAAGGTATTTTCAATGATACACTGCATATTGCGTTATATTATAACGTATTTTCAATGATACACTGCATATTACGTTATATTATAAGGTATTTTCAATGATACACATCATACTATTTTATATTATAAGCTATTTTCAATGATAGACTGCAAATATTACGTTATATAATATGGTATTTTGAATGATACACTGCATATTGCGTTATATTATAAGGTATTTTCAATGATACACTGCATATTACGTTATATTATAAGGTATTTTCAATGATACACTGCATATTACGTTATATTATAAGGCATTTTCAATGATAGACTGCAAATATTACGTTATATTATAAGGTATTTTGAATGATACACTGCATATTAGATTATATTATAAGATTTTTTCAATGATAGACTGCATATTACATTACATTATAAGGTATTTTCAATGATGCACTGCATATTACGTTACATTATAAGGTATTTTCAATGATACACTGCATATTACGTTATATTATAAGGTATTTTCAATGATACACAGCATACTATGTTATATTATAAGACATTTTCAATGATAGACTGCAAATATTACGTTATATAATATGGTATTTTCAATGATACACTGCATATTACGTGATATTATAAGGCATTTTCAATGATACACTGCATATTGCATTATTTTAAAAGGTATTTTCAAGGATACACTGCATATTGCATTACTTTATAAGGTATTTTCCATGATACACTGCATATTACGTTATATTATAAGGTTTTTTTCAATGAAACACTGCATATTACGTTATATCATAAGGTATTTTCAATGATACACTGCATATTAGATTATATTATAAGATATTTGCAGTGATACACTGCATATTAGATTATATTATAAGATATTTTCAATGATACACTGCATATTAGATTATATTATAAGATTTTTTCAATGATAGACTACATATTACATTACATTATAAGGTATTTTGAATGATACACTGCATATTAGATTATATTATAAGATATTTGCAATGATACACTGCATATTAGATTATATTATAAGATATTTGCAATGATACACTGCATATTACGTTATATTATAAGGTTTTTTTCAATGAAACACTGCAATTATTACGTTATATTATAAGGTATTTTGAATGATACACTGCATATTACGTTATATTATAAGGCATTTTCAATGATAGACTGCAAATATTACGTTATATAATATGGTATTTTGAATGATACACTGCATATTGCGTTATATTATAAGGTATTTTCAATGATAGACTGCAAATATTACGTTATATTATAAGGTATTTTCAATGATACACAGCATACTATGTTATATTATAAGCCATTTTCAATGAGAGACTGCAAATATTACGTTATATAATATGGTATTTTGAATGATACACTGCATATTACGTTATATTATAAGGTATTTTCAATGATACACTGCATATTACATTACATTATAATGTATTTTCAATGATACACAGCATACTACGTCATATTATAAGGTATTTTCAATGATACACTGCATATTGCATTATTTTAAAAGGTATTTTCAAGGATACACTGCATATTGCATTACTTTATAAGGTATTTTCCATGATACACTGCATATTACGTTATATTATAAGGTTTTTTTCAATGAAACACTGCATATTACGTTATATCATAAGGTATTTTCAATGATACACTGCATATTAGATTATATTATAAGATTTTTTCAATGATAGACTACATATTACATTACATTATAAGGTATTTTCAATGATACACTGCATATTACGTTATATTATAAGGTATTTTCAATGATACACTGCATATTACGTTATATTACAAGCCATTTTCAATGATAGACTGCAAATATTACGTTATATAATATGGTATTTTGAATGATACACTGCATATTGCGTTATATTATAAGGTATTTTCAATGATACACTGCATATTACGTTATATTATAAGGTATTTTCAATGATACACTGCATATTACGTTATATTATAAGGCATTTTCAATTATAGACTGCAAATATTACGTTATATTATAAGGTATTTTGAATGATACACTGCATATTAGATTATATTATAAGATTTTTTCAATGATAGACTGCATATTACATTACATTATAAGGTATTTTCAATGATGCACTGCATATTACGTTACATTATAAGGTATTTTCAATGATACACTGCATATTACGTTATATTATAAGGTATTTTCAATGATACACAGCATACTATGTTATATTATAAGACATTTTCAATGATAGACTGCAAATATTACGTTATATAATATGGTATTTTCAATGATACACTGCATATTACGTGATACTATAAGGCATTTTCAATGATACACTGCATATTGCATTATTTTAAAAGGTATTTTCAAGGATACACTGCATATTGCATTACTTTATAAGGTATTTTCCATGATACACTGCATATTACGTTATATTATAAGGTTTTTTTCAATGAAACACTGCATATTACGTTATATCATAAGGTATTTTCAATGATACAGTGCATATTACGTTATATTATAAGGCATTTTCAATGATAGACTGCAAATATTACGTTATATTATAAGGTATTATCAATGATACACTGCATATTACGTTATATTACAAGGCATTTTCAATGATAGACTGCAAATATTACGTTATATTATAAGGTATTATCAATGATACACTGCATATTACGTTATATTACAAGGCATTTTCAATGATAGACTGCAAATATTACGTTATATTATAAGGTATTTTGAACGATACACTGCATATTAGATTATATTATAAGGTATTTTCAATGATACACTGCATATTGCGTTATATTATAACGTATTTTCAATGATACACTGCATATTACGTTATATTATAAGGTATTTTCAATGATACACTGCATATTACGTTATATTACAAGGCATTTTCAATGATAGACTGCAAATATTACGTTATATAATATGGTATTTTCAATGATACACTGCATATTACGTTATATTATAAGGCATTTTCAATGATAGACTGCAAATATTACGTTATATTATAAGGTATTTTGAATGATACACTGCATATTAGATTATATTATAAGATATTTGCAATGATACACTGCATATTAGATTATATTATAAGATATTTTCAATGATAGACTGCAAATATTACGTTATATAATATGGTATTTTCAATGATACACTGCATATTACGTTATATTATAAGGCATTTTCAATGATAGACTGCAAATATTACGTTATATTATAAGGTATTTGTAATGATACACTGCATATTACGTTATATTATAAGGTATTTTCAATGATAGACTGCAAATATTACGTTATATTATAAGGTATTTTGAATGATACACTGCATATTAGATTATATTATAAGATATTTGCAATGATACACTGCATATTAGATTATATTATAAGATATTTTCAATGATACACTGCATATTAGATTATATTATAAGATTTTTTCAATGATAGACTACATATTACATTACATTATAAGGTATTTTCAATGATACACTGCATATTACGTTATATTATAAGGTATTTTCAATGATACACTGCATATTACGTTATATTATAAGGCATTTTCAATGATAGTCTGCAAATATTACGTTATATTATAAGGTATTTTCAATGATACACTGCATATTACGTTATATTACAAGGCATTTTCAATGATAGACTGCAAATATTACGTTATATTATAAGGTATTTTGAACGATACACTGCATATTAGATTATATTATAAGGTATTTTCAATGATACACTGCATATTGCGTTATATTATAACGTATTTTCAATGATACACTGCATATTACGTTATATTATAAGGTATTTTCAATGATACACAGCATACTATGTTATATTATAAGACATTTTCAATGATAGACTGCAAATATTACGTTATATAATATGGTATTTTCAATGATACACTGCATATTACGTTATATTATAAGGCATTTTCAATGATAGACTGCAAATATTACGTTATATTATAAGGTATTTGCAATGATACACTGCATATTACGTTATATTATAAGGTATTTTCAATGATACACAGCGTACTATGTTATATTATAAGACATTTTCAATGATAGACTGCAAATATTACGTTATATAATATGGTATTTTCAATGATACACTGCATATTACGTGATATTATAAGGCATTTTCAATGATACACTGCATATTGCATTATTTTAAAAGGTATTTTCAAGGATACACTGCATATTGCATTACTTTATAAGGTATTTTCCATGATACACTGCATATTACGTTATATTATAAGGTTTTTTTCAATGAAACACTGCATATTACGTTATATCATAAGGTATTTTCAATGATACACTGCATATTAGATTATATTATAAGATATTTGCAGTGATACACTGCATATTAGATTATATTATAAGATATTTTCAATGATACACTGCATATTAGATTATATTATAAGATTTTTTCAATGATAGACTACATATTACACTACATTATAAGGTATTTTGAATGATACACTGCATATTAGATTATATTATAAGATATTTGCAATGATACACTGCATATTAGATTATATTATAAGATATTTGCAATGATACACTGCATATTACGTTATATTATAAGGTTTTTTTCAATGAAACACTGCAATTATTACGTTATATTATAAGGTATTTTGAATGATACACTGCATATTACGTTATATTATAAGGCATTTTCAATGATAGACTGCAAATATTACGTTATATAATATGGTATTTTGAATGATACACTGCATATTGCGTTATATTATAAGGTATTTTCAATGATAGACTGCAAATATTACGTTATATTATAAGGTATTTTCAATGATACACAGCATACTATGTTATATTATAAGCCATTTTCAATGAGAGACTGCAAATATTTCGTTATATAATATGGTATTTTGAATGATACACTGCATATTACGTTATATTATAAGGTATTTTCAATGATACACTGCATATTACATTACATTATAATGTATTTTCAATGATACACAGCATACTACGTCATATTATAAGGTATTTTCAATGATACACTGCATATTGCATTATTTTAAAAGGTATTTTCAAGGATACACTGCATATTGCATTACTTTATAAGGTATTTTCCATGATACACTGCATATTACGTTATATTATAAGGTTTTTTTCAATGAAACACTGCATATTACGTTATATCATAAGGTATTTTCAATGATACACTGCATATTAGATTATATTATAAGATTTTTTCAATGATAGACTACATATTACATTACATTATAAGGTATTTTCAATGATACACTGCATATTACGTTATATTATAAGGTATTTTCAATGATACACTGCATATTACGTTATATTACAAGCCATTTTCAATGATAGACTGCAAATATTACGTTATATAATATGGTATTTTCAATGATACACTGCATATTACGTTATATTATAAGGCATTTTCAATGATAGACTGCAAATATTACGTTATATTATAAGGTATTTTGAATGATACACTGCATATTAGATTATATTATAAGATATTTGCAATGATACACTGCATATTAGATTATATTATAAGATATTTTCAATGATACACTGCTTATTAGATTATATTATAAGATTTTTTCAATGATAGACTACATATTACATTACATTATAAGGTATTTTCAATGATACACTGCCTATTACGTTATATTATAAGGTATTTTCAATGATACACTGCATATTACGTTATATTACAAGGCATTTTCAATGATAGACTGCAAATATTACGTTATATAATATGGTATTTTCAATGATACACTGCATATTACGTTATATTATAAGGCATTTTCAATGATAGACTGCAAATATTACGTTATATTATAAGGTATTTTGAATGATACACTGCATATTAGATTATATTATAAGATATTTGCAATGATACACTGCATATTAGATTATATTATAAGATATTTTCAATGATACACTGCATATTACGTTATATTATAAGGTATTTTCAATGATAGACTGCAAATATTACGTTATATTATAAGGTATTTTGAATGATACACTGCATATTAGATTATATTATAAGATATTTGCAATGATACACTGCATATTAGATTATATTATAAGATATTTTCAATGATACACTGCATATTAGATTATATTATAAGATTTTTTCAATGATAGACTACATATTACATTACATTATAAGGTATTTTCAATGATACACTGCATATTACGTTATATTATAAGGTATTTTCAATGATACAGTGCATATTACGTTATATTATAAGGCATTTTCAATGATAGTCTGCAAATATTACGTTATATTATAAGGTATTATCAATGATACACTGCATATTACGTTATATTACAAGGCATTTTCAATGATAGACTGCAAATATTACGTTATATTATAAGGTATTTTGAACGATACACTGCATATTAGATTATATTATAAGGTATTTTCAATGATACACTGCATATTGCGTTATATTATAACGTATTTTCAATGATACACTGCATATTACGTTATATTATAAGGTATTTTCAATGATACACAGCATACTATGTTATATTATAAGACATTTTCAATGATAGACTGCAAATATTACGTTATATAATATGGTATTTTCAATGATACACTGCATATTACGTTATATTATAAGGCATTTTCAATGATAGACTGCAAATATTACGTTATATTATAAGGTATTTGCAATGATACACTGCATATTGCGTTATATTATAACGTATTTTCAATGATACACTGCATATTACGTTATATTATAAGGTATTTTCAATGATACACAGCATACTATGTTATATTATAAGCTATTTTCAATGATAGACTGCAAATATTACGTTATATAATATGGTATTTTGAATGATACACTGCATATTGCGTTATATTATAAGGTATTTTCAATGATACACTGCATATTACGTTATATTATAAGGTATTTTCAATGATACACTGCATATTACGTTATATTATAAGGCATTTTCAATGATAGACTGCAAATATTACGTTATATTATAAGGTATTTTGAATGATACACTGCATATTAGATTATATTATAAGATTTTTTCAATGATAGACTGCATATTACATTACATTATAAGGTATTTTCAATGATACACTGCATATTACGTTATATTATAAGGTATTTTCAATGATACACTGCATATTACGTTATATTATAAGGTATTTTCAATGATACACAGCATACTATGTTATATTATAAGACATTTTCAATGATAGACTGCAAATATTACGTTATATAATATGGTATTTTCAATGATACACTGCATATTACGTTATATTATAAGGCATTTTCAATGATACACTGCATATTGCATTATTTTAAAAGGTATTTTCAAGGATACACTGCATATTGCATTACTTTATAAGGTATTTTCCATGATACACTGCATATTACGTTATATTATAAGGTTTTTTTCAATGAAACACTGCATATTACGTTATATCATAAGGTATTTTCAATGATACACTGCATATTAGATTATATTATAAGATATTTGCAGTGATACACTGCATATTAGATTATATTATAAGATATTTTCAATGATACACTGCATATTAGATTATATTATAAGATTTTTTCAATGATAGACTACATATTACATTACATTATAAGGTATTTTGAATGATACACTGCATATTAGATTATATTATAAGATATTTGCAATGATACACTGCATATTAGATTATATTATAAGATATTTGCAATGATACACTGCATATTACGTTATATTATAAGGTTTTTTTCAATGAAACACTGCAATTATTACGTTATATTATAAGGTATTTTGAATGATACACTGCATATTACGTTATATTATAAGGCATTTTCAATGATAGACTGCAAATATTACGTTATATTATAAGGTATTTTGAACGATACACTGCATATTAGATTATATTATAAGATTTTTTCAATGATAGACTACAAATTACATTACATTATAAGGTATTTTCAATGATACACTGCATGTTACGTTATATTACAAGGCATTTTCAATGATAGACTGCAAATATTACGTTATATAATATGGTATTTTGAATGATACACTGCATATTGCGTTATATTATAAGGTATTTTCAATGATAGACTGCAAATATTACGTTATATTATAAGGTATTTTCAATGATACACTGCATATTACGTTATATTATAAGGTATTTTCAATGATACACTGCATATTACGTTATATTATAAGGCATTTTCAATGATAGACTGCAAATATTACGTTATATTATAAGGTATTATCAATGATACACTGCATATTACGTTATATTACAAGGCATTTTCAATGATAGACTGCAAATATTACGTTATATTATAAGGTATTTTGAACGATACACTGCATATTAGATTATATTATAAGGTATTTTCAATGATACACTGCATATTGCGTTATATTATAACGTATTTTCAATGATACACAGCATACTATGTTATATTATAAGACATTTTCAATGATAGACTGCAAATATTACGTTATATAATATGGTATTTTCAATGATACACTGCATATTACGTGATATTATAAGGCATTTTCAATGATACACTGCATATTACGTTATATTATAAGGTATTTTCAATGATACACTGCATATTACGTTATATTATAAGGCATTTTCAATGATAGACTGCAAATATTACGTTATATTATAAGGTATTTTGAATGATACACTGCATATTAGATTATATTATAAGATTTTTTCAATGATAGACTGCATATTACATTACATTATAAGGTATTTTCAATGATGCACTGCATATTACGTTACATTATAAGGTATTTTCAATGATACACTGCATATTACGTTATATTATAAGGTATTTTCAATGATACACAGCATACTATGTTATATTATAAGACATTTTCAATGATAGACTGCAAATATTACGTTATATAATATGGTATTTTCAATGATACACTGCATATTACGTTATATTATAAGGTATTTTCAATGATACACTGCATATTGCATTATTTTAAAAGGTATTTTCAAGGATACACTGCATATTGCATTACTTTATAAGGTATTTTCCATGATACACTGCATATTACGTTATATTATAAGGTTTTTTTCAATGAAACACTGCATATTACGTTATATCATAAGGTATTTTCAATGATACACTGCATATTAGATTATATTATAAGATATTTGCAGTGATACACTGCATATTAGATTATATTATAAGATATTTTCAATGATACACTGCATATTAGATTATATTATAAGATTTTTTCAATGATAGACTACATATTACATTACATTATAAGGTATTTTGAATGATACACTGCATATTAGATTATATTATAAGATATTTGCAATGATACACTGCATATTAGATTATATTATAAGATATTTGCAATGATACACTGCATATTACGTTATATTATAAGGTTTTTTTCAATGAAACACTGCAATTATTACGTTATATTATAAGGTATTTTGAATGATACACTGCATATTACGTTATATTATAAGGCATTTTCAATGATAGACTGCAAATATTACGTTATATTATAAGGTATTTTGAACGATACACTGCATATTAGATTATATTATAAGATTTTTTCAATGATAGACTACAAATTACATTACATTATAAGGTATTTTCAATGATACACTGCATGTTACGTTATATTACAAGGCATTTTCAATGATAGACTGCAAATATTACGTTATATTATTCAATGATACACTGCATATTGCGTTATATTATAAGGTATTTTCAATGATAGACTGCAAATATTACGTTATATTATAAGGTATTTTCAATGATACACTGCATATTACGTTATATTATAAGGTATTTTCAATGATACAGTGCATATTACGTTATATTATAAGGCATTTTCAATGATAGACTGCAAATATTACGTTATATTATAAGGTATTATCAATGATACACTGCATATTACGTTATATTACAAGGCATTTTCAATGATAGACTGCAAATATTACGTTATATTATAAGGTATTTTGAACGATACACTGCATATTAGATTATATTATAAGGTATTTTCAATGATACACTGCATATTGCGTTATATTATAACGTATTTTCAATGATACACAGCATACTATGTTATATTATAAGACATTTTCAATGATAGACTGCAAATATTACGTTATATAATATGGTATTTTCAATGATACACTGCATATTACGTGATATTATAAGGCATTTTCAATGATACACTGCATATTGCATTATTTTAAAAGGTATTTTCAAGGATACACTGCATATTGCATTATTTTATAAGGTATTTTCCATGATACACTGCATATTACGTTATATTATAAGTTTTTTTTCAATGAAACACTGCATATTACGTTATATCATAAGGTATTTTCAATGATACACTGCATATTAGATTATATTATAAGATATTTGCAGTGATACACTGCATATTAGATTATATTATAAGATATTTTCAATGATACACTGCATATTAGATTATATTATAAGATTTTTTCAATGATAGACTACATATTACATTACATTATAAGGTATTTTGAATGATACACTGCATATTAGATTATATTATAAGATATTTGCAATGATACACTGCATATTAGATTATATTATAAGATATTTGCAATGATACACTGCATATTACGTTATATTATAAGGTTTTTTTCAATGAAACACTGCAATTATTACGTTATATTATAAGGTATTTTGAATGATACACTGCATATTACGTTATATTATAAGGCATTTTCAATGATAGACTGCAAATATTACGTTATATTATAAGGTATTTTGAACGATACACTGCATATTAGATTATATTATAAGATTTTTTCAATGATAGACTACAAATTACATTACATTATAAGGTATTTTCAATGATACACTGCATGTTACGTTATATTACAAGGCATTTTCAATGATAGACTGCAAATATTACGTTATATAATATGGTATTTTGAATGATACACTGCATATTGCGTTATATTATAAGGTATTTTCAATGATAGACTGCAAATATTACGTTATATTATAAGGTATTTTCAATGATACACTGCATATTACGTTATATTATAAGGTATTTTCAATGATACACAGCATACTATGTTATATTATAAGACATTTTCAATGATAGACTGCAAATATTACGTTATATAATATGGTATTTTCAATGATACACTGCATATTACGTGATATTATAAGGCATTTTCAATGATACACTGCATATTGCATTATTTTAAAAGGTATTTTCAAGGATACACTGCATATTGCATTATTTTATAAGGTATTTTCCATGATACACTGCATATTACGTTATATTATAAGGTTTTTTTCAATGAAACACTGCATATTACGTTATATCATAAGGTATTTTCAATGATACACTGCATATTAGATTATATTATAAGATATTTGCAGTGATACACTGCATATTAGATTATATTATAAGATATTTTCAATGATACACTGCATATTAGATTATATTATAAGATTTTTTCAATGATAGACTACATATTACATTACATTATAAGGTATTTTGAATGATACACTGCATATTAGATTATATTATAAGATATTTGCAATGATACACTGCATATTAGATTATATTATAAGATATTTGCAATGATACACTGCATATTACGTTATATTATAAGGTTTTTTTCAATGAAACACTGCAAATATTACGTTATATTATAAGGTATTTTGAATGATACACTGCATAATAGATTATATTATAAGGCATTTTCAATGATAGACTGCAAATATTACGTTATATTATAAGGTATTTTGAACGATACACTGCATATTAGATTATATTATAAGATTTTTTCAATGATAGACTACAAATTACATTACATTATAAGGTATTTTCAATGATACACTGCATGTTACGTTATATTACAAGGCATTTTCAATGATAGACTGCAAATATTACGTTATATAATATGGTATTTTGAATGATACACTGCATATTGCGTTATATTATAAGGTATTTTCAATGATAGACTGCAAATATTACGTTATATTATAAGGTATTTTCAATGATACACTGCATATTACGTTATATTATAAGGTATTTTCAATGATACAGTGCATATTACGTTATATTATAAGGCATTTTCAATGATAGACTGCAAATATTACGTTATATTATAAGGTATTATCAATGATACACTGCATATTACGTTATATTACAAGGCATTTTCAATGATAGACTGCAAATATTACGTTATATTATAAGGTATTTTGAACGATACACTGCATATTAGATTATATTATAAGGTATTTTCAATGATACACTGCATATTGCGTTATATTATAACGTATTTTCAATGATACACTGCATATTACGTTATATTATAAGGCATTTTCAATGATAGACTGCAAATATTACGTTATATTATAAGGTATTTTGAATGATACACTGCATATTAGATTATATTATAAGATTTTTTCAATGATAGACTGCATATTACATTACATTATAAGGTATTTTCAATGATGCACTGCATATTACGTTACATTATAAGGTATTTTCAATGATACACTGCATATTACGTTATATTATAAGGTATTTCCAATGATACACAGCATACTATGTTATATTATAAGACATTTTCAATGATAGACTGCAAATATTACGTTATATAATATGGTATTTTCAATGATACACTGCATATTACGTGATATTATAAGGCATTTTCAATGATACACTGCATATTGCATTATTTTAAAAGGTATTTTCAAGGATACACTGCATATTGCATTACTTTATAAGGTATTTTCCATGATACACTGCATATTACGTTATATTATAAGGTTTTTTTCAATGAAACACTGCATATTACGTTATATCATAAGGTATTTTCAATGATACACTGCATATTAGATTATATTATAAGATATTTGCAGTGATACACTGCATATTAGATTATATTATAAGATATTTTCAATGATACACTGCATATTAGATTATATTATAAGATTTTTTCAATGATAGACTACATATTACATTACATTATAAGGTATTTTGAATGATACACTGCATATTAGATTATATTATAAGATATTTGCAATGATACACTGCATATTACGTTATATTACAAGGCATTTTCAATGATAGACTGCAAATATTACGTTATATAATATGGTATTTTCAATGATACACTGCATATTACGTTATATTATAAGGCATTTTCAATGATAGACTGCAAATATTACGTTATATTATAAGGTATTTTGAATGATACACTGCATATTAGATTATATTATAAGATATTTGCAATGATACACTGCATATTAGATTATATTATAAGATATTTTCAATGATACACAGCATACTATGTTATATTATAAGCCATTTTCAATGATAGACTGGAAATATTACGTTACATAATATGGTATTTTGAATGATACACTGCATATTGCGTTATATTATAAGGTATTTTAAATGATACACTGCATATTACGTTATATTATAAGGTATTTTGAATGATACACTGCATATTAGATTATATTATAAGATATTTTCAATGATAGACTGCATATTACATTACATTATAAGGTATTTTCAATGATACACTGCATATTACGTTATATTATAAGGTATTTTCAATGATACACTGCATATTACGTTATATTACAAGGCATTTTCAATGATAGACTGCAAATATTACGTTATATTATAAGGTATTTTCAATGATACACAGCATACTATGTTATATTATAAGCCATTATCAATGAGAGACTGCAAATATTACGTTATATAATATGGTATTTTGAATGATACACTGCATATTAAATTATATTATAAGATATTTTCCATGATACACTGCATATTACGTTATATTATAAGGTTTTTTTCAATGAAACACTGCATATTACGTTATATCATAAGGTATTTTCAATGATACACTGCATATTAGATTATATTATAAGATATTTGCAGTGATACACTGCATATTAGATTATATTATAAGATATTTTCAATGATACACTGCATATTAGATTATATTATAAGATTTTTTCAATGATAGACTACATATTACATTACATTATAAGGTATTTTGAATGATACACTGCATATTAGATTATATTATAAGATATTTGCAATGATACACTGCATATTACGTTATATTACAAGGCATTTTCAATGATAGACTGCAAATATTACGTTATATAATATGGTATTTTCAATGATACACTGCATATTACGTTATATTATAAGGCATTTTCAATGATAGACTGCAAATATTACGTTATATTATAAGGTATTTTGAATGATACACTGCATATTAGATTATATTATAAGATATTTGCAATGATACACTGCATATTAGATTATATTATAAGATATTTTCAATGATACACTGCATATTACGTTATATTATAAGGTATTTTCAATGATACACTGCATATTACGTTATATTACAAGGCATTTTCAATGATAGACTGCAAATATTACGTTATATTATAAGGTATTTTCAATGATACACAGCATACTATGTTATATTATAAGCCATTATCAATGAGAGACTGCAAATATTACGTTATATAATATGGTATTTTGAATGATACACTGCATATTAAATTATATTATAAGATATTTGCAATGATACACTGCATATTAGATTATATTATAAGATATTTTCAATGATACACTGCATATTACGTTATATTATAAGGTATTTTCAATGATACACTGCATATTACGTTATATTACAAGGCATTTTCAATGATAGACTGCAAATATTACGTTATATTATAAGGTATTTTCAATGATACACAGCATACTATGTTATATTATAAGCCATTATCAATGAGAGACTGCAAATATTACGTTATATAATATGGTATTTTGAATGATACACTGCATATTAGATTATATTATAAGATATTTGCAATGATACACTGCATATTAGATTATATTATAAGATATTTTCAATGATACACTGCATATTAGATTATATTATAAGATTTTTTCAATGATAGACTACATATTACATGACATTATAAGGTATTTTCAATGATACACTGCTATTACGTTATATTATAAGGTATTTTCAATGATACACTGCATATTACGTTATATTACAAGGCATTTTCAATGATAGACTGCAAATATTACGTTATATAATATGGTATTTTGAATGATACACTGCATATTGCGTTATATTATAAGGTATTTTCAATGATACACTGCATATTACGTTATATTACAAGGTATTTTCAATGATACACAGCATACTATGTTATATTATAAGCCATTTTCAATGAGAGACTGCAAATATTACGTTATATAATATGGTATTTTGAATGATACACTGCATATTACGTTATATTATAAGGTATTTTCAATGATACACAGCATACTATGTTATATTATAAGACATTTTCAATGATAGACGGCAAATACTACGTTATATTATAAGGTATTTTCAATGATACACTGCATATTGCGTTATATTATAAGGTATTTTCAATGATACACAGCATACTATGTTATATTATAAGCCATTTTCAATGATAGACTGGAAATATTATGTTATATAATATGGTATTTTGAATGATTCACTGCATATTGCGTTATATTATAAGGTATTTTCAATGATACACTGCATATTACGTTATATTATAAGGTATTTTCAATGATACACTGCATATTACGTTATATTATAAGGTATTATCAATGATACACTGCATATTACGTTATATTATAAGGCATTTAAAATGATAGACTGCAAATATTACGTTATATTATAAGGTATTTTGAATGATACACTGCATATTAGATTATATTATAAGATTTTTTCAATGATACACTGCATATTACTTTATATTATAAGGTATTGTCAATGATACACTGCAAATATTACGTTATATTATAAGGTATTTTGAATGATACACTGCATATTAGATTATATTATAAGATTTTTTCAATTATACACTGCATATTACTTTATATTATAAGGTATTGTCAATGATACACTGCAAATATTACGTTATATTATAAGGTATTTTGAATGATACACTGCATATTAGATTATATTATAAGATATTTTCAATGATACACAGCATACTATGTTATATTATAAGCCATTTTCAATGATAGACTGGAAATATTACGTTACATAATATGGTATTTTGAATGATACACTGCATATTGCGTTATATTATAAGGTATTTTAAATGATACACTGCATATTACGTTATATTATAAGGTATTTTGAATGATACACTGCATATTAGATTATATTATAAGATATTTTCAATGATAGACTGCATATTACATTACATTATAAGGTATTTTCAATGATACACTGCATATTACGTTATATTATAAGGTATTTTCAATGATACACTGCATATTACGTTATATTATAAGGAATTTTCAATGATACACTGCATATTACATTACATTATAATGTATTTTCAATGATACACAGCATACTACGTCATATTATAAGGTATTTTTAATGATACACTGCATATTACGTTATATTATAAGGCATTTTCAATGATAGACTGCAAATATTAAGTTATATTATAAGGCAATTTCAATAATAGACTGCAAATATTACGTTATATTATAAGGTATTTTGAATGATACACTGCATAATAGATTATATTATAAGATATTTTCAATGATAGACTACATATTACATTACATTATAAGGTATTTTCAATGATACACTGCATATTACGTTATATTATAAGGTATTTTCAATGATACACTGCATATTACGTTATATTATAAGCCATTTTCAATGATAGACTGCAAATATTACGTTATATTATAAGGTATTTTGAACGATACACAGCATATTAGATTATATTATAAGGTATTTTCAATGATACACTGCATATTGCGTTATATAATAACGTATTTTCAATGATAGACTGCATATTACGATATATTATAAGGAATTTTCATTGATACAGTGCATATTACATTATATTATAATGTATTTTCAATGATACACAGCATACTACGTCATATTATAAGGTATTTCCAAGGATACACTGCATATTGCAATATTTTATAAGGTATTTTCCATGATACACTGCATATTACGTTATATTATAAGGCATTTTCAATGATAGACTGCAAATATTACGTTATATTATAAGGCATTTTCAATGATAGACTGCAAATATTACGTTATATTATAAGGTATTTTGAATGATACACTGCATATTGCATTATATTATAAGGTATTTTCAATGATACACTGCATATTGCGTTATATTATAACGTATTTTCAATGATACACTGCATATTGCGTTATATTATAAGGTATTTTCAATGATACACTGCATATTACGTTATATTACAAGGCATTTTCAATGATAGACTGCAAATATTACGTTATATTATAAGGTATTTTGAACGATACACTGCATATTAGATTATATTATAAGGTATTTTCAATGATACACTGCATATTGCATTATATTATAAGGTATTTTCAATGATACATTGCATATTACGTTATATCATAAGGTATTTTCAATGATACGCTGCATATTGCATTATTTTATAAGGTATTTTCAATGATACACTGCATATTGCGTTATATTATAACGTATTTTCAATGATACACTGCATATTACGTTATATTATAAGGTATTTTCAATGATACACAGCATACTATGTTATATTATAAGCAATTTGCAATGATAGACTGGAAATATTACGTTATATAATATGGTATTTTGAATGATACACTGCATATTGCGTTATATTCTAAGGTATTTTCAATGATACACTGCATATTACGTTATATTATAAGGTATTTTCAATGATACACTGCATATTACGTTATATTATAAGGTATTATCAATGATACACTGCATATTACATTATATTATAAGGCATTTTCAATGATACAGTGCATACTACGTTATATTATAAGGTATTTTCAATGATACACAGCATACTACGTTATATTATAAGCCATTTTCAATGATAGACTGCAAATATTACGTTACATAATATGTTATTTTGAATGATACACTGCATATTGCGTTATATTATAAGGTATTTTCAATGATACACTGCATATTACGTTATATTATAAGGTATTTTGAATGATACACTGCATATTAGATTATATTATAAGATATTTTCAATGATAGACTGCATATTACATTACATTATAAGGTATTTTCAATGATACACTGCATATTACGTTATATTATAAGGTATTTTCAATGATACACTGCATATTACGTTATATTATAAGCCATTTTCAATGATAGACTGGAAATATTACGTTACATAATATGGTATTTTGAATGATACACTGCATATTGCGTTATATTATAAGGTATTTTCAATGATACACTGCATATTACGTTATATTATAAGGAATTTTCATTGATACAGTGCATATTACATTATATTATAATGTATTTTCAATGATACACAGCATACTACGTCATATTATAAGGTATTTTCAATGATACACTGCATATTACGTTATATTATAAGGCATTTTCAATGATAGACTGCAAATATTAAGTTATATTATAAGGCATTTTCAATAATAGACTGCAAATATTACGTTATATTATAAGGTATTTTGAATGATACACTGCATAATAGATTATATTATAAGATATTTTCAATGATAGACTACATATTACATTACATTATAAGGTATTTTCAATGATACACTGCATATTACGTTATATTATAAGGTATTTTCAATGATAGACTGCAAATATTACGTTATATAATATGGTATTTTGAATGATACACTGCATATTGCGTTATATTATAAGGTATTTTCAATGATAGACTGGAAATATTACGTTATATAATATGGTATTTTGAATGATACACTGCATATTGCATTATATTATAAGGTATTTTCAATGATACACTGCATATTACGTTATATTATAAGGTATTTTCAATGATACACTGCATATTACGTTATATTATAACGTATTTTCAATCATACACTGCATATTACGTTATATTATAAGGTATTTTCAATGATACACAGCATACTATGTTATATTATAAGCCATTTTCAATGATAGACTGGAAATATTACGTTACATAATATGGTATTTTGAATGATACACTGCATACTACGTTATATTATAAGGTATTTTCAATGATACACAGCATACTACGTTATATTATAAGCCATTTTCAATGATAGACTGGAAATATTACGTTACATAATATGGTATTTTGAATGATACACTGCATATTGCGTTATATTATAAGGTATTTTCAATGATACACTGCATATTACGTTATATTATAAGGCATTTTCAATGATAGACTGCAAATATTAAGTTATATTATAAGGCATTTTCAATAATAGACTGCAAATATTACGTTATATTATAAGGTATTTTGAATGATACACTGCATAATAGATTATATTATAAGATATTTTCAATGATAGACTACATATTACATTACATTATAAGGTATTTTCAATGATACACTGCATATTACGTTATATTATAAGCCATTTTCAATGATAGACGGGAAATATTACGTTATATAATATGGTATTTTGAATGATACACTGCATATTAGATTATATTATAAGATTTTTTCAATGATAGACTGCATATTACATTACATTATAAGGTATTTTCAATGATGCACTGCATATTACGTTACATTATAAGGTATTTTCAATGATACACTGCATATTACGTTATATTATAAGGTATTTTCAATGATACACAGCATACTATGTTATATTATAAGACATTTTCAATGATAGACTGCAAATATTACGTTATATAATATGGTATTTTCAATGATACACTGCATATTACGTTATATTATAAGGCATTTTCAATGATACACTGCATATTGCATTATTTTAAAAGGTATTTTCAAGGATACACTGCATATTGCATTACTTTATAAGGTATTTTCCATGATACACTGCATATTACGTTATATTATAAGGTTTTTTTCAATGAAACACTGCATATTACGTTATATCATAAGGTATTTTCAATGATACACTGCATATTAGATTATATTATAAGATATTTGCAGTGATACACTGCATATTAGATTATATTATAAGATATTTTCAATGATACACTGCATATTAGATTATATTATAAGATTTTTTCAATGATAGACTACATATTACATTACATTATAAGGTATTTTGAATGATACACTGCATATTAGATTATATTATAAGATATTTGCAATGATACACTGCATATTAGATTATATTATAAGATATTTGCAATGATACACTGCATATTACGTTATATTATAAGGTTTTTTTCAATGAAACACTGCAATTATTACGTTATATTATAAGGTATTTTGAATGATACACTGCATATTACGTTATATTATAAGGCATTTTCAATGATAGACTGCAAATATTACGTTATATTATAAGGTATTTTGAACGATACACTGCATATTAGATTATATTATAAGATATTTGCAATGATACACTGCATATTAGATTATATTATAAGATATTTTCAATGATACACTGCTTATTAGATTATATTATAAGATTTTTTCAATGATAGACTACATATTACATTACATTATAAGGTATTTTCAATGAGACACTGCCTATTACGTTATATTATAAGGTATTTTCATTGATACACTGCATATTACGTTATATTACAAGGCATTTTCAATGATAGACTGCAAATATTACGTTATATAATATGGTATTTTCAATGATACACTGCATATTACGTTATATTATAAGGCATTTTCAATGATAGACTGCAAATATTACGTTATATTATAAGGTATTTTGAATGATACACTGCATATTAGATTATATTATAAGATATTTGCAATGATACACTGCATATTAGATTATATTATAACATATTTTCAATGATACACTGCATATTACGTTATATTATAAGGTATTTTCAATGATACACTGCATATTACGTTATATTACAAGGCATTTTCAATGATAGACTGCAAATATTACGTTATATTATAAGGTATTTTCAATGATACACAGCATACTATGTTATATTATAAGCCATTATCAATGAGAGACTGCAAATATTACGTTATATAATATGGTATTTTGAATGATACACTGCATATTAGATTATATTATAAGATATTTGCAATGATACACTGCATATTAGATTATATTATAAGATATTTTCAATGATACACTGCATATTACGTTATATTATAAGGTATTTTCAATGATACACTGCATATTACGTTATATTACAAGGCATTTTCAATGATAGACTGCAAATATTACGTTATATTATAAGGTATTTTCAATGATACACAGCATACTATGTTATATTATAAGCCATTATCAATGAGAGACTGCAAATATGACGTTATATAATATGGTATTTTGAATGATACACTGCATATTAGATTATATTATAAGATTTTTTCAATAATACACTGCATATTAGATTATATTATAAGATATTTTCAATGATACACTGCATATTAGATTATATTATAAGATTTTTTCAATGATAGACTACATATTACATGACATTATAAGGTATTTTCAATGATACACTGCTATTACGTTATATTATAAGGTATTTTCAATGATACACTGCATATTACGTTATATTACAAGGCATTTTCAATGATAGACTGCAAATATTACGTTATATAATATGGTATTTTGAATGATACACTGCATATTGCGTTATATTATAAGGTATTTTCAATGATAGACTGCAAATATTACGTTATATTATAAGGTATTTTCAATGATACACAGCATACTATGTTATATTATAAGCCATTTTCAATGAGAGACTGCAAATATTACGTTATATAATATGGTATTTTGAATGATACACTGCATATTACGTTATATTATAAGGTATTTTCAATGATACACAGCATACTATGTTATATTATAAGACATTTTCAATGATAGACGGCAAATACTACGTTATATTATAAGGTATTTTCAATGATACACTGCATATTGCGTTATATTATAAGGTATTTTCAATGATACACAGCATACTATGTTATATTATATGCCATTTTCAATGATAGACTGGAAATATTACGTTATATAATATGGTATTTTGAATGATTCACTGCATATTGCGTTATATTATAAGGTATTTTCAATGATACACTGCATATTACGTTATATTATAAGGTATTTTCAATGATACACTGCATATTACGTTATATTATAAGGTATTATCAATGATACACTGCATATTACGTTATATTATAAGACATTTTCAATGATAGACTGCAAATATTACGTTATATTATAAGGTATTTTGAATGATACACTGCATATTAGATTATATTATAAGATTTTTTCAATGATACACTGCATATTACTTTATATTATAAGGTATTGTCAATGATACACTGCAAATATTACGTTATATTATAAGGTATTTTGAATGATACACTGCATATTAGATTATATTATAAGATTTTTTCAATTATACACTGCATATTACTTTATATTATAAGGTATTGTCAATGATACACTGCAAATATTACGTTATATTATAAGGTATTTTGAATGATACACTGCATATTAGATTATATTATAAGATATTTTCAATGATACACAGCATACTATGTTATATTATAAGCCATTTTCAATGATAGACTGGAAATATTACGTTACATAATATGGTATTTTGAATGAAACACTGCATATTGCGTTATATTATAAGGTATTTTCAATGATACACTGCATATTACGTTATATTATAAGGTATTTTGAATGATACACTGCATATTAGATTATATTATAAGATATTTTCAATGATAGACTGCATATTACATTACATTATAAGGTATTTTCAATGATACACTGCATATTACGTTATATTATAAGGTATTTTCAATGATACACTGCATATTACGTTATATTATAAGGAATTTTCAATGATACACTGCATATTACATTATATTATAATGTATTTTCAATGATACACAGCATACTACGTCATATTATAAGGTATTTTCAATGATACACTGCATATTACGTTATATTATAAGGCATTTTCAATGATAGACTGCAAATATTAAGTTATATTATAAGGCAATTTCAATAATAGACTGCAAATATTACGTTATATTATAAGGTATTTTGAATGATACACTGCATAATAGATTATATTATAAGATATTTTCAATGATAGACTACATATTACATTACATTATAAGGTATTTTCAATGATACACTGCATATTACGTTATATTATAAGGTATTTTCAATGATACACTGCATATTACGTTATATTATAAGCCATTTTCAATGATAGACTGCAAATATTACGTTATATTATAAGGTATTTTGAACGATACACAGCATATTAGATTATATTATAAGGTATTTTCAATGATACACTGCATATTGCGTTATATAATAACGTATTTTCAATGATAGACTGCATATTACGATATATTATAAGGAATTTTCATTGATACAGTGCATATTACATTATATTATAATGTATTTTCAATGATACACAGCATACTACGTCATATTATAAGGTATTTCCAAGGATACACTGCATATTGCAATATTTTATAAGGTATTTTCCATGATACACTGCATATTACGTTATATTATAAGGCATTTTCAATGATAGACTGCAAATATTACGTTATATTATAAGGCATTTTCAATGATAGACTGCAAATATTACGTTATATTATAAGGTATTTTGAATGATACACTGCATATTGCATTATATTATAAGGTATTTTCAATGATACACTGCATATTGCGTTATATTATAACGTATTTTCAATGATACACTGCATATTGCGTTATATTATAAGGTATTTTCAATGATACACTGCATATTACGTTATATTACAAGGCATTTTCAATGATAGACTGAAAATATTACGTTATATTATAAGGTATTTTGAACGATACACTGCATATTAGATTATATTATAAGGTATTTTCAATGATACACTGCATATTACGTTATATTATAAGGCATTTTCAATGATAGACTGCAAATATTAAGTTATATTATAAGGCATTTTCAATAATAGACTGCAAATATTACGTTATATTATAAGGTATTTTGAATGATACACTGCATAATAGATTATATTATAAGATATTTTCAATGATAGACTACATATTACATTACATTATAAGGTATTTTCAATGATACACTGCATATTACGTTATATTATAAGCCATTTTCAATGATAGACGGGAAATATTACGTTATATAATATGGTATTTTGAATGATACACTGCATATTGCATTATATTATAAGGTATTTTCAATGATACACTGCATATTACGTTATATTATAAGGTATTTTCAATGATACACTGCATATTACGTTATATTATAACGTATTTTCAATCATACACTGCATATTACGTTATATTATAAGGTATTTTCAATGATACACAGCATACTATGTTATATTATAAGCCATTTTCAATGATAGACTGGAAATATTACGTTACATAATATGGTATTTTGAATGATACACTGCATATTGCGTTATATTATAAGGTATTTTCAATGATACACTGCATATTACGTTATATTATAAGGAATTTTCATTGATACAGTGCATATTACATTATATTATAATGTATTTTCAATGATACACAGCATACTACGTCATATTATAAGGTATTTTCAATGATACACTGCATATTACGTTATATTATAAGGCATTTTCAATGATAGACTGCAAATATTAAGTTATATTATAAGGCATTTTCAATAATAGACTGCAAATATTACGTTATATTATAAGGTATTTTGAATGATACACTGCATAATAGATTATATTATAAGATATTTTCAATGATAGACTACATATTACATTACATTATAAGGTATTTTCAATGATACACTGCATATTACGTTATATTATAAGGTATTTTCAATGATAGACTGCAAATATTACGTTATATAATATGGTATTTTGAATGATACACTGCATATTGCGTTATATTATAAGGTATTTTCAATGATACACTGCATATTAGGTTATATTATAAGTTATTTTCAATGATACACTGGATATTACGTTATATTATAAGGCATTTTCAATGATAGACTGCGAATATTAAGTTATATTATAAGGCATTTTCAATAATAGACTGCAAATATTACGTTATATTATAAGGTATTTTGAATGATACACTGCATAATAGATTATATTATAAGATATTTTCAATGATAGACTACATATTACATTACATTATAAGGTATTTTCAATGATACACTGCATATTACGTTATATTATCAGCCATTTTCAATGATAGACTGGAAATATTACGTTATATAATATGGTATTTTGAATGATACACTGCATATTGCATTATATTATAAGGTATTTTCAATGATACACTGCATATTACGTTATATTATAATGAATTTTCATTGATACAGTGCATATTACATTATATTATAAGATTTTTTCAATGATACACTGCATATTACTTTATATTATAAGGTATTATCAATGATACACTGCATATTACGTTATATTACAAGGCATTTTCAATGATAGACTGCAAATATTACGTTATATTATAAGGTATTTTGAACGATAAACTGCATATTAGATTATATTATAAGGTATTTTCAATGATACACTGCATATTGCGTTATATTATAACGTATTTTCAATGATACACTGCATATTACGTTATATTATAAGGTATTTTCAATGATACACAGCATACTATGTTATATTATAACCCATTTTCAATGATAGACTGCAAATATTACGTTATATAATATGGTATTTTGAATGATACACTGCATATTGCGTTATATTATAAGGTATTTTCAATGATACACTGCATATTACGTTATATTATAATGAATTTTCATTGATACAGTGCATATTACATTATATTATAAGATTTTTTCAATGATACACTGCATATTACTTTATATTATAAGGTATTATCAATGATACACTGCATATTACGTTATATTACAAGGCATTTTCAATGATAGACTGCAAATATTACGTTATATTATAAGGTATTTTGAACGATACACTGCATATTAGATTATATTATAAGGTATTTTCAATGATACACTGCATATTGCGTTATATTATAACGTATTTTCAATGATACACTGCATATTACGTTATATTATAAGGTATTTTCAATGATACACAGCATACTATGTTATATTATAAGCCATTTTCAATGATAGACTGCAAATATTACGTTATATAATATGGAATTTTGAATGATACACTGCATATTGCGTTATATTATAAGGTATTTTCAATGATACACAGCATACTATGTTATATTATAAGCCATTTTCAATGATAGACTGCAAATATTACGTTATATTATAAGGTATTTTGAATGATACACTGCATATTAGATTATATTATAAGGTATTTTCAATGATACACTGCATATTGCGGTTATATTATAAGGTATTTTCAATGATACACTGCATATTACGTTATATTTTAAGGTATTTTCAATGATACATTGCATATTACGTTATATCATAAGGTATTTTCAATGATACACTGCATATTGCATTATTTTATAAGGTATTTTCAATGATACACTGCATATTGCGTTATATTATAACGTATTTTCAATGATACACTGCATATTACGTTATATTATAAGGTATTTTCAATGATACACTGCATATTACGTTATATTATAAGGTATTATCAATGATACACTGCATATTACATTATATTATAAGCCATTTTCAATGATAGACTGGAAATATTACGTTACATAATATGGTATTTTGAATGATACACTGCATATTGCGATATATTATAAGGTATTTTCAATGATACACTGCATATTACGTTATATTATAAGGTATTTTGAATGATACACTGCATATTAGATTATATTATAAGATATTTTCAATGATAGACTGCATATTACATTACATTATAAGGTATTTTCAATGATACACTGCATATTACGTTATATTATAAGGTATTTTCAATGATACACTGCATATTACGTTATATTATAAGGAATTTTCATTGATACAGTGCATATTACATTATATTATAATGTATTTTCAATGATACACAGCATACTACGTCATATTATAAGGTATTTTCAATGATACACTGCATATTACGTTATATTATAAGGCATTTTCAATGATAGACTGCAAATATTAAGTTATATTATAAGGCATTTTCAATAATAGACTGCAAATATTACGTTATATTATAAGGTATTTTGAATGATACACTGCATAATAGATTATATTATAAGATATTTTCAATGATAGACTACATATTACATTACATTATAAGGTATTTTCAATGATACACTGCATATTACGTTATATTATAAGCCATTTTCAATGATAGACTGGAAATATTACGTTATATAATATGGTATTTTGAATGATACACTGCATATTGCATTATATTATAAGGTATTTTCAATGATACACTGCATATTACGTTATATTATAATGAATTTTCATTGATACAGTGCATATTACATTATATTATAAGATTTTTTCAATGATACACTGCATATTACTTTATATTATAAGGTATTATCAATGATACACTGCATATTACGTTATATTACAAGGCATTTTCAATGATAGACTGCAAATATTACGTTATATTATAAGGTATTTTGAACGATAAACTGCATATTAGATTATATTATAAGGTATTTTCAATGATACACTGCATATTGCGTTATATTATAACGTATTTTCAATGATACACTGCATATTACGTTATATTATAAGGTATTTTCAATGATACACAGCATACTATGTTATATTATAAGCCATTTTCAATGATAGACTGCAAATATTACGTTATATAATATGGTATTTTGAATGATACACTGCATATTGCGTTATATTATAAGGTATTTTCAATGATACACAGCATACTATGTTATATTATAAGCCATTTTCAATGATAGACTGGAAATATTACGTTACATAATATGGTATTTTGAATGATACACTGCATATTGCGATATATTATAAGGTATTTTCAATGATACACTGCATATTACGTTATATTATAAGGTATTTTGAATGATACACTGCATATTAGATTATATTATAAGATATTTTCAATGATAGACTGCATATTACATTACATTATAAGGTATTTTGAATGATACACTGCATATTAGATTATATTATAAGGTATTTTCAATGATACACTGCATATTGCGTCATATTATAAGGTATTTTCAATGATACACTGCATATTACGTTATATTTTAAGGTATTTTCAATGATACATTGCATATTACGTTATATCATAAGGTATTTTCAATGATACACTGCATATTGCATTATTTTATAAGGTATTTTCAATGATACACTGCATATTGCGTTATATTATAACGTATTTTCAATGATACACTGCATATTACGTTATATTATAAGGTATTTTCAATGATACACAGCATACTATGTTATATTATAAGCAATTTTCAATGATAGACTGGAAATATTACGTTATATAATATGGTATTTTGAATGATACACTGCATATTGCGTTATATTATAAGGTATTTTCAATGATACACTGCATATTACGTTATATTATAAGGTATTTTCAATGATACACTGCATATTACGTTATATTATAAGGTATTATCAATGATACACTGCATATTACATTATATTATAAGGCATTTTCAATGATACAGTGCATACTACGTTATATTATAAGGTATTTTCAATGATACACAGCATACTACGTTATATTATAAGCCATTTTCAATGATAGACTGGAAATATTACGTTACATAATATGGTATTTTGAATGATACACTGCATATTGCGATATATTATAAGGTATTTTCAATGATACACTGCATATTACGTTATATTATAAGGTATTTTGAATGATACACTGCATATTAGATTATATTATAAGATATTTTCAATGATAGACTGCATATTACATTACATTATAAGGTATTTTCAATGATACACTGCATATTACGTTATATTATAAGGTATTTTCAATGATACACTGCATATTACGTTATATTATAAGGAATTTTCATTGATACACTGCATATTACATTATATTATAATGTATTTTCAATGATACACAGCATACTACGTCATATTATAAGGTATTTTCAATGATACACTGCATATTACGTTATATTATAAGGCATTTTCAATGATAGACTGCAAATATTAAGTTATATTATAAGGCATTTTCAATAATAGACTGCAAATATTACGTTATATTATAAGGTATTTTGAATGATACACTGCATAATAGATTATATTATAAGATATTTTCAATGATAGACTACATATTACATTACATTATAAGGTATTTTCAATGATACACTGCATATTACGTTATATTATAAGCCATTTTCAATGATAGACGGGAAATATTACGTTATATAATATGGTATTTTGAATGATACACTGCATATTAGATTATATTATAAGATTTTTTCAATGATAGACTGCATATTACATTACATTATAAGGTATTTTCAATGATGCACTGCATATTACGTTACATTATAAGGTATTTTCAATGATACACTGCATATTGCATTACTTTATAAGGTATTTTCCATGATACACTGCATATTACGTTATATTATAAGGTTTTTTTCAATGAAACACTGCATATTACGTTATATCATAAGGTATTTTCAATGATACACTGCATATTAGATTATATTATAAGATATTTGCAGTGATACACTGCATATTAGATTATATTATAAGATATTTTCAATGATACACTGCATATTAGATTATATTATAAGATTTTTTCAATGATAGACTACATATTACATTACATTATAAGGTATTTTGAATGATACACTGCATATTAGATTATATTATAAGATATTTGCAATGATACACTGCATATTAGATTATATTATAAGATATTTGCAATGATACACTGCATATTACGTTATATTATAAGGTTTTTTTCAATGAAACACTGCAATTATTACGTTATATTATAAGGTATTTTGAATGATACACTGCATATTACGTTATATTATAAGGCATTTTCATTGATACAGTGCATATTACATTATATTATAATGTATTTTCAATGATACACAGCATACTACGACATATTATAAGGTATTTTCAATGATACACTGCATATTACGTTATATTATAAGGCATTTTCAATGATAGACTGCAAATATTAAGTTATATTATAAGGCATTTTCAATAATAGACTGCAAATATTACGTTATATTATAAGGTATTTTGAATGATACACTGCATAATAGATTATATTATAAGATATTTTCAATGATAGACTACATATTACATTACATTATAAGGTATTTTCAATGATACACTGCATATTACGTTATATTATAAGCCATTTTCAATGATAGACTGGAAATATTACGTTATATAATATGGTATTTTGAATGATACACTGCATATTGCATTATATTATAAGGTATTTTCAATGATACACTGCATATTACGTTATATTATAAGGTATTTTCAATGATACACTGCATATTACGTTATATTATAACGTATTTTCAATCATACACTGCATATTACGTTATATTATAAGGTATTTTCAATGATACACAGCATACTATGTTATATTATAAGCCATTTTCAATGATAGACTGGAAATATTACGTTACATAATATGGTATTTTGAATGATACACTGCATATTGCGTTATATTATAAGGTATTTTCAATGATACACAGCATACTATGTTATATTATAAGCCATTTTCAATGATAGACTGGAAATATTACGTTACATAATATGGTATTTTGATTGATACACTGCATATTGCGTTATATTATAAGGTATTTTCAATGATACACTGCATATTACGTTATATTATAAGGAATTTTCATTGATACAGTGCATATTACATTATATTATAATGTATTTTCAATGATACACAGCATACTACGTCATATTATAAGGCATTTTCAATGATAGACTGCAAATATTACGTTATATTATAAGGTATTTTGAATGATACACTGCATATTAGATTATATTATAAGATTTTTTCAATGATACACTGCATATTACTTTATATTATAAGGTATTATCAATGATACACTGCATATTACGTTATATTACAAGGCATTTTCAATGATAGACTGCAAATATTACGTTATATTATAAGGTATTTTGAACGATACACTGCATATTAGATTATATTATAAGGTATTTTCAATGATACACTGCATATTGCGTTATATTATAACGTATTTTCAATGATACACTGCATATTACGTTATATTATAAGGTATTTTCAATGATACACAGCATACTATGTTATATTATAAGCCATTTTCAATGATAGACTGCAAATATTACGTTATATAATATGGTATTTTCAATGATACACTGCATATTACGTTATATTATAAGGCATTTTCAATGATAGACTGCAAATATTACGTTATATTATAAGGTATTTTGAATGATACATTGCATATTAGATTATATTATAAGATATTTGCAATGATACACTGCATATTAGATTATATTATAAGATATTTGCAATGATACACTGTATATTACGTTATATTATAAGGTTTTTTTCAATGAAACACTGCAATTATTACGTTATATTATAAGGTATTTTGAATGATACACTGCATATTGCGTTATATTATAAGGTATTTTCAATGATAGACTGCAAATATTACGTTATATTATAAGGTATTTTCAATGATACACAGCATACTATGTTATATTATAAGACATTTTCAATGATAGACTGCAAATATTACGTTATATAATATGGTATTTTCAATGATACACTGCATATTACGTTATATTATAAGGCATTTTCAATGATAGACTGCAAATATTACGTTATATTATAAGGTATTTTGAACGATACACTGCATATTAGATTATATTATAAGATTTCTTCAATGATAGACTACATATTACATTACATTATAAGGTATTTTCAATGATACACTGCATGTTACGTTATATTACAAGGCATTTTCAATGATAGACTGCAAATATTACGTTATATAATATGGTATTTTGAATGATACACTGCATATTGCGTTATATTATAAGGTATTTTCAATGATAGACTGCAAATATTACGTTATATTATAAGGTATTTTCAATGATATACAGCATACTATGTTATATTATAAGCCATTTTCAATGAGAGACTGCAAATATTTCGTTATATAATATGGTATTTTCAATGATACACAGCATATTACGTTATATTATAAGGTATTTTCAATGATAGACTGCATATTACATTACATTATAATGTATTTTCAATGATACACAGCATACTACGTCATATTATAAGGTATTTTCAATGATACACTGCATATTGCATTATTTTAAAAGGTATTTTCAAGGATACACTGCATATTGCATTACTTTATAAGGTATTTTCCATGATACACTGCATATTACGTTATATTATAAGGTTTTTTTCAATGAAACACTGCATATTACGTTATATCATAAGGTATTTTCAATGATACACTGCATATTAGATTATATTATAAGATTTTTTCAATGATAGACTACATATTACATTACATTATAAGGTATTTTCAATGATACACTGCATATTACGTTATATTATAAGGTATTTTCAATGATACACTGCATATTACGTTATATTACAAGCCATTTTCAATGATAGACTGCAAATATTACGTTATATAATATGGTATTTTCAATGATACACTGCATATTACGTTATATTATAAGGCATTTTCAATGATAGACTGCAAATATTACGTTATATTATAAGGTATTTTGAATGATACACTGCATATTAGATTATATTATAAGATATTTGCAATGATACACTGCATATTAGATTATATTATAAGATATTTTCAATGATACACTGCATATTAGATTATATTATAAGATTTTTTCAATGATAGACTACATATTACATTACATTATAAGGTATTTTCAATGATACACTGCCTATTACGTTATATTATAAGGTATTTTCAATGATACACTGCATATTACGTTATATTACAAGGCATTTTCAATGATAGACTGCAAATATTACGTTATATAATAAGGTATTTTCAATGATACACTGCATATTACGTTATATTATAATGTATTTTCAATGATACACTGCATATTACGTTATATTACAAGGCATTTTCAATGATAGACTGCAAATATTACGTTATATAATATGGTATTTTCAATGATACACTGCATATTACGTTATATTATAAGGCATTTTCAATGATAGACTGCAAATATTACGTTATATTATAAGACATTTTCAATGATAGACTGCAAATATTACGTTATATAATATGGTATTTTCAATGATACACTGCATATTACGTTATATTATAAGGCATTTTCAATGATAGACTGCAAATATTACGTTATATTATAAGGTATTTTGAATGATACACTGCATATTAGATTATATTATAAGATATTTGCAATGATACACTGCATATTAGATTATATTATAAGATATTTTCAATGATACACTGCATATTAGATTATATTATAAGATTTTTTCAATGATAGACTACATATTACATTACATTATAAGGTATTTTCAATGATACACTGCATATTACGTTATATTATAAGGTATTTTCAATGATACAGTGCATATTACGTTATATTATAAGGCATTTTCAATGATAGACTGCAAATATTACGTTATATTATAAGGTATTATCAATGATACACTGCATATTACGTTATATTAAAAGGCATTTTCAATGATAGACTGCAAATATTACGTTATATTATAAGGTATTTTGAACGATACACTGCATATTAGATTATATTATAAGGTATTTTCAATGATACACTGCATATTGCGTTATATTATAACGTATTTTCAATGATACACTGCATATTACGTTATATTATAAGGTATTTTCAATGATACACAGCATACTATGTTATATTATAAGCCATTTTCAATGATAGACTGCAAATATTACGTTATATAATATGGTATTTTGAATGATACACTGCATATTGCGTTATATTATAAGGTATTTTCAATGATACACTGCATATTAGGTTATATTGTAAGGTATTTTCAATGATACACTGCATATTACGTTATATTATAAGGCATTTTCAATGATAGACTGCAAATATTACGTTATATTATAAGGTATTTTGAATGATACACTGCATATTAGATTATATTATAAGATTTTTTCAATGATACACTGCATATTACTTTATATTATAAGGTATTATCAATGATACACTGCATATTACGTTATATTACAAGGCATTTTCAATGATAGACTGCAAATATTACGTTATATTATAAGGTATTTTGAACGATACACTGCATATTAGATTATATTATAAGGTATTTTCAATGATACACTGCATATTGCGTTATATTATAAGGTATTTTCAATGATACACTGCATATTAGATTATATTATAAGATTTTTTCAATGATAGACAGCATACTATGTTATATTATAAGCCATTTTCAATGATAGACTGCAAATATTACGTTATATAATATGGTATTTTGAATGATACACTGCATATTGCGTTATATTATAAGGTATTTTCAATGATACACTGCATATTACGTTATATTATAAGGTATTTTCAATGATACACTGCATATTACGTTATATTATAAGGCATTTTCAATGATAGACTGCAAATATTACGTTATATAATATGGTATTTTCAATGATACACTGCATATTACGTTATATTATAAGGCATTTTCAATGATAGACTGCAAATATTACGTTATATTATAAGGTATTTTGAACGATACACTGCATATTAGATTATATTATAAGATTTCTTCAATGATAGACTACATATTACATTACATTATAAGGTATTTTCAATGATACACTGCATGTTACGTTATATTACAAGGCATTTTCAATGATAGACTGCAAATATTACGTTATATAATATGGTATTTTGAATGATACACTGCATATTGCGTTATATTATAAGGTATTTTCAATGATAGACTGCAAATATTACGTTATATTATAAGGTATTTTCAATGATATACAGCATACTATGTTATATTATAAGCCATTTTCAATGAGAGACTGCAAATATTTCGTTATATAATATGGTATTTTGAATGATACACTGCATATTACGTTATATTATAAGGTATTTTCAATGATACACTGCATATTACATTACATTATAATGTATTTTCAATGATACACAGCATACTACGTCATATTATAAGGTATTTTCAATGATACACTGCATATTGCATTATTTTAAAAGGTATTTTCAAGGATACACTGCATATTGCATTACTTTATAAGGTATTTTCCATGATACACTGCATATTACGTTATATTATAAGGTTTTTTTCAATGAAACACTGCATATTACGTTATATCATAAGGTATTTTCAATGATACACTGCATATTAGATTATATTATAAGATTTTTTCAATGATAGACTACATATTACATTACATTATAAGGTATTTTCAATGATACACTGCATATTACGTTATATTATAAGGTATTTTCAATGATACACTGCATATTACGTTATATTACAAGCCATTTTCAATGATAGACTGCAAATATTACGTTATATTATAAGGTATTTTCAATGATACACTGCATATTACGTTATATTATAAGGCATTTTCAATGATAGACTGCAAATATTACGTTATATTATAAGGTATTTTGAATGATACACTGCATATTAGATTATATTATAAGATATTTGCAATGATACACTGCATATTAGATTATATTATAAGATATTTTCAATGATACACTGCATATTAGATTATATTATAAGATTTTTTCAATGATAGACTACATATTACATTACATTATAAGGTATTTTCAATGATACACTGCATATTACGTTATATTATAAGGTATTTTCAATGATACACTGCATATTACGTTATATTACAAGGCATTTTCAATGATAGACTGCAAATATTACGTTATATAATAAGGTATTTTCAATGATACACTGCATATTACGTTATATTATAATGTATTTTCAATGATACACTGCATATTACGTTATATTACAAGGCATTTTCAATGATAGACTGCAAATATTACGTTATATAATATGGTATTTTCAATGATACACTGCATATTACGTTATATTATAAGGCATTTTCAATGATAGACTGCAAATATTACGTTATATTATAAGACATTTTCAATGATAGACTGCAAATATTACGTTATATAATATGGTATTTTCAATGATACACTGCATATTACGTTATATTATAAGGCATTTTCAATGATAGACTGCAAATATTACGTTATATTATAAGGTATTTTGAATGATACACTGCATATTAGATTATATTATAAGATATTTGCAATGATACACTGCATATTAGATTATATTATAAGGTATTTTGAATGATACACTGCATATTAGATTATATTATAAGATTTTTTCAATGATAGACTACATATTACATTACATTATAAGGTATTTTCAATGATACACTGCATATTACGTTATATTATAAGGTATTTTCAATGATACAGTGCATATTACGTTATATTATAAGGCATTTTCAATGATAGATTGCAAATATTACGTTATATTATAAGGTATTATCAATGATACACTGCATATTACATTATATTAAAAGGCATTTTCAATGATAGACTGCAAATATTACGTTATATTATAAGGTATTTTGAACGATACACTGCATATTAGATTATATTATAAGGTATTTTCAATGATACACTGCATATTGCGTTATATTATAAGGTATTTTCAATGATACACTGCATATTACGTTATATTATAAGGTATTTTCAATGATACACAGCATACTATGTTATATTATAAGCCATTTTCAATGATAGACTGCAAATATTACGTTATATAATATGGTATTTTGAATGATACACTGCATATTGCGTTATATTATAAGGTATTTTCAATGATACACTGCATATTAGGTTATATTGTAAGGTATTTTCAATGATACACTGCATATTACGTTATATTATAAGGCATTTTCAATGATAGACTGCAAATATTACGTTATATTATAAGGTATTTTGAATGATACACTGCATATTAGATTATATTATAAGATTTTTTCAATGATACACTGCATATTACTTTATATTATAAGGTATTATCAATGATACACTGCATATTACGTTATATTACAAGGCATTTTCAATGATAGACTGCAAATATTACGTTATATTATAAGGTATTTTGAACGATACACTGCATATTAGATTATATTATAAGGTATTTTCAATGATACACTGCATATTGCGTTATATTATAACGTATTTTCAATGATACACTGCATATTACCTTATATTATAAGATATTTTCAATGATACACAGCATACTATGTTATATTATAAGCCATTTTCAATGATAGACTGCAAATATTACGTTATATAATATGGTATTTTGAATGATACACTGCATATTGCGTTATATTATAAGGTATTTTCAATGATACACTGCATATTACGTTATATTATAAGGTATTTTCAATGATACACTGCATATTACGTTATATTATAAGGCATTTTCAATGATAGACTGCAAATATTACGTTATATTATAAGGTATTTTGAATGATACACTGCATATTATATTATATTATAAGATTTTTTCAATGATAGACTGCATATTACATTACATTATAAGGTATTTTCAATGATGCACTGCATATTACGTTACATTATAAGGTATTTTCAATGATACACTGCATATTACGTTATATTATAAGGTATTTTCAATGATACACAGCATACTATGTTATATTATAAGACATTTTCAATGATAGACTGCAAATATTACGTTATATAATATGGTATTTTCAATGATACACTGCATATTACGTTATATTATAAGGCATTTTCAATGATAGACTGCAAATATTACGTTATATTATAAGGTATTTTGAACGATACACTGCATATTAGATTATATTATAAGATTTCTTCAATGATAGACTACATATTACATTACATTATAAGGTATTTTCAATGATACACTGCATGTTACGTTATATTACAAGGCATTTTCAATGATAGACTGCAAATATTACGTTATATAATATGGTATTTTGAATGATACACTGCATATTGCGTTATATTATAAGGTATTTTCAATGATAGACTGCAAATATTACGTTATATTATAAGGTATTTTCAATGATATACAGCATACTATGTTATATTATAAGCCATTTTCAATGAGAGACTGCAAATATTTCGTTATATAATATGGTATTTTGAATGATACACTGCATATTACGTTATATTATAAGGTATTTTCAATGATACACTGCATATTACATTACATTATAATGTATTTTCAATGATACACAGCATACTACGTCATATTATAAGGTATTTTCAATGATACACTGCATATTGCATTATTTTAAAAGGTATTTTCAAGGATACACTGCATATTACGTTACTTTATAAGGTATTTTCCATGATACACTGCATATTACGTTATATTATAAGGTTTTTTTCAATGAAACACTGCATATTACGTTATATCATAAGGTATTTTCAATGATACACTGCATATTAGATTATATTATAAGATTTTTTCAATGATAGACTACATATTACATTACATTATAAGGTATTTTCAATGATACACTGCATATTACGTTATATTATAAGGTATTTTCAATGATACACTGCATATTACGTTATATTACAAGCCATTTTCAATGATAGACTGCAAATATTACGTTATATAATATGGTATTTTCAATGATACACTGCATATTACGTTATATTATAAGGCATTTTCAATGATAGACTGCAAATATTACGTTATATTATAAGGTATTTTGAATGATACACTGCATATTAGATTATATTATAAGATATTTGCAATGATACACTGCATATTAGATTATATTATAAGATATTTTCAATGATACACTGCATATTAGATTATATTATAAGATTTTTTCAATGATAGACTACATATTACATTACATTATAAGGTATTTTCAATGATACACTGCCTATTACGTTATATTATAAGGTATTTTCAATGATACACTGCATATTACGTTATATTACAAGGCATTTTCAATGATAGACTGCAAATATTACGTTATATAATAAGGTATTTTCAATGATACACTGCATATTACGTTATATTATAATGTATTTTCAATGATACACTGCATATTACGTTATATTACAAGGCATTTTCAATGATAGACTGCAAATATTACGTTATATAATATGGTATTTTCAATGATACACTGCATATTACGTTATATTATAAGGCATTTTCAATGATAGACTGCAAATATTACGTTATATTATAAGACATTTTCAATGATAGACTGCAAATATTACGTTATATAATATGGTATTTTCAATGATACACTGCATATTACGTTATATTATAAGGAATTTTCAATGATAGACTGCAAATATTACGTTATATTATAAGGTATTTTGAATGATACACTGCATATTAGATTATATTATAAGATATTTGCAATGATACACTGCATATTAGATTATATTATAAGGTATTTTCAATGATACACTGCATATTAGATTATATTATAAGATTTTTTCAATGATAGACTACATATTACATTACATTATAAGGTATTTTCAATGATACACTGCATATTACGTTATATTATAAGGTATTTTCAATGATACAGTGCATATTACGTTATATTATAAGGCATTTTCAATGATAGACTGCAAATATTACGTTATATTATAAGGTATTATCAATGATACACTGCATATTACGTTATATTAAAAGGCATTTTCAATGATAGACTGCAAATATTACGTTATATTATAAGGTATTTTGAACGATACACTGCATATTAGATTATATTATAAGGTATTTTCAATGATACACTGCATATTGCGTTATATTATAAGGTATTTTCAATGATACACAGCATACTATGTTATATTATAAGCCATTTTCAATGATAGACTGCAAATATTACGTTATATAATATGGTATTTTGAATGATACACTGCATATTGCGTTATATTATAAGGTATTTTCAATGATACACTGCATATTAGGTTATATTGTAAGGTATTTTCAATGATACACTGCATATTACGTTATATTATAAGGCATTTTCAATGATAGACTGCAAATATTACGTTATATTATAAGGTATTTTGAATGATACACTGCATATTAGATTATATTATAAGATTTTTTCAATAATACACTGCATATTACTTTATATTATAAGGTATTATCAATGATACACTGCATATTACGTTATATTACAAGGCATTTTCAATGATAGACTGCAAATATTACGTTATATTATAAGGTATTTTGAACGATACACTGCATATTAGATTATATTATAAGGTATTTTCAATGATACACTGCATATTGCGTTATATTATAACGTATTTTCAATGATACACTGCATATTACCTTATATTATAAGATATTTTCAATGATACACAGCATACTATGTTATATTATAAGCCATTTTCAATGATAGACTGCAAATATTACGTTATATAATATGGTATTTTGAATGATACACTGCATATTGCGTTATATTATAAGGTATTTTCAATGATACACTGCATATTACGTTATATTATAAGGTATTTTCAATGATACACTGCATATTACGTTATATTATAAGGCATTTTCAATGATAGACTGCAAATATTACGTTATATTATAAGGTATTTTGAATGATACACTGCATATTATATTATATTATAAGATTTTTTCAATGATAGACTGCATATTACATTACATTATAAGGTATTTTCAATGATGCACTGCATATTACGTTACATTATAAGGTATTTTCAATGATACACTGCATATTACGTTATATTATAAGGTATTTTCAATGATACACAGCATACTATGTTATATTATAAGGTATTTTCAATGATAGACTGCAAATATTACGTTATATAATATGGTATTTTCAATGATACACTGCATATTACGTTATATTATAAGGCATTTTCAATGATAGACTGCAAATATTACGTTATATTATAAGGTATTTTGAACGATACACTGCATATTAGATTATATTATAAGATTTCTTCAATGATAGACTACATATTACATTACATTATAAGGTATTTTCAATGATACACTGCATGTTACGTTATATTACAAGGCATTTTCAATGATAGACTGCAAATATTACGTTATATAATATGGTATTTTGAATGATACACTGCATATTGCGTTATATTATAAGGTATTTTCAATGATAGACTGCAAATATTACGTTATATTATAAGGTATTTTCAATGATATACAGCATACTATGTTATATTATAAGCCATTTTCAATGAGAGACTGCAAATATTTCGTTATATAATATGGTATTTTGAATGATACACTGCATATTACGTTATATTATAAGGTATTTTCAATGATACACTGCATATTACATTACATTATAATGTATTTTCAATGATACACAGCATACTACGTCATATTATAAGGTATTTTCAATGATACACTGCATATTGCATTATTTTAAAAGGTATTTTCAAGGATACACTGCATATTGCATTACTTTATAAGGTATTTTCCATGATACACTGCATATTACGTTATATTATAAGGTTTTTTTCAATGAAACACTGCATATTACGTTATATCATAAGGTATTTTCAATGATACACTGCATATTAGATTATATTATAAGATTTTTTCAATGATAGACTACATATTACATTACATTATAAGGTATTTTCAATGATACACTGCATATTACGTTATATTATAAGGTATTTTCAATGATACACTGCATATTACGTTATATTACAAGCCATTTTCAATGATAGACTGCAAATATTACGTTATATAATATGGTATTTTCAATGATACACTGCATATTACGTTATATTATAAGGCATTTTCAATGATAGACTGCAAATATTACGTTATATTATAAGGTATTTTGAATGATACACTGCATATTAGATTATATTATAAGATATTTGCAATGATACACTGCATATTAGATTATATTATAAGATATTTTCAATGATACACTGCATATTAGATTATATTATAAGATTTTTTCAATGATAGACTACATATTACATTACATTATAAGGTATTTTCAATGATACACTGCCTATTACGTTATATTATAAGGTATTTTCAATGATACACTGCATATTACGTTATATTACAAGGCATTTTCAATGATAGACTGCAAATATTACGTTATATAATATGGTATTTTCAATGATACACTGCATATTACGTTATATTATAATGTATTTTCAATGATACACTGCATATTACGTTATATTACAAGGCATTTTCAATGATACAGTGCAAATATTACGTTATATAATATGGTATTTTCAATGATACACTGCATATTACGTTATATTATAAGGCATTTTCAATGATAGACTGCAAATATTACGTTATATTATAAGACATTTTCAATGATAGACTGCAAATATTACGTTATATAATATGGTATTTTCAATGATACACTGCATATTACGTTATATTATAAGGCATTTTCAATGATAGACTGCAAATATTACGTTATATTATAAGGTATTTTGAATGATACACTGCATATTAGATTATATTATAAGATATTTGCAATGATACACTGCATATTAGATTATATTATAAGATATTTTCAATGATACACTGCATATTAGATTATATTATAAGATTTTTTCAATGATAGACTACATATTACATTACATTATAAGGTATTTTCAATGATACACTGCATATTACTTTATATTATAAGGTATTTTCAATGAAACACTGCATATTACGTTATATTACAAGGCATTGTCAATGATAGATTGCAAATATTACGTTATATTATAAGGTATTATCAATGATACACTGCATATTACATTATATTAAAAGGCATTTTCAATGATAGACTGCAAATATTACGTTATATTATAAGGTATTTTGAACGATACACTGCATATTAGATTATATTATAAGGTATTTTCAATGATACACTGCATATTGCGTTATATTATAACGTATTTTCTATGATACACTGCATATTACGTTATATTATAAGGTATTTTCAATGATACACAGCATACTATGTTATATTATAAGCCATTTTCAATGATAGACTGCAAATATTACGTTATATAATATGGTATTTTGAATGATACACTGCATATTGCGTTATATTATAAGGTATTTTCAATGATACACTGCATATTAGGTTATATTGTAAGGTATTTTCAATGATACTCTGCATATTACGTTATATTATAAGGCATTTTCAATGATAGACTGCAAATATTACGTTATATTATAAGGTATTTTGAATGATACACTGCATATTAGATTATATTATAAGATTTTTTCAATGATACACTGCATATTACTTTATATTATAAGGTATTATCAATGATACACTGCATATTACGTTATATTACAAGGCATTTTCAATGATAGACTGCAAATATTACGTTATATTATAAGGTATTTTGAACGATACACTGCATATTAGATTATATTATAAGGTATTTTCAATGATACACTGCATATTGCGTTATATTATAACGTATTTTCAATGATACACTGCATATTACCTTATATTATAAGATATTTTCAATGATACACAGCATACTATGTTATATTATAAGCCATTTTCAATGATAGACTGCAAATATTACGTTATATAATATGGTATTTTGAATGATACACTGCATATTGCGTTATATTATAAGGTATTTTCAATGATACACTGCATATTACGTTATATTATAAGGTATTTTCAATGATACACTGCATATTACGTTATATTATAAGGCATTTTCAATGATAGACTGCAAATATTACGTTATATTATAAGGTATTTTGAATGATACACTGCATATTATATTATATTATAAGATTTTTTCAATGATAGACTGCATATTACATTACATTATAAGGTATTTTCAATGATGCACTGCATATTACGTTATATTATAAGGTATTTTCAATGATACACTGCATATTACGTTATATTATAAGGTATTTTCAATGATACACAGCATACTATGTTATATTATAAGACATTTTCAATGATAGACTGCAAATATTACGTTATATAATATGGTATTTTCAATGATACACTGCATATTACGTTATATTATAAGGCATTTTCAATGATACACTGCATATTGCATTATTTTAAAAGGTATTTTCAAGGATACACTGCATATTGCATTACTTTATAAGGTATTTTCCATGATACACTGCATATTACGTTGTATTATAAGGTTTTTTTCAATGAAACACTGCATATTACGTTATATCATAAGGTATTTTCAATGATACACTGCATATTAGATTATATTATAAGATATTTGCAATGATACACTGCATATTAGATTATATTATAAGATATTTTCAATGATACACTGCATATTAGATTATATTATAAGATTTTTTCAATGATAGACTACATATTACATTACATTATAAGGTATTTTCAATGATACACTGCATATTACGTTATATTATAAGGTATTTTCAATGATACACAGCATACTATGTTATATTATAAGACATTTACAATGATAGACTGCAAATATTACGTTATATAATATGGTATTTTCAATGATACACTGCATATTACGTTATATTATAAGGCATTTTCAATGATAGACTGCAAATATTACGTTATATTATAAGGTATTTTGAATGATACACTGCATATTAGATTATATTATAAGATATTTGCAATGATACACTGCATATTAGATTATATTATAAGATATTTGCAATGACACACTGCATATTACGTTATATTATAAGGTTTTTTTCAATGAAACACTGCAATTATTATGTTATATTATAAGGTATTTTGAACGATACACTGCATATTAGATTATATTATAAGGTATTTTCAATGATACACTGCATATTGCGTTATATTATAACGTATTTTCTATGATACACTGCATATTACGTTATATTATAAGGTATTTTCAATGATACACAGCATACTATGTTATATTATAAGCCATTTTCAATGATAGACTGCAAATATTACGTTATATAATATGGTATTTTGAATGATACACTGCATATTGCGTTATATTATAAGGTATTTTCAATGATACACTGCATATTAGGTTATATTGTAAGGTATTTTCAATGATACACTGCATATTACGTTATATTATAAGGCATTTTCAATGATAGACTGCAAATATTACGTTATATTATAAGGTATTTTGAATGATACACTGCATATTAGATTATATTATAAGATTTTTTCAATGATACACTGCATATTACTTTATATTATAAGGTATTATCAATGATACACTGCATATTACGTTATATTACAAGGCATTTTCAATGATAGACTGCAAATATTACGTTATATTATAAGGTATTTTGAACGATACACTGCATATTAGATTATATTATAAGGTATTTTCAATGATACACTGCATATTACGTTATATTATAAGATATTTTCAATGATACACAGCATACTATGTTATATTATAAGCCATTTTCAATGATAGACTGCAAATATTACGTTATATAATATGGTATTTTGAATGATACACTGCATATTGCGTTATATTATAAGGTATTTTCAATGATACACTGCATATTACGTTATATTATAAGGTATTTTCAATGATACACTGCATATTACGTTATATTATAAGGCATTTTCAATGATAGACTGCAAATATTACGTTATATTATAAGGTATTTTGAATGATACACTGCATATTATATTATATTATAAGATTTTTTCAATGATAGACTGCATATTACATTACATTATAAGGTATTTTCAATGATGCACTGCATATTACGTTACATTATAAGGTATTTTCAATGATACACTGCATATTACGTTATATTATAAGGTATTTTCAATGATACACAGCATACTATGTTATATTATAAGACATTTTCAATGATAGACTGCAAATATTACGTTATATAATATGGTATTTTCAATGATACACTGCATATTACGTTATATTATAAGGCATTTTCAATGATAGACTGCAAATATTACGTTATATTATAAGGTATTTTGAATGATACACTGCATATTAGATTATATTATAAGATATTTGCAATGATACACTGCATATTAGATTATATTATAAGATATTTGCAATGACACACTGCATATTACGTTATATTATAAGGTTTTTTTCAATGAAACACTGCAATTATTACGTTATATTATAAGGTATTTTGAACGATACACTGCATATTAGATTATATTATAAGGTATTTTCAATGATAGACTGCATATTGCGTTATATTATAACGTATTTTCTATGATACACTGCATATTACGTTATATTATAAGGTATTTTCAATGATACACAGCATACTATGTTATATTATAAGCCATTTTCAATGATAGACTGCAAATATTACGTTATATAATATGGTATTTTGAATGATACACTGCATATTGCGTTATATTATAAGGTATTTTCAATGATACACTGCATATTAGGTTATATTGTAAGGTATTTTCAATGATACACTGCATATTACGTTATATTATAAGGCATTTTCAATGATAGACTGCAAATATTACGTTATATTATAAGGTATTTTGAATGATACACTGCATATTAGATTATATTATAAGATTTTTTCAATGATACACTGCATATTACTTTATATTATAAGGTATTATCAATGATACACTGCATATTACGTTATATTACAAGGCATTTTCAATGATAGACTGCAAATATTACGTTATATTATAAGGTATTTTGAACGATACACTGCATATTAGATTATATTATAAGGTATTTTCAATGATACACTGCATATTGCGTTATATTATAACGTATTTTCAATGATACACTGCATATTACGTTATATTATAAGATATTTTCAATGATACACAGCATACTATGTTATATTATAAGCCATTTTCAATGATAGACTGCAAATATTACGTTATATAATATGGTATTTTGAATGATACACTGCATATTGCGTTATATTATAACGTATTTTCTATGATACACTGCATATTACGTTATATTATAAGGTATTTTCAATGATACACAGCATACTATGTTATATTATAAGCCATTTTCAATGATAGACTGCAAATATTACGTTATATAATATGGTATTTTGAATGATACACTGCATATTGCGTTATATTATAAGGTATTTTCAATGATACACTGCATATTAGGTTATATTGTAAGGTATTTTCAATGATACACTGCATATTACGTTATATTATAAGGCATTTTCAATGATAGACTGCAAATATTACGTTATATTATAAGGTATTTTGAATGATACACTGCATATTAGATTATATTATAAGATTTTTTCAATGATACACTGCATATTACTTTATATTATAAGGTATTATCAATGATACACTGCATATTACGTTATATTACAAGGCATTTTCAATGATAGACTGCAAATATTACGTTATATTATAAGGTATTTTGAACGATACACTGCATATTAGATTATATTATAAGGTATTTTCAATGATACACTGCATATTGCGTTATATTATAACGTATTTTCAATGATACACTGCATATTACGTTATATTATAAGATATTTTCAATGATACACAGCATACTATGTTATATTATAAGCCATTTTCAATGATAGACTGCAAATATTACGTTATATAATATGGTATTTTGAATGATACACTGCATATTACGTTATATTATAAGGTATTTTCAATGATACACTGCATATTACGTTATATTATAAGGTATTTTCAATGATACACTGCATATTACGTTATATTATAAGGCATTTTCAATGATAGACTGCAAATATTACGTTATATTATAAGGTATTTTGAATGATACACTGCATATTATATTATATTATAAGATTTTTTCAATGATAGACTGCATATTACATTACATTATAAGGTATTTTCAATGATGCACTGCATATTACGTTACATTATAAGGTATTTTCAATGATACACTGCATATTACGTTATATTATAAGGTATTTTCAATGATACACAGCATACTATGTTATATTATAAGACATTTTCAATGATAGACTGCAAATATTACGTTATATAATATGGTATTTTCAATGATACACTGCATATTACGTTATATTATAAGGCATTTTCAATGATACACTGCATATTGCATTATTTTAAAAGGTATTTTCAAGGATACACTGCATATTGCATTACTTTATAAGGTATTTTCCATGATACACTGCATATTACGTTGTATTATAAGGTTTTTTTCAATGAAACACTGCATATTACGTTATATCATAAGGTATTTTCAATGATACACTGCATATTAGATTATATTATAAGATATTTGCAATGATACACTGCATATTAGATTATATTATAAGATATTTTCAATGATACACTGCATATTAGATTATATTATAAGATTTTTTCAATGATAGACTACATATTACATTACATTATAAGGTATTTTCAATGATACACTGCATATTACGTTATATTATAAGGTATTTTCAATGATACACAGCATACTATGTTATATTATAAGACATTTTCAATGATAGACTGCAAATATTACGTTATATAATATGGTATTTTCAATGATACACTGCATATTACGTTATATTATAAGGCATTTTCAATGATAGACTGCAAATATTACGTTATATTATAAGGTATTTTGAATGATACACTGCATATTAGATTATATTATAAGATATTTGCAATGATACACTGCATATTAGATTATATTATAAGATATTTGCAATGACACACTGCATATTACGTTATATTATAAGGTTTTTTTCAATGAAACACTGCAATTATTACGTTATATTATAAGGTATTTTGAATGATACACTGCATATTGCGTTATATTATAAGGTATTTTCAATGATAGACTGCAAATATTACGTTATATTATAAGGTATTTTCAATGATACACAGCATACTATGTTATATTATAAGACATTTTCAATGATAGACTGCAAATATTACGTTATATAATATGGTATTTTCAATGATACACTGCATATTACGTTATATTATAAGGCATTTTCAATGATAGACTGCAAATATTACGTTATATTATAAGGTATTTTGAACGATACACTGCATATTAGATTATATTATAAGATTTTTTCAATGATAGACTACATATTACATTACATTATAAGGTATTTTCAATGATACACTGCATGTTACGTTATATTACAAGACATTTTCAATGATAGACTGCAAATACTACGTTATTTTATAAGGTATTTTCAATGATACACAGCATACTATGTTATATTATAAGACATTTTCAATGATAGACTGCAAATATTACGTTATATTATAAGGTATTTTCAATGATACACAGCATACTATGTTATATTATAAGCCATTTTCAATGAGAGACTGCAAATATTTCGTTATATAATATGGTATTTTGAATGATACACTGCATATTACGTTATATTATAAGGTTTTTTTCAATGAAACACTGCATATTACGTTATATCATAAGGTATTTTCAATGATACACTGCATATTACGTTATATTACAAGCCATTTTCAATGATAGACTGCAAATATTACGTTATATAATATGGTATTTTCAATGATACACTGCATATTAGATTATATTATAAGGTATTTTCAATGATACACTGCATATTGCATTATATTATAAGGTATTTTCAATGATACACTGCATATTACGTTATATTATAAGGCATTTTCAATGATAGCCTGCAAATATTACGTTATATTATAAGGTATTTTGAATGATACACTGCATATTAGATTATATTATAAGATATTTTCAATGATACACTGCATATTAGATTATATTATAAGATATTTGCAATGATACACTGCATATTAGATTATATTATAAGATATTTTGAACGATACACTGCATATTAGATTATATTATAAGATTTTTTCAATGATAGACTACATATTACATTACATTATAAGGTATTTTCAATGATACACTGCATGTTACGTTATATTACAAGACATTTTCAATGATAGACTGCAAATACTACGTTATATTATAAGGTATTTTCAATGATACACAGCATACTATGTTATATTATAAGACATTTTCAATGATAGACTGCAAATATTACGTTATATTATAAGGTATTTTCAATGATACACAGCATACTATGTTATATTATAAGCCATTTTCAATGAGAGACTGCAAATATTTCGTTATATAATATGGTATTTTGAATGATACACTGCATATTACGTTATATTATAAGGTTTTTTTCAATGAAACACTGCATATTACGTTATATCATAAGGTATTTTCAATGATACACTGCATATTACGTTATATTACAAGCCATTTTCAATGATAGACTGCAAATATTACGTTATATAATATGGTATTTTCAATGATACACTGCATATTAGATTATATTATAAGGTATTTTCAATGATACACTGCATATTGCATTATATTATAAGGTATTTTCAATGATACACTGCATATTACGTTATATTATAAGGCATTTTCAATGATAGACTGCAAATATTACGTTATATTATAAGGTATTTTGAATGATACACTGCATATTAGATTATATTATAAGATATTTTCAATGATAGACTACATATTACATTACATTATAAGGTATTTTCAATGATACATTGCATATTACGTTATATTATAAGGTATTTTCAATGATACACTGCATATTACGTTATATTATAAGGTTTTTTTCAATGAAACACTGCATATTACGTTATATCATAAGGTATTTTCAATGATACACTGCATATTACGTTATATTACAAGCCATTTTCAATGATAGACTGCAAATATTACGTTATATAATATGGTATTTTCAATGATACACTGCATATTACGTTATATTATAAGGCATTTTCAATGATAGACTGCAAATATTACGTTATATTATAAGGTATTTTGAATGATACACTGCATATTAGATTATATTATAAGATATTTGCAATGATACACTGCATATTAGATTATATTATAAGATTTTTTCAATGATAGACTACATATTACATTACATTATAAGGTATTTTCAATGATACACTGCATATTACGTTATATTATAAGGTATTTTCAATGATACACAGCATACTATGTTATATTATAAGGCATTTTCAATGATAGACTGCAAATATTACGTTATATTATAAGGTATTTTGAATGATACACTGCATATTAGATTATATTATAAGATATTTTCAATGATACACTGCATATTAGATTATATTATAAGATTTTTTCAATGATAGACTACATATTACATTACATTATAAGGTATTTTCAATGATACACTGCATATTACGTTATATTATAAGGTATTTTCAATGATACACTGCATATTACGTTATATTACAAGGCATTTTCAATGATAGACTGCAAATATTACGTTATATTATAAGGTATTTTCAATGATACACAGCATACTATGTTATATTATAAGCCATTTTCAATGAGAGACTGCAAATATTACGTTATATAATATGGTATTTTGAATGATACACTGCATATTACGTTATATTATAAGGTATTTTCAATGATACACAGCATACTATGTTATATTATAAGACATTTTCAATGATAGACTGCAAATATTACGTTATATAATATGGTATTTTCAATGATACACTGCATATTATGTTATATTATAAGGCATTTTCAATGATAGACTGCAAATATTACGTTATATTATAAGGTATTTTGAATGATACACTGCATATTAGATTATATTATAAGATATTTGCAATGATACACTGCATATTGCATTATTTTATAAGGTATTTTCAATGATACACTGCATATTACGTTATATTATAAGGTATTTTCAATGATACACAGCATACTATGTTATATTATAAGGCATTTTCAATGATAGACTGCAAATATTACGTTATATAATATGGTATTTTCAATGATACACTGCATATTACGTTATATTATAAGGCATTTTCAATGATAGACTGCAAATATTACGTTATATTATAAGGTATTTTGAATGATACACTGCATATTAGATTATATTATAAGATATTTGCAATGATACACTGCATATTAGATTATATTATAAGATATTTTCAATGATACACTGCATATTAGATTATATTATAAGATTTTTTCAATGATAGACTACATATTACATTACATTATAAGGTATTTTCAATGATACACTGCATATTACGTTATATTATAAGGTATTTTCAATGATACACTGCATATTACGTTATATTACAAGGCATTTTCAATGATAGACTGCAAATATTACGTTATATAATATGGTATTTTGAATGATACACTGCATATTGCCTTATATTATAAGGTATTTTCAATGATAGACTGCAAATATTACGTTATATTATAGGGTATTTTCAATGATACACAGCATACTATGTTATATTATAAGCCATTTTCAATGAGAGACTGCAAATATTACGTTATATAATATGGTATTTTGAATGATACACTGCATATTACGTTATATTATAAGGTATTTTCAATGATACACTGCAAATATTACGTTATATTATAGGGTATTTTCAATGATACACAGCATACTATGTTATATTATAAGCCATTTTCAATGAGAGACTGCAAATATTACGTTATATAATATGGTATTTTGAATGATACACTACATATTACATTACATTATAAGGTATTTTCAATGATACACTGCATATTACGTTATATTATAAGGTATTTTCAATGATACACTGCATATTACGTTATATTACAAGGCATTTTCAATGATAGACTGCAAATATTACGTTATATAATATGGTATTTTGAATGATACACTGCATATTACGTTATATTATAAGGCATTTTCAATGATAGACTGCAAATATTACGTTATATTATAAGGTATTTTGAATGATACACTGCATATTAGATTATATTATAAGATATTTTCAATGATACACTGCATATTAGATTATATTATAAGATTTTTTCAATGATAGACTACATATTACATTACATTATAAGGTATTTTCAATGATACACTGCATATTACGTTATATTATAAGGTATTTTCAATGATACTCAGCATACTATGTTATATTATAAGGCATTTTCAATGATAGACTGCAAATATTACGTTATATTATAAGGTATTTTGAACGATAGACTGCATATTAGATTATATTATAAGATATTTGCAATGATACACTGCATATTGCATTATTTTATAAGGTATTTTCAATGATACACTGCATATTACGTTATATTATAAGGTATTTTCAATGATACACAGCATACTATGTTATATTATAAGGCATTTTCAATGATAGACTGCAAATATTACGTTATATTATAAGGTATTTTGAATGATACACTGCATATTAGATTATATTATAAGATATTTTCAATGATACACTGCATATTAGATTATATTATAAGATTTTTTCAATGATAGACTGCAAATATTACGTTATATTATAAGGTATTTTGAATGATACACTGCATATTAGATTATATTATAAGATATTTGCAATGATACACTGCATATTAGATTATATTATAAGATATTTTCAATGATACACTGCATATTAGATTATATTATAAGATTTTTTCAATGATAGACTACATATTACATTACATTATAAGGTATTTTCAATGATACACTGCATATTACGTTATATTATAAGGTATTTTCAATGATACACTGCATATTACGTTATATTACAAGGCATTTTCAATGATAGACTGCAAATATTACGTTATATAATATGGTATTTTGAATGATACACTGCATATTGCGTTATATTATAAGGTATTTTCAATGATAGACTGCAAATATTACGTTATATTATAAGGTATTTTCAATGATACACAGCATACTATGTTATATTATAAGCCATTTTCAATGATAGACTGCAAATATTACGTTATATAATATGGTATTTTGAATGATACACTGCATATTACGTTATATTATAAGGTATTTTCAATGATACACAGCATACTATGTTATATTATAAGACATTTTCAATGATAGACTGCAAATACTACGTTATGTTATAAGGTATTTTCAATGATACACAGCATACTATGTTATATTATAAGGCATTTTCAATGATAGACTGCAAATATTACGTTATATAATATGGTATTTTCAATGATACACTGCATATTACGTTATATTATAAGGCATTTTCAATGATAGACTGCAAATATTACGTTATATTATAAGGTATTTTGAATGATACACTGCATATTAGATTATATTATAAGATATTTGCAATGATACACTGCATATTAGATTATATTATAAGATATTTTCAATGATACACTGCATATTAGATTATATTATAAGATTTTTTCAATGATAGACTACATATTACATTACATTATAAGGTATTTTCAATGATACACTGCATATTACGTTATATTATAAGGTATTTTCAATGATACACTGCATATTACGTTATATTACAAGGCATTTTCAATGATAGACTGCAAATATTACGTTATATAATATGGTATTTTGAATGATACACTGCATATTGCGTTATATTATAAGGTATTTTCAATGATAGACTGCAAATATTACGTTATATTATAAGGTATTTTCAATGATACACAGCATACTATGTTATATTATAAGCCATTTTCAATGAGAGACTGCAAATATTACGTTATATAATATGGTATTTTGAATGATACACTGCATATTACGTTATATTATAAGGTATTTTCAATGATACACAGCATACTATGTTATATTATAAGACATTTTCAATGATAGACGGCAAATACTACGTTATATTATAAGGTATTTTCAATGATACACTGCATATTGCGTTATATTATAAGGTATTTTCAATGATACACAGCATACTATGTTATATTATAAGACATTTTCAATGATAGACTGCAAATATTACGTTATATAATATGGTATTTTCAATGATACACTGCATATTACGTTATATTATAAGGCATTTTCAATGATAGACTGCAAATATTACGTTATATTATAAGGTATTTTGAATGATACACTGCATATTAGATTATATTATAAGATATTTGCAATGATACACTGCATATTAGATTATATTATAAGATATTTGCAATGACACACTGCATATTACGTTATATTATAAGGTTTTTTTCAATGAAACACTGCAATTATTACGTTATATTATAAGGTATTTTGAACGATACACTGCATATTAGATTATATTATAAGGTATTTTCAATGATACACTGCATATTGCGTTATATTATAACGTATTTTCAATGATACACTGCATATTACGTTATATTATAAGGTATTTTCAATGATACACAGCATACTATGTTATATTATAAGCCATTTTCAATGATAGACTGCAAATATTACGTTATATAATATGGTATTTTGAATGATACACTGCATATTGCGTTATATTATAAGGTATTTTCAATGATACACTGCATATTAGGTTATATTGTAAGGTATTTTCAATGATACACTGCATATTACGTTATATTATAAGGCATTATCAATGATAGACTGCAAATATTACGTTATATTATAAGGTATTTTGAATGATACACTGCATATTAGATTATATTATAAGATTTTTTCAATGATACACTGCATATTACTTTATATTATAAGGTATTATCAATGATACACTGCATATTACGTTATATTACAAGGCATTTTCAATGATAGACTGCAAATATTACGTTATATTATAAGGTATTTTGAACGATACACTGCATATTAGATTATATTATAAGGTATTTTCAATGATACACTGCATATTGCGTTATATTATAACGTATTTTCAATGATACACTGCATATTACGTTATATTATAAGATATTTTCAATGATACACAGCATACTATGTTATATTATAAGCCATTTTCAATGATAGACTGCAAATATTACGTTATATAATATGGTATTTTGAATGATACACTGCATATTGCGTTATATTATAAGGTATTTTCAATGATACACTGCATATTACGTTATATTATAAGGTATTTTCAATGATACACTGCATATTACGTTATATTATAAGGCATTTTCAATGATAGACTGCAAATATTACGTTATATTATAAGGTATTTTGAATGATACACTGCATATTATATTATATTATAAGATTTTTTCAATGATAGACTGCATATTACATTACATTATAAGGTATTTTCAATGATGCACTGCATATTACGTTACATTATAAGGTATTTTCAATGATACACTGCATATTACGTTATATTATAAGGTATTTTCAATGATACACAGCATACTATGTTATATTATAAGACATTTTCAATGATAGACTGCAAATATTACGTTATATAATATGGTATTTTCAATGATACACTGCATATTACGTTATATTATAAGGCATTTTCAATGATACACTGCATATTGCATTATTTTAAAAGGTATTTTCAAGGATACACTGCATATTGCATTACTTTATAAGGTATTTTTCATGATACACTGCATATTACGTTGTATTGTAAGGTTTTTTTCAATGAAACACTGCATATTACGTTATATCATAAGGTATTTTCAATGATACACTGCATATTAGATTATATTATAAGATATTTGCAATGATACACTGCATATTAGATTATATTATAAGATATTTTCAATGATACACTGCATATTAGATTATATTATAAGATTTTTTCAATGATAGACTACATATTACATTACATTATAAGGTATTTTCAATGATACACTGCATATTACGTTATATTATAAGGTATTTTCAATGATACACAGCATACTATGTTATATTATAAGACATTTTCAATGATAGACTGCAAATATTACGTTATATAATATGGTATTTTCAATGATACACTGCATATTACGTTATATTATAAGGCATTTTCAATGATAGACTGCAAATATTACGTTATATTATAAGGTATTTTGAATGATACACTGCATATTAGATTATATTATAAGATATTTGCAATGATACACTGCATATTAGATTATATTATAAGATATTTGCAATGACACACTGCATATTACGTTATATTATAAGGTTTTTTTCAATGAAACACTGCAATTATTACGTTATATTATAAGGTATTTTGAACGATACACTGCATATTAGATTATATTATAAGGTATTTTCAATGATACACTGCATATTCCGTTATATTATAAAGTATTTTCTATGATACACTGCATATTACGTTATATTATAAGGTATTTTCAATGATACACAGCATACTATGTTATATTATAAGCCATTTTCAATGATAGACTGCAAATATTACGTTATATAATATGGTATTTTGAATGATACACTGCATATTGCGTTATATTATAAGGTATTTTCAATGATACACTGCATATTACGTTATATTGTAAGGTATTTTCAATGATACACTGCATATTACGTTATATTATAAGGCATTTTCAATGATAGACTGCAAATATTACGTTATATTATAAGGTATTTTGAATGATACACTGCATATTAGATTATATTATAAGATTTTTTCAATGATACACTGCATATTACTTTATATTATAAGGTATTTTCAATGATACACTGCATATTACGTTATATTACAAGGCATTTTCAATGATAGACTGCAAATATTACGTTATATTATAAGGTATTTTGAACGATACACTGCATATTAGATTATATTATAAGGTATTTTCAATGATACACTGCATATTGCGTTATATTATAACGTATTTTCAATGATACACTGCATATTACGTTATATTATAAGATATTTTCAATGATACACAGCATACTATGTTATATTATAAGCCATTTTCAATGATAGACTGCAAATATTACGTTATATAATATGGTATTTTGAATGATACACTGCATATTGCGTTATATTATAAGGTATTTTCAATGATACACTGCATATTACGTTATATTATAAGGTATTTTCAATGATACACTGCATATTACGTTATATTATAAGGCATTTTCAATGATAGACTGCAAATATTACGTTATATTATAAGGTATTTTGAATGATACACTGCATATTATATTATATTATAAGATTTTTTCAATGATAGACTGCATATTACATTACATTATAAGGTATTTTCAATGATGCACTGCATATTACGTTACATTATAAGGTATTTTCAATGATACACTGCATATTACGTTATATTATAAGATTTTTTTCAATGAAACACTGCATATTACGTTATATCATAAGGTATTTTCAATGATACACTGCATATTAGATTATATTATAAGATATTTGCAATGATACACTGCATATTAGATTATATTATAAGATATTTTCAATGATACACTGCATATTAGATTATATTATAAGATTTTTTCAATGATAGACTACATATTACATTACATTATAAGGTATTTTCAATGATACACTGCATATTACGTTATATTATAAGGTATTTTCAATGATACACAGCATACTATGTTATATTATAAGACATTTTCAATGATAGACTGCAAATATTACGTTATATAATATGGTATTTTCAATGATACACTGCATATTACGTTATATTATAAGGCATTTTCAATGATAGACTGCAAATATTACGTTATATTATAAGGTATTTTGAATGATACACTGCATATTAGATTATATTATAAGATATTTGCAATGATACACTGCATATTAGATTATATTATAAGATATTTGCAATGACACACTGCATATTACGTTATATTATAAGGTTTTTTTCAATGAAACACTGCAATTATTACGTTATATTATAAGGTATTTTGAATGATACACAGCATACTATGTTATATTATAAGACATTTTCAATGATAGACTGCAAATATTACGTTATATAATATGGTATTTTCAATGATACACTGCATATTACGTTATATTATAAGGCATTTTCAATGATAGACTGCAAATATTACGTTATATTATAAGGTATTTTGAACGATACACTGCATATTAGATTATATTATAAGATTTTTTCAATGATAGACTACATATTACATTACATTATAAGGTATTTTCAATGATACACTGCATGTTACGTTATATTACAAGACATTTTCAATGATAGACTGCAAATACTACGTTATTTTATAAGGTATTTTCAATGATACACAGCATACTATGTTATATTATAAGACATTTTCAATGATAGACTGCAAATATTACGTTATATTATAAGGTATTTTCAATGATACACAGCATACTATGTTATATTATAAACCATTTTCAATGAGAGACTGCAAATATTTCGTTATATAATATGGTATTTTGAATGATACACTGCATATTACGTTATATTATAAGGTTTTTTTCAATGAAACACTGCATATTACGTTATATCATAAGGTATTTTCAATGATACACTGCATATTACGTTATATTACAAGCCATTTTCAATGATAGACTGCAAATATTACGTTATATAATATGGTATTTTCAATGATACACTGCATATTAGATTATATTATAAGGTATTTTCAATGATACACTGCATATTGCATTATATTATAAGGTATTTTCAATGATACACTGCATATTACGTTATATTATAAGGCATTTTCAATGATAGCCTGCAAATATTACGTTATATTATAAGGTATTTTGAATGATACACTGCATATTAGATTATATTATAAGATATTTTCAATGATAGACTACATATTACATTACATTATAAGGTATTTTCAATGATACATTGCATATTACGTTATATTATAAGGTATTTTCAATGATACACTGCATATTACGTTATATTATAAGGTATTTTCAATGATACACTGCATCTTACGTTATATTATAAGGCATTTTCAATGATAGACTGCAAATATTACGTTATATTATAAGGTATTTTGAATGATACACTGCATATTAGATTATATTATAAGATATTTGCAATGATACACTGCATATTAGATTATATTATAAGATTTTTTCAATGATAGACTACATATTACATTACATTATAAGGTATTTTCAATGATACACTGCATATTACGTTATATTATAAGGTATTTTCAATGATACACAGCATACTATGTTATATTATAAGGCATTTTCAATGATAGACTGCAAATATTACGTTATATTATAAGGTATTTTGAATGATACACTGCATATTAGATTATATTATAAGATATTTTCAATGATACACTGCATATTAGATTATATTATAAGATATTTTCAATGATACACTGCATATTACGTTATATTATAAGGTTTTTTTCAATGAAACACTGCATATTACGTTATATCATAAGGTATTTTCAATGATACACTGCATATTACGTTATATTACAAGCCATTTTCAATGATAGACTGCAAATATTACGTTATATAATATGGTATTTTCAATGATACACTGCATATTACGTTATATTATAAGGCATTTTCAATGATAGACTGCAAATATTACGTTATATTATAAGGTATTTTGAATGATACACTGCATATTAGATTATATTATAAGATATTTGCAATGATACACTGCATATTGCATTATTTTATAAGGTATTTTCAATGATACACTGCATATTACGTTATATTATAAGGTATTTTCAATGATACACAGCATACTATGTTATATTATAAGGCATTTTCAATGATAGACTGCAAATATTACGTTATATTATAAGGTATTTTGAATGATACACTGCATATTAGATTATATTATAAGATATTTTCAATGATACACTGCATATTACGTTATATTACAAGGCATTTTCAATGATAGACTGCAAATATTACGTTATATTATAAGGTATTTTCAATGATACACAGCATACTATGTTATATTATAAGCCATTATCAATGAGAGACTGCAAATATTACGTTATATAATATGGTATTTTGAATGATACACTGCATATTACGTTATATTATAAGGTATTTTCAATGATACACAGTATACTATGTTATATTATAAGACATTTTCAATGATAGACTGCAAATACTACGTTATTTTATAAGGTATTTTCAATGATACACAGCATACTATGTTATATTATAAGACATTTTCAATGATAGACTGCAAATATTACGTTATATAATATGGTATTTTCAATGATACACTGCATATTACGTTATATTATAAGGCATTTTCAATGATAGACTGCAAATATTACGTTATATTATAAGGTATTTTGAATGATACACTGCATATTAGATTATATTATAAGATATTTGCAATGATACACTGCATATTAGATTATATTATAAGATATTTTCAATGATACACTGCATATTAGATTATATTATAAGATTTTTTCAATGATAGACTACATATTACATTACATTATAAGATTTTTTCAATGATACACTGCATATTACGTTATATTATAAGGTATTTTCAATGATACACTGCATATTACGTTATATTACAAGGCATTTTCAATGATAGACTGCAAATATTACGTTATATAATATGGTATTTTGAATGATACACTGCATATTGCGTTATATTATAAGGTATTTTCAATGATAGACTGCAAATATTACGTTATATTATAAGGTATTTTCAATGATACACAGCATACTATGTTATATTATAAGCCATTTTCAATGAGAGACTGCAAATATTACGTTATATAATATGGTATTTTGAATGATACACTGCATATTACGTTATATTATAAGGTATTTTCAATGATACACAGCATACTATGTTATATTATAAGACATTTTCAATGATAGACTGCAAATACTACGTTATGTTATAAGGTATTTTCAATGATACACAGCATACTATGTTATATTATAAGGCATTTTCAATGATAGACTGCAAATATTACGTTATATAATATGGTATTTTCAATGATACACTGCATATTACGTTATATTATAAGGCATTTTCAATGATAGACTGCAAATATTACGTTATATTATAAGGTATTTTGAATGATACACTGCATATTAGATTATATTATAAGATATTTGCAATGATACACTGCATATTAGATTATATTATAAGATATTTTCAATGATACACTGCATATTACGTTATATTATAAGGTATTTTCAATGATACACTGCATATTACGTTATATTACAAGGCATTTTCAATGATAGACTGCAAATATTACGTTATATAATATGGTATTTTGAATGATACACTGCATATTGCGTTATATTATAAGGTATTTTCAATGATAGACTGCAAATATTACGTTATATTATAGGGTATTTTCAATGATACACAGCATACTATGTTATATTATAAGCCATTTTCAATGAGAGACTGCAAATATTACGTTATATAATATGGTATTTTGAATGATACACTGCATATTACATTATATTATAAGGTATTTTCAATGATACACTGCATATTACGTTATATTATAAGGTATTTTCAATGATACACAGCATACTATGTTATATTATAAGGCATTTTCAATGATAGACTGCAAATATTACGTTATATTATAAGGTATTTTGAATGATACACTGCATATTAGATTATATTATAAGATATTTTCAATGATACACTGCATATTAGATTATATTATAAGATTTTTTCAATGATAGACTGCAAATATTACGTTATATTATAAGGTATTTTGAATGATACACTGCATATTAGATTATATTATAAGGCATTTTCAATGATAGACTGCAAATATTACGTTATATTATAAGGTATTTTGAATGATACACTGCATATTAGATTATATTATAAGATATTTTCAATGATACACTGCATATTAGATTATATTATAAGATTTTTTCAATGATAGACTACATATTACATTACATTATAAGGTATTTTCAATGATACACTGCATATTACGTTATATTATAAGGTATTTTCAATGATACACAGCATACTATGTTATATTATAAGGCATTTTCAATGATAGACTGCAAATATTACGTTATATTATAAGGTATTTTGAATGATACACTGCATATTAGATTATATTATAAGATTTTTTCAATGATACACTGCATATTACTTTATATTATAAGGTATTATCAATGATACACTGCATATTACGTTATATTACAAGGCATTTTCAATGATAGACTGCAAATATTACGTTATATTATAAGGTATTTTGAACGATACACTGCATATTAGATTATATTATAAGGTATTTTCAATGATACACTGCATATTGCGTTATATTATAACGTATTTTCAATGATACACTGCATATTACGTTATATTATAAGATATTTTCAATGATACACAGCATACTATGTTATATTATAAGCCATTTTCAATGATAGACTGCAAATATTACGTTATATAATATGGTATTTTGAATGATACACTGCATATTGCGTTATATTATAAGGTATTTTCAATGATACACTGCATATTACGTTATATTATAAGGTATTTTCAATGATACACTGCATATTACGTTATATTATAAGGCATTTTCAATGATAGACTGCAAATATTACGTTATATTATAAGGTATTTTGAATGATACACTGCATATTATATTATATTATAAGATTTTTTCAATGATAGACTGCATATTACATTACATTATAAGGTATTTTCAATGATGCACTGCATATTACGTTATATTATAAGGTATTTTCAATGATACACTGCATATTACGTTATATTACAAGGCATTTTCAATGATAGACTGCAAATATTACGTTATATTATAAGGTATTTTCAATGATACACAGCATACTATGTTATATTATAAGCCATTATCAATGAGAGACTGCAAATATTACGTTATATAATATGGTATTTTGAATGATACACTGCATATTACGTTATATTATAAGGTATTTTCAATGATACACAGTATACTATGTTATATTATAAGACATTTTCAATGATAGACTGCAAATACTACGTTATTTTATAAGGTATTTTCAATGATACACAGCATACTATGTTATATTATAAGACATTTTCAATGATAGACTGCAAATATTACGTTATATAATATGGTATTTTCAATGATACACTGCATATTACGTTATATTATAAGGCATTTTCAATGATAGGCTGCAAATATTACGTTATATTATAAGGTATTTTGAATGATACACTGCATATTAGATTATATTATAAGATATTTGCAATGATACACTGCATATTAGATTATATTATAAGATATTTTCAATGATACACTGCATATTAGATTATATTATAAGATTTTTTCAATGATAGACTACATATTACATTACATTATAAGGTATTTTCAATGATACACTGCATATTACGTTATATTATAAGGTATTTTCAATGATACACTGCATATTACGTTATATTACAAGGCATTTTCAATGATAGACTGCAAATATTACGTTATATAATATGGTATTTTGAATGATACACTGCATATTGCGTTATATTATAAGGTATTTTCAATGATAGACTGCAAATATTACGTTATATTATAGGGTATTTTCAATGATACACAGCATACTATGTTATATTATAAGCCATTTTCAATGAGAGACTGCAAATATTACGTTATATAATATGGTATTTTGAATGATACACTACATATTACATTACATTATAAGGTATTTTCAATGATACACTGCATATTACGTTATATTATAAGGTATTTTCAATGATACACAGCATACTATGTTATATTATAAGGCATTTTCAATGATAGACTGCAAATATTACGTTATATTATAAGGTATTTTGAATGATACACTGCATATTAGATTATATTATAAGATATTTTCAATGATACACTGCATATTAGATTATATTATAAGATTTTTTCAATGATAGACTGCAAATATTACGTTATATTATAAGGTATTTTGAATGATACACTGCATATTAGATTATATTATAAGGCATTTTCAATGATAGACTGCAAATATTACGTTATATTATAAGGTATTTTGAATGATACACTGCATATTAGATTATATTATAAGATATTTTCAATGATACACTGCATATTAGATTATATTATAAGATTTTTTCAATGATAGACTACATATTACATTACATTATAAGGTATTTTCAATGATACACTGCATATTACGTTATATTATAAGGTATTTTCAATGATACACAGCATACTATGTTATATTATAAGGCATTTTCAATGATAGACTGCAAATATTACGTTATATTATAAGGTATTTTGAATGATACACTGCATATTAGATTATATTATAAGATATTTTCAATGATACACTGCATATTAGTATATTATTAGATATTTTCAATGATACACTGCATATTACGTTATATTATAAGGTTTTTTTCAATGAAACACTGCATATTACGTTATATCATAAGGTATTTTCAATGATACACTGCATATTACGTTATATTACAAGCCATTTTCAATGATAGACTGCAAATATTACGTTATATAATATGGTATTTTCAATGATACACTGCATATTACGTTATATTATAAGGTATTTTCAATGATACACTGCATATTACGTTATATTACAAGGCATTTTCAATGATAGACTGCAAATATTACGTTATATAATATGGTATTTTGAATGATACACTGCATATTACGTTATATTATAAGGCATTTTCAATGATAGACTGCAAATATTACGTTATATTATAAGGTATTTTGAATGATACACTGCATATTAGATTATATTATAAGATATTTGCAATGATACACTGCATATTAGATTATATTATAAGATTTTTTCAATGATAGACTACATATTACATTACATTATAAGGTATTTTCAATGATACACTGCATATTACGTTATATTATAAGGTATTTTCAATGATACACAGCATACTATGTTATATTATAAGGCATTTTCAATGATAGACTGCAAATATTACGTTATATTATAAGGTATTTTGAACGATACACTGCATATTAGATTATATTATAAGATATTTGCAATGATACACTGCATATTGCATTATTTTATAAGGTATTTTCAATGATACACTGCATATTACGTTATATTATAAGGTATTTTCAATGATACACAGCATACTATGTTATATTATAAGGCATTTTCAATGATAGACTGCAAATATTAGGTTATATTATAAGGTATTTTGAATGATACACTGCATATTAGATTATATTATAAGATATTTTCAATGATACACTGCATATTAGATTATATTATAAGATTTTTTCAATGATAGACTGCAAATATTACGTTATATTATAAGGTATTTTGAATGATACACTGCATATTAGATTATATTATAAGATATTTTCAATGATACACTGCATATTAGATTATATTATAAGATTTTTTCAATGATACACTGCATATTAGATTATATTATAAGATTTTTTCAATGATAGACTACATATTACATTACATTATAAGGTATTTTCAATGATACACTGCATATTACGTTATATTATAAGGTATTTTCAATGATACACTGCATATTACGTTATATTACAAGGCATTTTCAATGATAGACTGCAAATATTACGTTATATAATATGGTATTTTGAATGATACACTGCATATTGCGTTATATTATAAGGTATTTTCAATGATAGACTGCAAATATTACGTTATATTATAAGGTATTTTCAATGATACACAGCATACTATGTTATATTATAAGCCATTTTCAATGAGAGACTGCAAATATTACGTTATATAATATGGTATTTTGAATGATACACTGCATATTACGTTATATTATAAGGTATTTTCAATGATACACAGCATACTATGTTATATTATAAGCCATTATCAATGAGAGACTGCAAATATTACGTTATATAATATGGTATTTTGAATGATACACTGCATATTACGTTATATTATAAGGTATTTTCAATGATACACAGTATACTATGTTATATTATAAGACATTTTCAATGATAGACTGCAAATACTACGTTATTTTATAAGGTATTTTCAATGATACACAGCATACTATGTTATATTATAAGACATTTTCAATGATAGACTGCAAATATTACGTTATATAATATGTTATTTTCAATGATACACTGCATATTACGTTATATTATAAGGCATTTTCAATGATAGGCTGCAAATATTACGTTATATTATAAGGTATTTTGAATGATACACTGCATATTAGATTATATTATAAGATATTTGCAATGATACACTGCATATTAGATTATATTATAAGATATTTTCAATGATACACTGCATATTAGATTATATTATAAGATTTTTTCAATGATAGACTACATATTACATTACATTATAAGGTATTTTCAATGATACACTGCATATTACGTTATATTATAAGGTATTTTCAATGATACACTGCATATTACGTTATATTACAAGGCATTTTCAATGATAGACTGCAAATATTACGTTATATAATATGGTATTTTGAATGATACACTGCATATTGCGTTATATTATAAGGTATTTTCAATGATAGACTGCAAATATTACGTTATATTATAGGGTATTTTCAATGATACACAGCATACTATGTTATATTATAAGCCATTTTCAATGAGAGACTGCAAATATTACGTTATATAATATGGTATTTTGAATGATACACTGCATATTACGTTATATTATAAGGTATTTTCAATGATAGACTGCAAATATTACGTTATATTATAGGGTATTTTCAATGATACACAGCATACTATGTTATATTATAAGCCATTTTCAATGAGAGACTGCAAATATTACGTTATATAATATGGTATTTTGAATGATACACTACATATTACATTACATTATAAGGTATTTTCAATGATACACTGCATATTACGTTATATTATAAGGTATTTTCAATGATACACTGCATATTACGTTATATTATAAGGCATTTTCAATGATAGACTGCAAATATTACGTTATATAATATGGTATTTTGAATGATACACTGCATATTACGTTATATTATAAGGCATTTTCAATGATAGACTGCAAATATTACGTTATATTATAAGGTATTTTGAATGATACACTGCATATTAGATTATATTATAAGATATTTGCAATGATACACTGCATATTAGATTATATTATAAGATTTTTTCAATGATAGACTACATATTACATTACATTATAAGGTATTTTCAATGATACACTGCATATTACGTTATATTATAAGGTATTTTCAATGATACACAGCATACTATGTTATATTATAAGGCATTTTCAATGATAGACTGCAAATATTACGTTATATTATAAGGTATTTTGAACGATAGACTGCATATTAGATTATATTATAAGATATTTGCAATGATACACTGCATATTGCATTATTTTATAAGGTATTTTCAATGATACACTGCATATTACGTTATATTATAAGGTATTTTCAATGATACACAGCATACTATGTTATATTATAAGGCATTTTCAATGATAGACTGCAAATATTAGGTTATATTATAAGGTATTTTGAATGATACACTGCATATTAGATTATATTATAAGATATTTTCAATGATACACTGCATATTAGATTATATTATAAGATTTTTTCAATGATAGACTGCAAATATTACGTTATATTATAAGGTATTTTGAATGATACACTGCATATTAGATTATATTATAAGATATTTGCAATGATACACTGCATATTAGATTATATTATAAGATATTTTCAATGATACACTGCATATTAGATTATATTATAAGATTTTTTCAATGATAGACTGCAAATATTACGTTATATTATAAGGTATTTTGAATGATACACTGCATATTAGATTATATTATAAGATATTTGCAATGATACACTGCATATTAGATTATATTATAAGATATTTTCAATGATACACTGCATATTAGATTATATTATAAGATTTTTTCAATGATAGACTACATATTACATTACATTATAAGGTATTTTCAATGATACACTGCATATTACGTTATATTATAAGGTATTTTCAATGATACACTGCATATTACGTTATATTACAAGGCATTTTCAATGATAGACTGCAAATATTACGTTATATAATATGGTATTTTGAATGATACACTGCATATTGCGTTATATTATAAGGTATTTTCAATGATAGACTGCAAATATTACGTTATATTATAAGGTATTTTCAATGATACACAGCATACTATGTTATATTATAAGCTATTTTCAATGAGAGACTGCAAATATTACGTTATATAATATGGTATTTTGAATGATACACTGCATATTACGTTATATTATAAGGTATTTTCAATGATACACAGCATACTATGTTATATTATAAGACATTTTCAATGATAGACTGCAAATACTACGTTATTTTATAAGGTATTTTCAATGATACACAGCATACTATGTTATATTATAAGGCATTTTCAATGATAGACTGCAAATATTACGTTATATAATATGGTATTTTCAATGATACACTGCATATTACGTTATATTATAAGGCATTTTCAATGATAGACTGCAAATATTACGTTATATTATAAGGTATTTTGAATGATACACTGCATATTAGATTATATTATAAGATATTTGCAATGATACACTGCATATTAGATTATATTATAAGATATTTTCAATGATACACTGCATATTAGATTATATTATAAGATTTTTTCAATGATAGACTACATATTACATTACATTATAAGGTATTTTCAATGATCACTGCATATTACGTTATATTATAAGGTATTTTCAATGATACACTGCATATTACGTTATATTACAAGGCATTTTCAATGATAGACTGCAAATATTACGTTATATAATATGGTATTTTGAATGATACACTGCATATTGCGTTATATTATAAGGTATTTTCAATGATAGACTGCAAATATTACGTTATATTATAAGGTATTTTCAATGATACACAGCATACTATGTTATATTATAAGCCATTTTCAATGAGAGACTGCAAATATTACGTTATATAATATGGTATTTTGAATGATACACTGCATATTACGTTATATTATAAGGTATTTTCAATGATACACAGCATACTATGTTATATTATAAGACATTTTCAATGATAGACGGCAAATACTACGTTATATTATAAGGTATTTTCAATGATACACAGCATACTATGTTATATTATAAGCCATTTTCAATGAGAGACTGCAAATATTACGTTATATAATATGGTATTTTGAATGATACACTGCATATTACGTTATATTATAAGGTATTTTCAATGATACACAGCATACTATGTTATATTATAAGACATTTTCAATGATAGACTGCAAATATTACGTTATATTATAAGGTATTTTGAATGATACACTGCATATTAGATTATATTATAAGATTTTTTCAATGATAGACTACATATTACATTACATTATAAGGTATTTTCAATGATACACTGCATGTTACGTTATATTACAAGGCATTTTCAATGATAGACTGCAAATATTACGTTATATAATATGGTATTTTGAATGATACACTGCATATTGCGTTATATTATAAGGTATTTTCAATGATAGACTGCAAATATTACGTTATATTATAAGGTATTTTCAATGATACACAGCATACTATGTTATATTATAAGCCATTTTCAATGAGAGACTGCAAATATTACGTTATATAATATGGTATTTTGAATGATACACTGCATATTGCGTTATATTATAAGGTATTTTCAATGATAGACTGCAAATATTACGTTATATTATAAGGTATTTTCAATGATACACAGCATACTATGTTATATTATAAGGTATTTTCAATGATAGACTGCAAATATTACGTTATATTATAAGGTATTTTCAATGATACACAGCATACTATGTTATATTATAAGCCATTTTCAATGAGAGACTGCAAATATTACGTTATATAATATGGTATTTTGAATGATACACTGCATATTACGTTATATTATAAGGTATTTTCAATGATACACAGCATACTATGTTATATTATAAGACATTTTCAATGATAGACGGCAAATACTACGTTATATTATAAGGTATTTTCAATGATACACTGCATATTCCGTTATATTATAAGGTATTTTCAATGATACACAGCATACTATGTTATATTATAAGACATTTTCAATGATAGACTGCAAATATTACGTTATATAATATGGTATTTTCAATGATACACTGCATATTACGTTATATTATAAGGCATTTTCAATGATAGACTGCAAATATTACGTTATATTATAAGGTATTTTGAATGATACACTGCATATTAGATTATATTATAAGATTTTTTCAATGATAGACTACATATTACATTACATTATAAGGTATTTTCAATGATACACTGCATGTTACGTTATATTACAAGGCATTTTCAATGATAGACTGCAAATATTACGTTATATAATATGGTATTTTGAATGATACACTGCATATTGCGTTATATTATAAGGTATTTTCAATGATAGACTGCAAATATTACGTTATATTATAAGGTATTTTCAATGATACACAGCATACTATGTTATATTATAAGACATTTTCAATGATAGACTGCAAATACTACGTTATATTATAAAGTATTTTCAATGATACACTGCATATTGCGTTATATTATAAGGTATTTTCAATTATACACTGCATATTACGTTATATTACAAGCCATTTTCAATGATAGACAGTAGGAAGACTATGTCTTTTCTAACTCAGGGTGGTTCCCCCCATGTGGGGGAGGGGGTAACCCCCCCCCCCGGCCATTGCCCCCCCCCTTTCCCTTTGGGAGGGGACTTGCCCCCTCCCCCTCCCCTTCCCCCTCCCCTTCCCCCTCCCCACCCCTCCCTCCCCCCTCCCTCTGGGGAGGGGTTTTTTCGGGGGTCACCCCCAGACCGAACCGAGCGGACTTTTTCGGGGGTCACCCCCAGACCGAACCGAGCGGTCTTTTTCGGGAGTCACCCCCAGACCTAACCGGGGCGGTCTTTTTCGGGAGTCACCCCCAGACCTAACCGGGGCGGTCTTTTTCGGGAGTCACCCCCAGACCTAACCGGGCCATCTTTTTTCGGGGTCACCCGCGGTCTTTTTCGGGGGTCACCCCCAGACGCGGTTTTTTTCGGGGGGGGGGGGGTCCGCGGGGGATCGCGAATTTTTTGGGGGGTCAAGGCCTGATTTTTTCGCGAATGTTTTTCGGGAGAGTGACGTCACAAAGGATAGGAGTGGAGGTAGGTGGATTTTTGTGACGTCACAGCGGTATCCTCTCGCGCACGAACCGCATACTTTGGCGATCTAACCGAGAATGATGGAACAGACGCCTCTCAGACCCCGCCCGTTCTTTCCTGCAGTGGTGGTGGCGGAAGTCGTTTTGCTGAGTAATCAGTTGTAATGTTATGCCCCTTTGACATCAGGGAATCTCGCATTTTTGCAACCGAGCACTTTGCTGAGTAATCAGTTTGTTGTAATGTTATACCCCCCTTTGAAATCTCGGCAAACACACCCGACCAAATATTATAATTTCTTTTAAGACGCTATTTGATTGACCCTGACATTTTTTTTATGTAATATGATACCCCTTGGGAACGAACAGGAATCTCGGGGACAGGAAATGTAAATCATGCATTAAATGTCAGAGAAATATCCTTTTGAAATTATTATAACTTCTTTTAAGACGTTATAAATATATTTACATATGTTTAAAGATGTCAGTCTCTAGCGAGAATGTATTCACGAGAAACCAATCGCAGATCGTGATTTTGTTTAATACAATTTTAAATCTCTTTTGTTCAAATCCTGAACATGAGCAAAGAGAAGACGCAATTAGTGGAGGAACTGCATGCTCCCGCCAGACGGATTTTTCCACGACGTCGAGTTTTAGTGCATGGGTATGACGATCTGTGGCAAGCCGATCTCGTAGATATGCAGCCTCATGCGCGTATAAATGGCGGTAACAAGTACATATTAACGGTTATCGATGTGCTATCCAAATATGCTTGGGGCATGCCACTCAAGACTAAAAGTGGAGGTGAGGTAGCTAAAGCGTTCACAAAGATATTTCGCAATCGTTGTCCAAAAAATTTGCAAACCGATCAAGGAAAGGAATTTTATAACAATGAGGTGCAAAAACTCTTGACGAAACACGGTATTAGGCATTATTCTACGTATTCGATTATGAAGGCTTCCATCGTAGAACGGTTCAATCGTACATTGAAGAATACCATGTGGAAAGAGTTTACACTTAATGGAACCTATAAATGGGTCGATGCGCTACCGCGACTAGTTGCAAAGTACAATGCGCAAAAGCACAGAACTATTGGAATGCGACCGTGTGATGTCACCCCTGCTATTTCCGACAGGCTCTTAGACACCGTATATAACAACATAAAGATTGCCGCGCCGGCGAAATTCAGTGTGGGTCAGTCTGTACGCGTCAGCAAATTTAAAACCGTTTTTGATAAAGGTTACACACCAAATTGGACCACTGAGGTGTTCAAGATAGTCAAGGTACAAGCAACTAATCCGGCGACATATCTGCTGCAAGATTCCCGTGGAAACCCCGTTGCTGGAGGATTCTACGAATATGAGCTGCATCGCGTTGCCGATCCAGATGTATACTTAGTGGAGAAAGTGTTGCGCAGAAAAGGAAATAAGGTGTATGTAAAATAGCTAGGATTGAGTAATGTGAACAATTCGTGGATAAACAAAGACAATTTATTATAAACAACTTAGCCTGTTCAAATAAAAAACACAATCTTCTATTTACATTGAATATTAGCAATTTTTATAGTTACAAAGGAATCCGATAATGACCCCATGGTAGCGTTTCCGTCGAGTTGGGTATGATATACCGTTTGTCATCGTATGGACTCAGAGCAATTTTTCGTTCTGATACTTATTTTTACAAGACAATTGGTAAAAAATTAAAATAATACTTTTTCCAGTGGTGCGGTCTCCTTTTTTATCCTGTTTAAAAAATATTTTCAATTAATAAATATTACAAAAACGTTTTTATTCATGTTTTCTTTAAAAAAAATTTTTTACCTCGATTTCCGCACACGTCTGTACCTCATTGATGGAAATATTGATCAGCATGTATCTTTTAAATAATCGATTAACCATGTACGAAATGTTTGGATTTCGCGGAGACAACAATGGCGTGGTTTTGTAGTGTGTCGTTTTGCGTAACAGTGAAGTCGACACGGTATGTCAGCAATTTGGTACACGGGATCGCGAACTAATACATCATATTTTGGACAGCCAAAATTTTCTAAATTTATTGATGTTATGTCTAATTTTCCAAGAATGTCTCTCTCGAAACACCCGCCTTTGTACGCTACGACGGGGTTCGATTGATCGCGCACAAAATTTTTTATGACATTGACTACGTCGTCCTGTTGATATCTTTCAAAACCAAAATCCGTAAATGGAATCCCATGTACGAAATTGCTGACATACCATGCCGACTTTTTGTCCGCCTCGCTTAAACGATGAAAGTTTTTCCCCAGATGAAATTCGGCGAGTTCGAATGAGCCGTCGCAAACATTAATAATGGCTAATTCTTTGGGGAAAAATTTCTTTTCGACAACGAATCCATCCATATCGATTATTTGTGTGATTTGATGAGCCATCTAAAAAAATGTTTCCAACCATTGATTTCGTTTTAAAAAAATTTTTTTAAATTTATTGTACTTACGATTGAGTGTACTATAAATCCGCAGACGGTGATATAACTTAGCATGGGACTGCGAAGAGCATTTTATAACAAACTTCACATCCCTACTCGATACAATTACTACCACAGCGACTCTGTTAAAAGTGCAAACATTGTTGTCCGGATAGATTTCGGTAGCAGAGATAATGTGCCAGTCGACACATCTGCATACGATATATTTCATTACATAAAAAAATGTCAGGGTCAATCAAATAACCTCTTAAATGCTGTTTTAAAAGAAGTTATAATATTTCGCCGGATGTGTCGAGATTCCCTGACTCCTATCATTACAAAAACTGATTACTCAGCAAACTTATTTCTTCGTCTTAAAAGAAGTTATAATATTTAACCCGCAAGTACTGCGGCTAAAAAGTAAAAAAACTGGTTTTGGAATTAAAAAATTGTATATTTTTTCATTTATTTATTAAAAATCTTAATTGTCATTTCCATGCACAATATAATCATGTAATAATATTGATATAATTGTTCGGGTCTTGCGCGCATCACTGCCGAGTAAAATTTAATTCGACGTAACCTTGCAATTTATGGACTTCAGCCATTATTTCTCGCCGCAGCTTCGAACACATGATGTCGCATTTTTTTCTGCTTCATTAGACATTTTTAAAATTGTTTTACGTGTTTCCTTGAAGATGCGCTCCTCCAATCGATTTAATGTTTTCAGAATATGCGCCATTTCCTTGTCCAAGCATGTCTTATTCACTGCATCGGCATCGTTCGTCGGGTATGCCAAACCTCCAAGCTTTCGGTCTCTCGCGTCGAAAGCGTCGCCATTGAGACAAAGCGCACTCCGTCTCACGTAATTCTTGCATGTTACATCATCCTTATTTGACTCGTTTCGCAACGTAACACCGAACTTGTTGATTGACATCGTGAAACTATTGAACACATTCAAAACCATCTTTAATTTATAATCAGACCCGCTTCTCGGAGCTCCTCTATGATTAACATGATTTCGTTATCATGGCCTGTATGTCCAGCAGCTCGCGATGACGCAAGCAATCTTATTCTATCCACTAATTCGTTGGGATCATCCCAATGTACATAATCAATCGCATTATCGGTAACCATCATGTTCTCCGGTAGTGTATTCATCAAAGTTGACTTGGGGGCAAACCCTCTTCCAGTGCGAGGTCGTGTTTCAAGCAGTGATGCAATTACATGTTTATACTTGTATCCTTTGTTACTCAATGGGGGATTTGCAGCACTATGGTTGCGCCTGTGCGCATTTGTCGTCAGCAGAATACTCTTATATTTCTGTTTGTCAGCATCGGTGTATATCGTATCGTCGGGCATTCTCTTGAAAATTAGTTCGAAAAGGCCAGGCGTTCCTCTGTATTTTACATTATCGATGATTATATTATCTTCCATGTCTACGTCGAAATTCTTATCCCCAAGCATCAATGTATTTTTATCATAGTACACACCATACACGTGGTCAACCTGTTTTTTCTTATCCGTGATAAATAAGTTCAAATATTCCTGCGACAGCGGTCCTAGATTCTGAGTCAAATATGTAGTGGCTTCATCATGCTGTTCGGGATTCTCAACAATCTCACGCATTGTCGTTTCGAGAATATTTTGTTCAAGTGTTTCTGCTTCGTCTGTCCATACTTCTTCTGCAGGAGGTTCGGAATCTGGGCAAAGTCGTTTCGATAATCGATGAGGTGTTGGTTTTAAAGGTGTTTCCGCACGTAATCTTTTCAATCCGCGATACCGAGGCGTAGCGTTTAGCGGCTTTAATCCGCAATATTGGAGTGCAGCGTTAAGCACGGGCGGCTGATGCAATGGGGACTCTGAAGAGGTCTCTCCATGATATTCAGGTGTAACGTTAATCACGGGCAATTGATGTTTGGATGTCGACTCTGAAGATGTCTCTTCAGGAATTGGGCTGGGAAATGGTTTTGTGTTTTCAATCAATTCTTTCAAGGGTCTTATCACAGGTTGCAAGCTATGTTCCAACACCGCATCGGTATCCATTTTTCCGACCTTTAGCGCTAAGTATTTTTTTCGTATAGCTTCGCTCGTCTTGGCAATATCTTTTGTTAACACTTCTTTTTCCATCTTTTGTTCAACAGAATTTCGACCCATGCTCGATTAGAAACGTTTTAACACTGTTCTACAACCGTTCGATCTCGTTCAATGCCCGTTCGACAACCGTTCGATGTCGTTCAATGCCCGTTCGACAACCGTTCTACGTTGAACGTGCACGTTCAACACCCCGTTCGACAACCGTTCAATGCCTGTTCAATGCCCGTTCATTGCCGTTCGACAACCGTTCGACACCCATTCAATGTCGTTCGACAACCGTTGAATGCCCGTTCGATGCCGTTCGACACCCGTTCTACACCCCGTTCGATGCCGTTCGACACCCGTTTGATGTTCGTTCGATGCCGTTCGACAACTGTTCGACACCCGTTCGATGCCGTTCGACACCGCGTTCTACACCCGTTCAATGTCGTTCGACACCCGTTCGACAACCGTTCGACAACCGTTCAATGCCCGTTCAATGCCGTTCGACACCCGTTCAATCACGTCACAGGTTGGCAGCCGAATGATGTAGTTATAATACGACATAGTCATTAAATCCTCGTCGATAGCGACCTCTATGCATAGGACTATCCTTGTCTATAACCACAAATCCATAGTTTTGTTGCCAACATTTTGCACACAGTTTGTTAAATTGTCCAAACGTCATATCGGTATTTACGTGATCGTCATACACATGACGTAAATTCATGTTGTCCTGTTTGAATAGTAGTAAGAGATTGGTATTATCGCGAATCAGGTGCTTTGGAATTCTTGCATACGATTGGCATAGATACAGACTGTCCACTTTTGAATGTCTACCCATGGAAAAGTACTCTCTAATCACATCCTGCTTATCGCACGCCACATCATCAAATATAAATATAGAATTTGGTAGAGCTTCATTAGGTGGAACGACGTCGCTATTGTTTGAAAAAGGAAAGTAGCCAACATTCTCTACGGATGAGAGCAGCTTTTCCAAATATTGGTATTTTGGCTGTTGCAGCGATTTTGAATATACATACACGTTTTCGAATCGCATACCATTAGGGCTTTCCAACAAGCTAATGACAACATTAGTTTTCCCACAATTGGAAGGGTCACACACTATACCGCGTACAGTGTTAGGTAATAATGGTCCATGTCTCAGAACATGATGCATAATATTATCAAACTTTCTGTCTGAAAACACTCGAATTTTCACAGGCTGCCTTACGAACCGCATCGCAGCTGTTGCAACAATAACATATAAGCGGGGTATGGGAAATATTTATACAAACGCGATCCAGAGATATCAATCAGTCTATAAATGACTTTCGTACTGGCGACACATGGACGGACCACCTATGAAAAAGGATCGTTACTCGCGCATACGGCGGCAGGGAGCAGGACTTCTAAATACCCTAATAAATAAATTGCCGTTTGAGTTACATATACCAGGATATCAATTTTGTGGACCCGGCACACGTTTGCAGGAACGCTTGGCTCGCGGCGATCGTGGCATAAATCCATTAGACTCGGCCTGTAGAGAACACGACATTGCATACTCTCAAAACAAAGATTTGACGAATCGTCACAAGGCAGATCAAATTTTAGCTGATCGAGCACGTCAACGCATAACTGCGAAGGACGCTACGTTAGGCGAAAAGACTGTTGCGACAGCTGTTTGGGCTGCGATGAAAGCTAAGTCGAAGCTTGGGATGGGGCTCAAGAAAAAAAAGAACAGCGGTAAGAAGAAGAAGACGCGAGTTCTACCGATAGCAAAGCGAGGTGGTTTCCTACCGTTCCTCTTACCTGCATTGTCAGCTATAGGGGCGTTGACGGGCGGTGCTGCTGGCGTAGCGAAGGCTGTGAACGATGCCAAGGCTGCGCGAAAACAGTTGGAGGAATTGCAACGTCATAACCATGCTATGGAAGGTCGCGGAATTTATCTCGCACCCTACAAGAAGGGTACCGGTTTAAGGAAAAAAAAAAGTTCAATCCATGAAAAACTAGGGACACAGCCGATGACAAATGTTCAGCTTGAGGATATAGGAAGAAAGAATATACCATATTTTCGCGGAGTATACATGCGCGATAGTCTTCCGGCGAGAGCAAATGTAAATGAGAGCGGTATAGTAAACTTGGACGATAGTATCGGTCCGGGAACACATTGGGTCGCATACGTGAAACGCAATCGTACCGTAAAATATTTTGATAGCTTTGGTAATCTACGTCCACCTGTGGAACTTATTGCATACTTTGGATCATCCGCAACAATTACTTACAATCATGCACGTTTTCAAAATTTCGATCAAACCATATGCGGGCAACTGTGTGTAAAATTTCTCGAGGAAAACTCATTATAAATGCACATTACCGACAAGTACAATTTCATTACATTCTTTACCCCTTTCGCATAAACATGACGCCCTCGTCGTTGACACTGACGTTAACGGGTAAGAGCAGCATGCTCGCAGTCCAATACTTTCCCGCGATAGATTTGAGTGGTCATGAATACGAACTAGGTCTCGTGGATTTTGAAACGTTTAACACGATAGCGAACGTCGATGCTCGCAACAATAAATTTTATTTTGGTGAAAATGACGAAGAAATTGTCATTCCCGAAGGATCTTACGAACTGGATGCAATCGATAAGTACTTGAAACGGGAAATACTGCGAAGATATCCCAACAGGCATGATTCGGGGAACGATGAATACCCTCTCGTCATACGTGCTAACAATAATACGATGAAGAGTGAAATATACTGCTCCTATAAGATTAATTTTGAGAAACCTAATAACATAGGATCGCTACTTGGATTTTCTGCAAACCGTATTCTCCCACGTAAAATGTGGCATGAGTCTAACGCTCCTGTGAACATCATAAGCATCAACGTGATCAGAGTGGAATGCAGCATAACAGCTGGTTCGTACAGTAATGACAAACCTGTACACATTATTCACGAATTTTCACCTAGGGTTCCTCCAGGATATAAGATCTCAGAAACGCCGCCGCGAGTCATTTACCTTCCTATCGTCGTGCGGATAATAGACGATTTAGAAATACGTCTGCTTGACCAAAATAATCGTCTGATCGATTTTCGTGGAGAAGAAATCACTGTTAGACTACATGTAAGACGGCGAGATCCCCGCTCCTACGAATAAGTGTTGTATTATGCTTGTGTATAACAAAGCGAACGAACCTCTAATTCCGACTGCTGCAACAAATACATTCATCGACACAGTAAGTCGGGCAAATTATCGTGTCACACCATCGTCGAGGAGGAACCTGCTGAGCTTGCAGAACGTGCGTTTTCTACAATCGTTGGGATTTGTTGTAAAGCAATAATGTCTGACATTCTGGCCATTGGCAATACACCGACCTCCGATAATCGTATAACCAAGATAGAAGTGCACACGTATAATCCCTATGCAAATACTACTCTCGGAAATAGCGATGAAATAAGAATACCGATACAGCAGCAAGATCTGTATACGCTACCGTGCGAGAGTTTCTTGTACATTGAAGGAAAAGTTATTTTAGCAGAGGCTCCACCTGAAGGAACAAGCAACAATGTTACTCTCGATACCAATTGTGCTGCTTTCATGTTTGATGAAATTCGATATGAACTAAATGGCGTTGAAATAGATCGCTGTAAAAATCCTGGAATAACGACTGCGTTAAAAACACACGTGTCCATCTCCCCCGGAAGAAGTAAAGCATTGGCCACCGCTGGCTGGTATCGTAAACTGGATGGCGCAGATTTCAATTTCTGTATACCATTCAATATGCTCTTTGGCTTCGGTGAAGATTATAACAAGATAACCGTTAATGTGCGTCAAGAGTTGGTCTTAATTCGATCACGAAACGATCTAAACGCGTTGAATGGTTCTAGTATTTTAAGACCTAAAATCGAATTATTCAAAGTTCAGTGGCGAATGCCGCACATAAGTCTTGAAGAAGTAACCAAATTGTCGTTACTACGCATTCTCGAGAGAGGACAAATGATACCTATGAGTTTTCGCTCTTGGGATCTATACGAATATCCACATTTACAAACAACGACGATGCATACGTGGGCCATCAAGACTAACACAACTGGAGAAACCACGCTTCATCATATTCGCATTGCAGAATGATAGGAAGAATCAATTGCATAAGACTGCTAATCAATTCGACGATTGTAAACTGTCAAACATACGTTTGTACCTAAATTCGGAATCATACCCATACGATGACCTAAACTTGGACTTTGAAAAAAATAAGTATGCGGTACTTTACGATATGTACGCAAAATTTCAAAACTCGTATTATGGCGATCGATGCAGTGAGCCGCTATTGGACGAATTAGAGTTCTTATCACGTGGCCCATTTGTGGTCATAGACTGCTCTCGTCAAAACGAGTCTGTTAAAAGTGCTACAATTGATGTCCGCATAGATTTCGAATGCAGAGATAATGTGCCAGTCAACACAGCTGCATACTGCTTGATTATACATGATCGTATAGTCGAGTACAGCCCGTTGACCAACGTAGTGCACAGAATACTTTAACAAGCGGCGATGGTTCATCTAACGTTTGTCGATGTACAAGGGTTCAAGATCGAGTCAAACGAATTCATTGTAAAAGAAGCGGCCATTTTACGGGATGGAAATAAACTATTGCACTGGATATTCGAGCCACCATTTGGGTTCCACCGATTGACTGCTGCCGAAACACGTCAGGTTCGATGGCTAACGAGAAAACATCATGGAATCGGGTGGATGGACGGATATGTTCCATACAAAGAAGCTGGAAGCTGTTTGAAACTAGCCCTGGAAAATACGCAGCAGGTCATTGTCAAGGGATTGGAAAAGAAAAAATGGCTGTGGAAATTAACTGGAATCGAGGCTCTTGATGTGGATCTAGAGGATGTTCCAAGATTGTCGATGTTGCAAAAGGGGCTGCATAGATGTGCATTCCATACTGGCGTATGTGCCGTTGAAAATGTATTTAAACTGTGTAAAATATATAATGATCAATAAGAACCATATTTTTGAATAAAGAATATTATTTAACAAAGTTTTTTTCCGTATTTCTTAAAATGGTATAATATTTCACCCAATGTTGCCGACAAAATGCGCAGTTTGTGGTATAACATTACAAAAAATGATTACTCGGCAAACTTATTTCTAAGAATTTTTGGTATCATATTTCACCGGATGTGTTTGCCTCGTGCCGAGATTCCTTGCTGTGTTTGCATTTTTTCAAAAAGGGAGGGGGGGGGGGGTAGAGAGAGGCTATAAAACGCCATTGTTGGTTGGATCGACAAAGTATCAACTATGTGGTCCGCAACCGTCAACTCTCGAGCTACGCTGCAGAATAATGAGTTCAATCCTCCGCAATTAAACACACAGTAAGTACTCTGGCTACCGCTAAAAATGCTATTCAGTATTGTTTCTTTGCAACTGAAAAAAATGCATTTCATAATTGCTTCTTTTCTTATCAGCGCTGATAATTCGGAACAGAGGATCGTGCGCGCGGTGCGTATATTGGGTAGGAGATATCCCTTGACGAATACATTCTGCAAATACCTTGACATTGGAGTCCGAATTGGTGGTTGCTGTCACGTCGAGTTGGCTATAGGAGACAATCACGGCAATGAAATTCAGTTGTCTATGGCTACCTGGAAAGATCTTCTTCGAAAGAAGGAAGACATTCTGCGGAACATTGTCAACTCAGGGAATGCTGTGCATGTTGGTGATATAACTGTGGAGTTCTGTCAGTTAAACGATGATGTAAAGCTTGTAAAATTATCAAATTCGACTAAGTGCATACAGATTGCCCAGAAAACGATGAGAAGATTGTTTGATTTAGAATTTTGTATCGATCACATGTACTCTTGGCTATCCGAGAATCTATTCTGTGTACAAACTAAATATTGTAAGTTTATGCAAATAATATCTAATGTTACCGATGATTTTGCAAAAGCCATTGCAGAACATGACGATTTTGAACGCAATTCATTAATAGACACTGAATTGTTAGCTTTAGGCTTAGATGCTAATGAATTAATTAATTAATGAATTAATTAATGAATTAAACCCATTAGATGCTAATGGATTAATGCTAATAAAATAAAATCAAAAGGATATTTCTCTGACATTTAATGCATGATTTACATTTCCTGTCCCCGAGATTCCTGTTCGTTCCCAAGGGGTATCATATTACATAAAAAAAATGTCAGGGTCAATCAAATAGCGTCTTAAAAGAAATTATAATATTTGGTCGGGTGTGTTTGCCGAGATTTCAAAGGGGGGTATAACATTACAACAAACTGATTACTCAGCAAAGTGCTCGGTTGCAAAAATGCGAGATTCCCTGATGTCAAAGGGGCATAACATTACAACTGATTACTCAGCAAAACGACTTCCCCCACCACCACTGCAGGAAAGAACGGGCGGGGTCTGAGAGGCGTCTGTTCCATCATTCTCGGTTAGATCGCCAAAGTATGCGGTTCGTGCGCGAGAGGATACCGCTGTGACGTCACAAAAATCCACCTACCTCCACTCCTATCCTTTGTGACGTCACTCTCCCGAAAAACATTCGCGAAAAAATCAGGCCTTGACCCCCCAAAAAATTCGCGATCCCCCGCGGACCCCCCCCCCCCGAAAAACACCGCGTCTGGGGGTGACCCCCGAAAAAGACCGCGGGTGACCCCGAAAAAAGATGGCCCGGTTAGGTCTGTGGGTGACCCCCGAAAAAGACCGCCCCGGTTAGGTCTGGGGGTGACCCCTGAAAAAGATCGCCCCGGTTAGGTCTGGGGGTGACTCCCGAAAAAGACCGCCCCGGTTAGGTCTGGGGGTGACTCCCGAAAAAGTCCGCTCGGTTCGGTCTGGGGGTGACCCCCGAAAAAACCCCTCCCCAGAGGGAGGGGGGAGGGAGGGGTGGGGGAGGGGGAAGGGGAGGGGGAGGGGGCAAGCCCCCTCCCAAAGGGAAAGGGGGGGGCAATGGCCGGGGGGGGGTTACCCCCTCCCCCACATGGGGGGAACCACCCTGAGTTAGAAAAGACATAGTCTTCCTACTACAAATATACAGATTTCAGACTTCCTACTACAGACTGCAAATATTACGTTATATAATATGGTATTTTCAATGATACACTGCATATTACGTTATATTATAAGGCATTTTCAATGATAGACTGCAAATATTACGTTATATTATAAGGTATTTTCAATGATACACTGCATATTACGTTATATTATAAGGTATTTTCAATGATACACTGCATATTACGTTATATTACAAGGCATTTTCAATGATAGACTGAAAATATTACGTTATATAATATGGTATTTTGAATGATACACTGCATATTGCGTTATATTATAAGGTATTTTCAATGATAGACTGCAAATATTACGTTATATTATAAGGTATTTTCAATGATACACAGCATACTATGTTATATTATAAGCCATTTTCAATGAGAGACTGCAAATATTACGTTATATAATATGGTATTTTGAATGATACACTGCATATTACGTTATATTATAAGGTATTTTCAATGATACACAGCATACTATGTTATATTATAAGACATTTTCAATGATAGACGGCAAATGCTACATTATATTATAAGGTATTTTGAATGATACACTGCATATTGCGTTATATTATAAGGTATTTTCAATGATAGACTGCAAATATTACGTTATATTATAAGGTATTTTCAATGATACACAGCATACTATGTTATATTATAAGCCATTTTCAATGAGAGACTGCAAATATTACGTTATATAATATGGTATTTTGAATGATACACTGCATATTACGTTATATTATAAGGTATTTTCAATGATACACACCATACTATGTTATATTATAAGACATTTTCAATGATAGACGGCAAATGCTACATTATATTATAAGGTATTTTCAATGATACACTGCATATTGCGTTATATTATAAGGTATTTTCAATGATACACAGCATACTATGTTATATTATAAGACATTTTCAATGATAGACTGCAAATATTACGTTATATAATATGGTATTTTCAATGATACACTGCATATTACGTTATATTATAAGGCATTTTCAATGATAGACTGCAAATATTACGTTATATTATAAGGTATTTTGAATGATACACTGCATATTAGATTATATTATAAGATTTTTTCAATGATAGACTACATATTACATTACATTATAAGGTATTTTCAATGATACACTGCATGTTACGTTATATTACAAGGCATTTTCAATGATAGACTGCAAATACTACGTTATATTATAAGGTATTTTCAATGATACACTGCATATTGCGTTATATTATAAGGTATTTTCAATGATACACTGCGTATTACGTTATATTACAAGCCATTTTCAATGATAGACTGCAAATATTACGTTATATAATTTGGTATTTTCAATGATACACTGCATATTACGTTATATTATAAGGCATTTTCAATGATAGACTGCAAATATTACGTTATATTATAAGGTATTTTGAATGATACACTGCATATTAGATTATATTATAAGATATTTGCAATGATACACTGCATATTAGATTATATTATAAGATATTTGCAATGATACACTGCATATTACGTTATATTATAAGGTATTTTCAATGATACACTGCATATTACGTTATATTACAAGGCATTTTCAATGATAGACTGCAAATATTACGTTATATTATAAGGTATTTTCAATGATACACAGCATACTATGTTATATTATAAGACATTTTCAATGATAGACTGCAAATATTACGTTATATAATATGGTATTTTCAATGATACACTGCATATTACGTTATATTATATGGCATTTTCAATGATAGACTGCAAATATTACGTTATATTATAAGGTATTTTGAATGATACACTGCATATTAGATTATATTATAAGATATTTGCAATGATACACTGCATATTAGATTATATTATAAGATATTTTCAATGATACACTGCATATTAGATTATATTATAAGATTTTTTCAATGATAGACTACATATTACATTACATTATAAGGTATTTTCAATGATACACTGCATATTACGTTATATTATAAGGTATTTTCAATGATACACTGCATATTACGTTATATTACAAGGCATTTTCAATGATAGACTGCAAATATTACGTTATATAATATGGTATTTTGAATGATACACTGCATATTACGTTATATTATAAGGTATTTTCAATGATACACAGCATACTATGTTATATTATAAGACATTTTCAATGATAGACTGCAAATACTACGTTATATTATAAGGTATTTTCAATGATACACTGCATATTGCGTTATATTATAAGGTATTTTCAATGATACACTGCGTATTACGTTATATTACAAGCCATTTTCAATGATAGACTGCAAATATTACGTTATATAATATGGTATTTTCAATGATACACTGCATATTACGTTATATTATAAGGCATTTTCAATGATAGACTGCAAATATTACGTTATATTATAAGGTATTTTGAATGATACACTGCATATTAGATTATATTATAAGATATTTGCAATGATACACTGCATATTAGATTATATTATAAGATATTTGCAATGATACACTGCATATTACGTTATATTATAAGGTATTTTCAATGATACACTGCATATTACGTTATATTACAAGGCATTTTCAATGATAGACTGCAAATATTACGTTATATTATAAGGTATTTTCAATGATACACAGCATACTATGTTATATTATAAGCCATTATCAATGAGAGACTGCAAATATTACGTTATATAATATGGTATTTTGAATGATACACTGCATATTAGATTATATTATAAGATATTTGCAATGATACACTGCATATTAGATTATATTATAAGATATTTTCAATGATACACTGCATATTAGATTATATTATAAGATTTTTTCAATGATAGACTACATATTACATTACATTATAAGGTATTTTCAATGATACACTGCATATTACGTTATATTATAAGGTATTTTCAATGATACACTGCATATTACGTTATATTACAAGGCATTTTCAATGATAGACTGCAAATATTACGTTATATAATATGGTATTTTGAATGATACACTGCATATTGCGTTATATTATAAGGTATTTTCAATGATAGACTGCAAATATTACGTTATATTATAAGGTATTTTCAATGATACACAGCATACTATGTTATATTATAAGCCATTTTCAATGAGAGACTGCAAATATTACGTTATATAATATGGTATTTTGAATGATACACTGCATATTACGTTATATTATAAGGTATTTTCAATGATACACAGCATACTATGTTATATTATAAGACATTTTCAATGATAGACGGCAAATACTACGTTATATTATAAGGTATTTTCAATGATACACTGCATATTGCGTTATATTATAAGGTATTTTCAATGATACACAGCATACTATGTTATATTATAAGACATTTTCAATGATAGACTGCAAATATTACGTTATATAATATGGTATTTTCAATGATACACTGCATATTACGTTATATTATAAGGCATTTTCAATGATAGACTGCAAATATTACGTTATATTATAAGGTATTTTGAATGATACACTGCATATTAGATTATATTATAAGATTTTTTCAATGATAGACTACATATTACATTACATTATAAGGTATTTTCAATGATACACTGCATGTTACGTTATATTACAAGGCATTTTCAATGATAGACTGCAAATATTACGTTATATAATATGGTATTTTGAATGATACACTGCATATTGCGTTATATTATAAGGTATTTTCAATGATAGACTGCAAATATTACGTTATATAATATGGTATTTTCAATGATACACTGCATATTACGTTATATTATAAGGCATTTTCAATGATAGACTGCAAATATTACGTTATATTATAAGGTATTTTGAATGATACACTGCATATTAGATTATATTATAAGATATTTGCAATGATACACTGCATATTAGATTATATTATAAGATATTTTCAATGATACACTGCATATTAGATTATATTATAAGATTTTTTCAATGATAGACTACATATTACATTACATTATAAGGTATTTTCAATGATACACTGCATATTACGTTATATTATAAGGTATTTTCAATGATACACTGCATATTACGTTATATTACAAGGCATTTTCAATGATAGACTGCAAATATTACGTTATATAATATGGTATTTTGAATGATACACTGCATATTGCGTTATATTATAAGGTATTTTCAATGATACACAGCATACTATGTTATATTATAAGCCATTTTCAATGAGAGACTGCAAATATTACGTTATATAATATGGTATTTTGAATGATACACTGCATATTACGTTATATTATAAGGTATTTTCAATGATACACAGCATACTATGTTATATTATAAGACATTTTCAATGATAGACGGCAAATACTACGTTATATTATAAGGTATTTTCAATGATACACTGCATATTGCGTTATATTATAAGGTATTTTCAATGATACACAGCATACTATGTTATATTATAAGACATTTTCAATGATAGACTGCAAATATTACGTTATATAATATGGTATTTTGAATGATACACTGCATATTGCGTTATATTATAAGGTATTTTCAATGATAGACTACATATTACATTACATTATAAGGTATTTTCAATGATACACTGCATGTTACGTTATATTACAAGGCATTTTCAATGATAGACTGCAAATATTACGTTATATAATATGGTATTTTCAATGATACACTGCATATTACGTTATATTATAAGGCATTTTCAATGATAGACTGCAAATATTACGTTATATTATAGGGTATTTTGAATGATACACTGCATATTAGATTATATTATAAGATTTTTTCAATGATAGACTACATATTACATTACATTATAAGGTATTTTCAATGATACACTGCATGTTACGTTATATTACAAGGCATTTTCAATGATAGACTGCAAATATTACGTTATATAATATGGTATTTTGAATGATACACTGCATATTGCGTTATATTATAAGGTATTTTCAATGATAGACTGCAAATATTACGTTATATTATAAGGTATTTTCAATGATACACAGCATACTATGTTATATTATAAGCCATTTTCAATGAGAGACTGCAAATATTACGTTATATAATATGGTATTTTGAATGATACACTGCATATTACGTTATATTATAAGGTATTTTCAATGATACACAGCATACTATGTTATATTATAAGACATTTTCAATGATAGACTGCAAATACTACGTTATATTATAAGGTATTTTCAATGATACACTGCATATTGCGTTATATTATAAGGTATTTTCAATGATACACTGCATATTACGTTATATTACAAGCCATTTTCAATGATAGACTGCAAATATTACGTTATATAATATGGTATTTTCAATGATACACTGCATATTACGTTATATTATAAGGCATTTTCAATGATAGACTGCAAATATTACGTTATATTATAAGGTATTTTGAATGATACACTGCATATTAGATTATATTATAAGATATTTGCAATGATACACTGCATATTAGATTATATTATAAGATATTTTCAATGATACACTGCATATTAGATTATATTATAAGATTTTTTCAATGATAGACTACATATTACATTACATTATAAGGTATTTTCAATGATACACTGCATATTACGTTATATTATAAGGTATTTTCAATGATACACTGCATATTACGTTATATTAAAAGGCATTTTCAATGATAGACTGCAAATATTACGTTATATTATAAGGTATTTTGAACGATACACTGCATATTAGATTATATTACAAGGCATTTTCAATGATAGACTGCAAATATTACGTTATATTATAAGGTATTTTCAATGATACACAGCATACTATGTTATATTATAAGCCATTATCAATGAGAGACTGCAAATATTACGTTATATAATATGGTATTTTGAATGATACACTGCATATTAGATTATATTATAAGATATTTGCAATGATACACTGCATATTAGATTATATTATAAGATATTTTCAATGATACACTGCATATTGCGTTATATTATAAGGTATTTTCAATGATACACTGCGTATTACGTTATATTACAAGCCATTTTCAATGATAGACTGCAAATATTACGTTATATAATATGGTATTTTCAATTATACACTGCATATTACGTTATATTATAAGGCATTTTCAATGATAGACTGCAAATATTACGTTATATTATAAGGTATTTTGAATGATACACTGCATATTAGATTATATTATAAGATATTTGCAATGATACACTGCATATTAGATTATATTATAAGATATTTTCAATGATACACTGCATATTAGATTATATTATAAGATTTTTTCAATGATAGACTACATATTACATTACATTATAAGGTATTTTCAATGATACACAGCATACTATGTTATATTATAAGCCATTTTCAATGATAGACTGCAAATATTACGTTATATAATATGGTATTTTGAATGATACACTGCATATTGCGTTATATTATAAGGTATTTTCAATGATACACTGCATATTACGTTATATTATAAGGTATTTTCAATGATACACTGCATATTCCGTTATATTATAAGGTATTTTCAATGATACACTGCATATTACATTATATTATAAGGCATTTTCAATGATACAGTGCATACTACGTTATATTATAAGGTATTTTCAATGATACACAGCATACTACGTTATATTATAAGCCATTTTCAATGATAGACTGCAAATATTACGTTATATTATAAGGTATTTTGAATGATACACTGCATATTAGATTATATTATAAGGTATTTTCAATGATACACTGCATATTGCGTCATATTATAAGGTATTTTCAATGATACACAGCATACTATGTTATATTATAAGCCATTTTCAATGATAGACTGGAAATATTACGTTACATAATATGGTATTTTGAATGATACACTGCATATTGCGTTATATTATAAGGTATTTTCAATGATACACTGCATATTACGTTATATTATAAGGTATTTTGAATGATACACTGCATATTAGATTATATTATAAGATATTTTCAATGATAGACTGCATATTACATTACATTATAAGGTATTTTCAATGATACACTGCATATTACGTTATATTATAAGGTATTTTCAATGATACACTGCATATTACGTTATATTATAAGGAATTTTCATTGATACAGTGCATATTACATTATATTATAATGTATTTTCAATGATACACAGCATACTACGTCATATTATAAGGTATTTTCAATGATACACTGCATATTACGTTATATTATAAGGCATTTTCAATGATAGACTGCAAATATTAAGTTATATTATAAGGCATTTTCAATAATAGACTGCAAATATTACGTTATATTATAAGGTATTTTCAATGATACACTGCATAATAGATTATATTATAAGATATTTTCAATGATAGACTACATATTACATTACATTATAAGGTATTTTCAATGATACACAGCATACTATGTTATATTATAAGCAATTTTCAATGATAGACTGCAAATATTACGTTATATAATATGGTATTTTGAATGATACACTGCATATTGCGTTATATTATAAGGTATTTTCAATGATACACTGCATATTACGTTATATTATAAGGTATTTTCAATGATACACTGCATATTACGTTATATTATAAGGTATTATCAATGATACACTGCATATTACATTATATTATAAGGCATTTTCAATGATACAGTGCATACTACGTTATATTATAAGGTATTTTCAATGATACACAGCATACTACGTTATATTATAAGCCATTTTCAATGATAGACTGCAAATATTACGTTATATTATAAGGTATTTTGAATGATACACTGCATATTAGATTATATTATAAGGTATTTTCAATGATACACTGCATATTGCGTTATATTATAAGGTATTTTCAATGATACACTGCATATTACGTTATATTATAAGGTATTTTCAATGATACATTGCATATTACGTTATATCATAAGGTATTTTCTATGATACACTGCATATTGCATTATTTTATAAGGTATTTTCAATGATACACTGCATATTACGTTATATTATAAGGTATTTTCAATGATACACTGCATATTACGTTATATTATAAGGTATTTTCAATGATACACAGCATACTATGTTATATTATAAGCAATTTTCAATGATAGACTGGAAATATTACGTTATATAATATGGTATTTTGAATGATACACTGCATATTGCGTTATATTATAAGGTATTTTCAATGATACACTGCATATTACGTTATATTATAAGGTATTTTCAATGATACACTGCATATTACGTTATATTATAAGGTATTATCAATGATACACTGCATATTACATTATATTATAAGGCATTTTCAATGATACAGTGCATACTACGTTATATTATAAGGTATTTTCAATGATACACAGCATACTACGTTATATTATAAGCCATTTTCAATGATACACTGCATATTACGTTATATTACAAGCCATTTTCAATGATAGACTGCAAATATTACGTTATATAATATGGTATTTTCAATGATACACTGCATATTACGTTATATTATAAGGCATTTTCAATGATAGACTGCAAATATTACGTTATATTATAAGGTATTTTGAATGATACACTGCATATTAGATTATATTATAAGATATTTGCAATGATACACTGCATATTAGATTATATTATAAGATATTTTCAATGATACACTGCATATTAGATTATATTATAAGATTTTTTCAATGATAGACTACATATTACATTACATTATAAGGTATTTTCAATGATACACTGCCTATTACGTTATATTATAAGGTATTTTCAATGATACACTGCATATTACGTTATATTATAAGGTATTTTCAATGATACACTGCATATTACGTTATATTACAAGGTATTTTGAATGATACACTGCATATTGCGTTATATTATAAGGTATTTTCAATGATACACTGCATATTGCGTTATATTATAAGGCATTTTCAATGATAGACTGCAAATATTACGTTATATTATAAGGTATTTTGAATGATACACTGCATATTAGATTATATTATAAGATATTTGCAATGATACACTGCATATTAGATTATATTATAAGATATTTTCAATGATACACTGCATATTAGATTATATTATAAGATTTTTTCAATGATAGACTACATATTACATTACATTATAAGGTATTTTCAATGATACACTGCATATTACGTTATATTATAAGGTATTTTCAATGATACACTGCATATTACGTTATATTACAAGGCATTTTCAATGATAGACTGCAAATATTACGTTATATAATATGGTATTTTGAATGATACACTGCATATTGCGTTATATTATAAGGTATTTTCAATGATACACAGCATACTATGTTATATTATAAGCCATTTTCAATGAGAGACTGCAAATATTACGTTATATAATATGGTATTTTGAATGATACACTGCATATTACGTTATATTATAAGGTATTTTCAATGATACACAGCATACTATGTTATATTATAAGACATTTTCAATGATAGACGGCAAATACTACGTTATATTATAAGGTATTTTCAATGATACACTGCATATTGCGTTATATTATAAGGTATTTTCAATGATACACAGCATACTATGTTATATTATAAGACATTTTCAATGATAGACGGCAAATACTACGTTATATTATAAGGTATTTTCAATGATACACTGCATATTGCGTTATATTATAAGGTATTTTCAATGATACACAGCATACTATGTTATATTATAAGACATTTTCAATGATAGACAGCAAATATTACGTTATATAATATGGTATTTTGAATGATACACTGCATATTGCGTTATATTATAAGGTATTTTCAATGATAGACTACATATTACATTACATTATAAGGTATTTTCAATGATACACTGCATGTTACGTTATATTACAAGGCATTTTCAATGATAGACTGCAAATATTACGTTATATAATATGGTATTTTCAATGATACACTGCATATTACGTTATATTATAAGGCATTTTCAATGATAGACTGCAAATATTACGTTATATTATAGGGTATTTTGAATGATACACTGCATATTAGATTATATTATAAGATTTTTTCAATGATAGACTACATATTACATTACATTATAAGGTATTTTCAATGATACACTGCATGTTACGTTATATTACAAGGCATTTTCAATGATAGACTGCAAATATTACGTTATATAATATGGTATTTTGAATGATACACTGCATATTGCGTTATATTATAAGGTATTTTCAATGATAGACTGCAAATATTACGTTATATTATAAGGTATTTTCAATGATACACAGCATACTATGTTATATTATAAGCCATTTTCAATGAGAGACTGCAAATATTACGTTATATAATATGGTATTTTGAATGATACACTGCATATTACGTTATATTATAAGGTATTTTCAATGATACACAGCATACTATGTTATATTATAAGACATTTTCAATGATAGACTGCAAATACTACGTTATATTATAAGGTATTTTCAATGATACACTGCATATTGCGTTATATTATAAGGTATTTTCAATGATACACTGCATATTACGTTATATTACAAGCCATTTTCAATGATAGACTGCAAATATTACGTTATATAATATGGTATTTTCAATGATACACTGCATATTACGTTATATTATAAGGCATTTTCAATGATAGACTGCAAATATTACGTTATATTATAAGGTATTTTGAATGATACACTGCATATTAGATTATATTATAAGATATTTGCAATGATACACTGCATATTAGATTATATTATAAGATATTTTCAATGATACACTGCATATTAGATTATATTATAAGATTTTTTCAATGATAGACTACATATTACATTACATTATAAGGTATTTTCAATGATACACTGCCTATTACGTTATATTATAAGGTATTTTCAATGATACACTGCATATTACGTTATATTAAAAGGCATTTTCAATGATAGACTGCAAATATTACGTTATATTATAAGGTATTTTGAACGATACACTGCATATTAGATTATATTACAAGGCATTTTCAATGATAGACTGCAAATATTACGTTATATTATAAGGTATTTTCAATGATACACAGCATACTATGTTATATTATAAGCCATTATCAATGAGAGACTGCAAATATTACGTTATATAATATGGTATTTTGAATGATACACTGCATATTAGATTATATTATAAGATATTTGCAATGATACACTGCATATTAGATTATATTATAAGATATTTTCAATGATACACTGCATATTGCGTTATATTATAAGGTATTTTCAATGATACACTGCGTATTACGTTATATTACAAGCCATTTTCAATGATAGACTGCAAATATTACGTTATATAATATGGTATTTTCAATTATACACTGCATATTACGTTATATTATAAGGCATTTTCAATGATAGACTGCAAATATTACGTTATATTATAAGGTATTTTGAATGATACACTGCATATTAGATTATATTATAAGATATTTGCAATGATACACTGCATATTAGATTATATTATAAGATATTTTCAATGATACACTGCATATTAGATTATATTATAAGATTTTTTCAATGATAGACTACATATTACATTACATTATAAGGTATTTTCAATGATACACAGCATACTATGTTATATTATAAGCAATTTTCAATGATAGACTGGAAATATTACGTTATATAATATGGTATTTTGAATGATACACTGCATATTGCGTTATATTATAAGGTATTTTCAATGATACACTGCATATTACGTTATATTATAAGGTATTTTCAATGATACACTGCATATTCCGTTATATTATAAGGTATTATCAATGATACACTGCATATTACATTATATTATAAGGCATTTTCAATGATACAGTGCATACTACGTTATATTATAAGGTATTTTCAATGATACACAGCATACTACGTTATATTATAAGCCATTTTCAATGATAGACTGCAAATATTACGTTATATTATAAGGTATTTTGAATGATACACTGCATATTAGATTATATTATAAGGTATTTTCAATGATACACTGCATATTGCGTCATATTATAAGGTATTTTCAATGATACACAGCATACTATGTTATATTATAAGCCATTTTCAATGATAGACTGGAAATATTACGTTACATAATATGGTATTTTGAATGATACACTGCATATTGCGTTATATTATAAGGTATTTTCAATGATACACTGCATATTACGTTATATTATAAGGTATTTTGAATGATACACTGCATATTAGATTATATTATAAGATATTTTCAATGATAGACTGCATATTACATTACATTATAAGGTATTTTCAATGATACACTGCATATTACGTTATATTATAAGGTATTTTCAATGATACACTGCATATTACGTTATATTATAAGGTATTTTCATTGATACAGTGCATATTACATTATATTATAATGTATTTTCAATGATACACAGCATACTACGTCATATTATAAGGTATTTTCAATGATACACTGCATATTACGTTATATTATAAGGCATTTTCAATGATAGACTGCAAATATTAAGTTATATTATAAGGCATTTTCAATAATAGACTGCAAATATTACGTTATATTATAAGGTATTTTGAATGATACACTGCATAATAGATTATATTATAAGATATTTTCAATGATAGACTACATATTACATTACATTATAAGGTATTTTCAATGATACACAGCATACTATGTTATATTATAAGCAATTTTCAATGATAGACTCGAAATATTACGTTATATAATATGGTATTTTGAATGATACACTGCATATTGCGTTATATTATAAGGTATTTTCAATGATACACTGCATATTACGTTATATTATAAGGTATTTTCAATGATACACTGCATATTACGTTATATTATAAGGTATTATCAATGATACACTGCATATTACATTATATTATAAGGCATTTTCAATGATACAGTGCATACTACGTTATATTATAAGGTATTTTCAATGATACACAGCATACTACGTTATATTATAAGCCATTTTCAATGATAGACTGCAAATATTACGTTATATTATAAGGTATTTTGAATGATACACTGCATATTAGATTATATTATAAGGTATTTTCAATGATACACTGCATATTGCGTTATATTATAAGGTATTTTCAATGATACACTGCATATTACGTTATATTATAAGGTATTTTCAATGATACATTGCATATTACGTTATATCATAAGGTATTTTCTATGATACACTGCATATTGCATTATTTTATAAGGTATTTTCAATGATACACTGCATATTGCGTTATATTATAACGTATTTTCAATGATACACTGCATATTACGTTATATTATAAGGTATTTTCAATGATACACAGCATACTATGTTATATTATAAGCAATTTTCAATGATAGACTGGAAATATTACGTTATATAATATGGTATTTTGAATGATACACTGCATATTGCGTTATATTATAAGGTATTTTCAATGATACACTGCATATTACGTTATATTATAAGGTATTTTCAATGATACACTGCATATTACGTTATATTATAAGGTATTATCAATGATACACTGCATATTACATTATATTATAAGGCATTTTCAATGATACAGTGCATACTACGTTATATTATAAGGTATTTTCAATGATACACAGCATACTACGTTATATTATAAGCCATTTTCAATGATACACTGCATATTACGTTATATTACAAGCCATTTTCAATGATAGACTGCAAATATTACGTTATATAATATGGTATTTTCAATGATACACTGCATATTACGTTATATTATAAGGCATTTTCAATGATAGACTGCAAATATTACGTTATATTATAAGGTATTTTGAATGATACACTGCATATTAGATTATATTATAAGATATTTGCAATGATACACTGCATATTAGATTATATTATAAGATATTTTCAATGATACACTGCATATTAGATTATATTATAAGATTTTTTCAATGATAGACTACATATTACATTACATTATAAGGTATTTTCAATGATACACTGCCTATTACGTTATATTATAAGGTATTTTCAATGATACACTGCATATTACGTTATATTATAAGGTATTTTCAATGATACACTGCATATTACGTTATATTACAAGGTATTTTCAATGATAGACTGCAAATATTACGTTATATAATATGGTATTTTGAATGATACACTGCATATTGCGTTATATTATAAGGTATTTTCAATGATAGACTGCAAATATTACGTTACATTATAAGGTATTTTCAATGATACACAGCATACTATGTTATATTATAAGACATTTTCAATGATAGACGGCAAATACTACGTTATATTATAAGGTATTTTCAATGATACACTGCATATTGCGTTATATTATAAGGTATTTTCAATGATACACAGCATACTATGTTATATTATAAGACATTTTCAATGATAGACTGCAAATATTACGTTATATAATATGGTATTTTCAATGATACACTGCATATTACGTTATATTATAAGGCATTTTCAATGATAGACTGCAAATATTACGTTATATAATATGGTATTTTGAATGATACACTGCATATTACGTTATATTATAAGGTATTTTCAATGATACACAGCATACTATGTTATATTATAAGACATTTAAAATGATAGACTGCAAATACTACGTTATATTATAAGGTATTTTCAATGATACACTGCATATTGCGTTATATTATAAGGTATTTTCAATGATACACTGCATATTACGTTATATTACAAGCCATTTTCAATGATAGACTGCAAATATTACGTTATATAATATGGTATTTTCAATGGTACACTGCATATTACGTTATATTATAAGGTATTTTCAATGATACACTGCATATTACGTTATATTATAAGGTATTTTCAATGATACACTGCATATTACGTCATATTATAAGGTATTTTCAATGATACACTGCATATTACGTTATATTATAAGGCATTTTCAATGATACAGTGCATATTGCGGTTATATTATAAGGTATTTTCAATGATACACAGCATACTACGTTATATTATAAGCCATTTTCAATGATAGACTGCAAATATTACGTTATATAATATGGTATTTTGAATGATACACTGCATATTGCATTATATTATAAGGTATTTTCAATGATAGACTGCAAATATTAAGTGATATTATAAGGCATTTTCAATAATAGACTGCAAATATTACGTTATATTATAAGGTATTTTGAATGATACACTGCATAATAGATTATATTATAAGATATTTTCAATGATAGACTACATATTACATTACATTATAAGGTATTTTCAATGATACACTGCATATTACGTTATATTATAAGCCATTTTCAATGATAGACTGCAAATATTACGTTATATAATATGGTATTTTGAATGATACACTGCATATTGCATTATATTATAAGGTATTTTCAATGATACACTGCATATTACGTTATATTATAAGGTATTTTCAATGATACACTGCATATTACATTATATTATAAGGCATTTTCAATGATACACAGCATACTACGTCATATTATAAGGTATTTTCAATGATACACTGCATATTACGTTATATTATAAGGTATTTTCAATGATACACAGCATACTATGTTATATTATAAGCAATTTTCAATGATAGACTGGAAATATTACGTTATATAATATGGTATTTTGAATGATACACTGCATATTGCGTTATATTATAAGGTATTTTCAATGATACACTGCATATTACGTTATATTACAAGCCATTTTCAATGATAGACTGCAAATATTACGTTATATAATATGGTATTTTCAATGGTACACTGCATATTACGTTATATTATAAGGTATTTTCAATGATACACTGCATATTACGTTATATTATAAGGTATTTTCAATGATACACTGCATATTACGTCATATTATAAGGTATTTTCAATGATACACTGCATATTACGTTATATTATAAGGCATTTTCAATGATACAGTGCATACTACGTTATATTATAAGGTATTTTCAATGATACACAGCATACTACGTTATATTATAAGCCATTTTCAATGATAGACTGCAAATATTACGTTATATAATATGGTATTTTGAATGATACACTGCATATTGCATTATATTATAAGGTATTTTCAATGATAGACTGCAAATATTAAGTGATATTATAAGGCATTTTCAATAATAGACTGCAAATATTACGTTATATTATAAGGTATTTTGAATGATACACTGCATAATAGATTATATTATAAGATATTTTCAATGATAGACTACATATTACATTACATTATAAGGTATTTTCAATGATACACTGCATATTACGTTATATTATAAGCCATTTTCAATGATAGACTGGAAATATTACGTTATATAATATGGTATTTTGAATGATACACTGCATATTGCATTATATTATAAGGTATTTTCAATGATACACTGCATATTACGTTATATTATAAGGTATTTTCAATGATACACTGCATATTACATTATATTATAAGGCATTTTCAATGATACACAGCATACTACGTCATATTATAAGGTATTTTCAATGATACACTGCATATTACGTTATATTATAAGGTATTTTCAATGATACACAGCATACTATGTTATATTATAAGCAATTTTCAATGATAGACTGGAAATATTACGTTATATAATATGGTATTTTGAATGATACACTGCATATTGCGTTATATTATAAGGTATTTTCAATGATACACTGCATATTACGTTATATTATAAGGTATTTTCAATGATACACAGCATATTAGATTATATTATAAGGTATTTTCAATGATACACTGCATATTGCGTTATATTATAAGGTATTTTCAATGATAGACTGCATATTACGATATATTATAAGGAATTTTCTTTGATACAGTGCATATTACATTATATTATAATGTATTTTCAATGATACACAGCATACTACGTCATATTATAAGGTATTTCCAAGGATACACTGCATATTGCAATATTTTATAAGGTATTTTCCATGATACACTGCATATTACGTTATATTATAAGGCATTTTCAATGATAGAGTGCAAATATTACGTTATATTATAAGGTATTTTGAACGATACACTGCATATTAGATTATATTATAAGGTATTTTCAATGATACACTGCATATTGCGTTATATTATAAGCCATTTTCAATGATAGACTGGAAATATTACGTTATATAATATGGTATTTTGAATGATACACTGCATATTGCATTATATTATAAGGTATTTTCAATGATACACTGCATATTACGTTATATTATAAGGTATTTTCAATGATACACTGCATATTACGTTATATTATAAGGTATTTTCAATGATACACTGCATATTACGTTATATTATAAGGAATTTTCATTGATACAGTGCATATTACATTATATTATAATGTATTTTCAATGATACACAGCATACTACGTCATATTATAAGGTATTTTCAATGATACACTGCATATTACGTTATATTATAAGGCATTTTCAATGATAGACTGCAAATATTACGTTATATTATAAGGCATTTTCAATGATAGACTGCAAATATTACGTTATATTATAAGGTATTTTGAATGATACACTGCATAATAGATTATATTATAAGATATTTTCAATGATAGACTACATATTACATTACATTATAAGGTATTTTCAATGATACACTGCATATTACGTTATATTATAAGACATTTTCAATGATAGACTGCAAATACTACGTTATATTATAAGGTATTTTCAATGATACACTGCATATTGCGTTATATCATAAGGTATTTTCAATGATACACTGCACATTGCATTATTTTATAAGGTATTTTCAATGATACACTGCATATTACGTTATATTATAAGGTATTATGAATGATACACTGCATATTACATTATATTATAAGGTATTTTCAATGATACACTGCATATTACGTTATATTATAAGGTATTTCCAAGGATACACTGCATATTGCAATATTTTATAAGGTATTTTCCATGATACACTGCATATTACGTTATATTATAAGGCATTTTCAATGATAGACTGCAAATATTACGTTATATTATAAGGCATTTTCAATGATAGACTGCAAATATTACGTTATATTATAAGGTATTTTGAATGATACACTGCATATTAGATTATATTATAAGGTATTTTCAATGATACACTGCATATTACGTTATATTATAAGGTATTTTCAATGATACACTGCATATTACGTTATATTTTAAGGTATTTTCAATGATACATTGCATATTACGTTATATCATAAGGTATTTTCAATGATACACTGCATATTGCATTATTTTATAAGGTATTTTCAATGATACACTGCATATTGCGTTATATTATAACGTATTTTCAATCATACACTGCATATTACGTTATATTATAAGGTATTTTCAATAATACACAGCATACTATGTTATATTATAAGCCATTTTCAATGATAGACTGGAAATATTACGTTACATAATATGGTATTTTGAATGATACACTGCATATTGCGTTATATTATAAGGTATTTTCAATGATAGACTGCATATTACATTACATTATAAGGTATTTTCAATGATACACTGCATATTACGTTATATTATAAGGTATTTTCAATGATACACTGCATATTACGTTATATTATAAGGAATTTTCATTGATACAGTGCATATTACATTATATTATAATGTATTTTCATTGATACACAGCATACTACGTCATATTATAAGGTATTTTCAATGATACACTGCATATTACGTTATATTATAAGGCATTTTCAATGATAGACTGCAAATATTAAGTTATATTATAAGGCATTTTCAATAATAGACTGCAAATATTACGTTATATTATAAGGTATTTTGAATGATACACTGCATAATAGATTATATTATAAGATATTTTCAATGATAGACTACATATTACATTACATTATAAGGTATTTTCAATGATACACTGCATATTACGTTATATTATAAGCCATTTTCAATGATAGACTGGAAATATTACGTTATATAATATGGTATTTTGAATGATACACTGCATATTGCATTATATTATAAGGTATTTTCAATGATACACTGCATATTACGTTATATTATAAGGTATTTTCAATGATACACTGCATATTACATTATATTATAAGGCATTTTCAATGATACACAGCATACTACGTCATATTATAAGGTATTTTCAATGATACACTGCATATTACGTTATATTATAAGGTATTTTCAATGATACACAGCATACTATGTTATATTATAAGCAATTTTCAATGATAGATTGGAAATATTACGTTATATAATATGGTATTTTGAATGATACACTGCATATTGCGTTATATTATAAGGTATTTTCAATGATACACTGCATATTACGTTATATTATAAGGTATTTTCAATGATACACAGCATATTAGATTATATTATAAGGTATTTTCAATGATACACTGCATATTGCGTTATATTATAAGGTATTTTCAATGATAGACTGCATATTACGATATATTATAAGGAATTTTCTTTGATACAGTGCATATTACATTATATTATAATGTATTTTCAATGATACACAGCATTCTACGTCATATTATAAGGTATTTCCAAGGATACACTGCATATTGCAATATTTTATAAGGTATTTTCCATGATACACTGCATATTACGTTATATTATAAGGCATTTTCAATGATAGACTGCAAATATTACGTTATATTATAAGGTATTTTGAACGATACACTGCATATTAGATTATATTATAAGGTATTTTCAATGATACACTGCATATTGCGTTATATTATAAGCCATTTTCAATGATAGACTGGAAATATTACGTTATATAATATGGTATTTTGAATGATACACTGCATATTGCATTATATTATAAGGTATTTTCAATGATACACTGCATATTACGTTATATTATAAGGTATTTTCAATGATACACTGCATATTACGTTATATTATAAGGTATTATGAATGATACACTGCATATTACATTATATTATAAGGTATTTTCAATGATACACTGCATATTACGTTATATTATAAGGTATTTCCAAGGATACAGTGCATATTGCAATATTTTATAAGGTATTTTCCATGATACACTGCATATTACGTTATATTATAAGGCATTTTCAATGATAGACTGCAAATATTACGTTATATTATAAGGTATTTTGAATGATACACTGCATATTGCGTTATATTATAAGATATTTTCAATGATAGACTACATATTACATTACATTATAAGGTATTTTCAATGATACATTGCATATTACGTTATATTATAAGGTATTTTCAATGATACACTGCATATTACGTTATATTATAAGCCATTTTCAATGATAGACTGCAAATATTACGTTATATTATAAGGTATTTTGAACGATACACAGCATATTAGATTATATTATAAGGTATTTTCAATGATACACTGCATATTGCGTTATATTATAACGTATTTTCAATGATAGACTGCATATTACGATATATTATAAGGAATTTTCATTGATACAGTGCTTATTACATTATATTATAATGTATATTCAATGATACAGAGCATACTACGTCATATTATAAGGTATTTCCAAGGATACACTGCATATTGCAATATTTTATAAGGTATTTTCCATGATACACTGCATATTACGTTATATAATAAGGCATTTTCAATGATAGACTGCAAATATTACGTTATATTATAAGGCATTTTCAATGATAAACTGCAAATATTACGTTATATTATAAGGTATTTTGAATGATACACTGCATATTGCGTTATATTATAACGTATTTTCAATGATACACTGCATATTGCGTTATATTATAAGGTATTTTCAATGATACACTGCATATTACGTTATATTACAAGGCATTTTCAATGATAGACTGCAAATATTACGTTATATTATAAGGTATTTTGAACGATACACTGCATATTAGATTATATTATAAGGTATTTTCAATGATAGACTGGAAATATTACGTTACATAATATGGTATTTTGAATGATACACTGCATATTGCGTTATATTATAAGGTATTTTCAATGATACACTGCATATTACGTTATATTATAAGGTATTTTCAATGATACACTGCATATTACGTTATATTATAAGGTATTATCAATGATACACTGCATATTAATTTATATTATAAGGCATTTTCAATGATACAGTGCATACTACGTTATATTATAAGGTATTTTCAATGATACACAGCATACTATGTTATATTATAAGCCATTTTGAATGATAGACTGGAAATATTACGTTACATAATATGGTATTTTGAATGATACACTGCATATTGCGTTATATTATAAGGTATTTTCAATGATACACTGCATATTACGTTATATTATAAGGTATTTTGAATGATACACTGCATATTATATTATATTATAAGATATTTTCAATGATAGACTGCATATTACATTACATTATAAGGTATTTTCAATGATACACTGCATATTACGTTATAATATAAGCCATTTTCAATGATAGACTGGAAATATTACGTTATATAATATGGTATTTTGAATGATACACTGCATATTGCATTATATTATAAGGTATTTTCAATGATACACTGCATATTACGTTATATTATAAGGTATTTTCAATGATACACTGCATATTACGTTATATTATAAGGCATTTTCAATGATACACAGCATACTACGTCATATTATAAGGTATTTTCAATGATACACTGCATATTACGTTATATTATAAGGTATTTTCAATGATACACAGCATACTATGTTATATTATAAGCAATTTTCAATGATAGACTGCAAATATTACGTTATATAATATGGTATTTTAAATGATACACTGCATATTGCGTTATATTATAAGGTATTTTCAATGATACACTGCATATTACGTTATATTATAAGGTATTTTCAATGATACACTGCATATTACGTTATATTATAAGCCATTTTCAATGATAGACTGCAAATATTACGTTATATTATAAGGTATTTTGAACGATACACAGCATATTAGATTATATTATAAGGTATTTTCAATGATACACTGCATATTACGTTATATTATAAGGTATTTTCAATGATACATTGCATATTACGTTATATCATAAGGTATTTTCAATGATACACTGCATATTAGATTATATTATAAGATATTTTCAATGATAGACTGGAAATATTACGTTATATAATATGGTATTTTGAATGATACACTGCATATTGCGTTATATTATAAGGTATTTTCAATGATACACTGCATATTACGTTATATTATAAGGTATTTTCAATGATACACTGCATATTACGTTATATTATAAGGTATTATCAATGATACACTGCATATTAATTTATATTATAAGGCATTTTCAATGATACAGTGCATACTACGTTATATTATAAGGTATTTTCAATGATACACAGCATACTATGTTATATTATAAGCCATTTTGAATGATAGACTGGAAATATTACGTTACATAATATGGTATTTTGAATGATACACTGCATATTGCGTTATATTATAAGGTATTTTCAATGATACACTGCATATTACGTTATATTATAAGGTATTTTGAATGATACACTGCATATTATATTATATTATAAGATATTTTCAATGATAGACTGCATATTACATTACATTATAAGGTATTTTCAATGATACACTGCATATTACGTTATATTATAAGCCATTTTCAATGATAGACTGGAAATATTACGTTATATAATATGGTATTTTGAATGATACACTGCATATTGCATTATATTATAAGGTATTTTCAATGATACACTGCATATTACGTTATATTATAAGGTATTTTCAATGATACACTGCATATTACATTATATTATAAGGCATTTTCAATGATACACAGCATACTACGTCATATTATAAGGTATTTTCAATGATACACTGCATATTACGTTATATTATAAGGTATTTTCAATGATACACAGCATACTATGTTATATTATAAGCAATTTTCAATGATAGACTGGAAATATTACGTTATATAATATGGTATTTTGAATGATACACTGCATATTGCGTTATATTATAAGGTATTTTCAATGATACACTGCATATTACGTTATATTATAAGGTATTTTCAATGATACACTGCATATTACGTTATATTATAAGCCATTTTCAATGATAGACTGCAAATATTACGTTATATTATAAGGTATTTTGAACGATACACAGCATATTAGATTATATTATAAGGTATTTTCAATGATACACTGCATATTACGTTATATTATAAGGTATTTTCAATGATACACTGCATATTACGTTATATCATAAGGTATTTTCAATGATACACTGCATATTAGATTATATTATAAGATATTTTCAATGATAGACTGCATATTACATTACATTATAAGGTATTTTCAATGATACACTGCATATTACGTTATATTATAAGGTATTTTCAATGATACACTGCATATTACGTTATATTATAAGGTATTTTCAATGATACACTGCATATTACGTTATATTATAAGGAATTTTCATTGATACAGTGCATATTACATTATATTATAATGTATTTTCAATGATACACTGCATATTACGTTATATTATAAGGTATTTTCAATGATACATTGCATATTACGTTATATTATAAGGTATTTTCAATGATACACTGCATATTACATTATATTATAATGTATTTTCAATGATACACAGCATACTACGTTATATTATAAGGTATTTTCAATGATACACAGCATACTACGTTATATTATAAGCCATTTTCAATGATAGACTGCAAATATTACGTTATATTATAAGTTATTTTGAATGATACACTGCATATTAGATTATATTATAAGGTATTTTCAATGATACACTGCATATTGCGTCATATTATAAGGTATTTTCAATGATACACTGCATATTACGTTATATTTTAAGGTATTTTCAATGATACATTGCATATTACGTTATATCATAAGGTATTTTCAATGATACACTGCATATTGCATTATTTTATAAGGTATTTTCAATGATACACTGCATATTGCGTTATATTATAACGTATTTTCAATGATACACTGCATATTACGTTATATTATAAGGTATTTTCAATGATACACAGCATACTATGTTATATTATAAGCCATTTTCAATGATAGACTGGAAATATTACGTTACATAATATGGTATTTTGAATGATACACTGCATATTGCGTTATATTATAAGGTATTTTCAATGATAGACTGCATATTACATTACATTATAAGGTATTTTCAATGATACACTGCATATTACGTTATATTATAAGCCATTTTCAATGATAGACTGCAAATATTACGTTATATTATAAGGTATTTTGAACGATACACAGCATATTAGATTATATTATAAGGTATTTTCAATGATAGACTGCATATTGCGTTATATTATAACGTATTTTCAATGATAGACTGCATATTACGATATATTATAAGGAATTTTCATTGATACAGTGCTTATTACATTATATTATAATGTATATTCAATGATACAGAGCATACTACGTCATATTATAAGGTATTTCCAAGGATACACTGCATATTGCAATATTTTATAAGGTATTTTCCATGATACACTGCATATTACGTTATATAATAAGGCATTTTCAATGATAGACTGCAAATATTACGTTATATTATAAGGCATTTTCAATGATAGACTGCAAATATTACGTTATATTATAAGGTATTTTGAATGATACACTGCATATTGCGTTATATTATAACGTATTTTCAATGATACACTGCATATTGCGTTATATTATAAGGTATTTTCAATGAAACACTGCATATTACGTTATATTACAAGGCATTTTCAATGATAGACTGCAAATATTACGTTATATTATAAGGTATTTTGAACGATACACTGCATATTAGATTATATTATAAGGTATTTTCAATGATACACTGCATATTGCGTTATATTATAAGCCATTTTCAATGATAGACTGGAAATATTACGTTATATAATATGGTATTTTGAATGATACACAGCATATTGCATTATATTATAAGGTATTTTCAATGATACACTGCATATTACGTTATATTATAAGGTATTTTCAATGATACACTGCATATTGCGTTATATTATAACGTATTTTCAATGATACACTGCATATTACGTTATATTATAAGGTATTTTCAATGATACACAGCATACTATGTTATATTATAAGCAATTTTCAATGATAGACTGGAAATATTACGTTATATAATATGGTATTTTGAATGATACACTGCATATTGCGTTATATTATAAGGTATTTTCAATGATACACTGCATATTACGTTATATTATAAGGTATTTTCAATGATACACTGCATATTACGTTATATTATAAGGTATAATCAATGATACACTGCATATTAATTTATATTATAAGGCATTTTCAATGATACAGTGCATACTACGTTATATTATAAGGTATTTTCAATGATACACAGCATACTATGTTATATTATAAGCCATTTTGAATGATAGACTGGAAATATTACGTTACATAATATGGTATTTTGAATGATACACTGCATATTGCGTTATATTATAAGGTATTTTCAATGATACACTGCATATTACGTTATATTATAAGGTATTTTGAATGATACACTGCATATTATATTATATTATAAGATATTTTCAATGATAGACTGCATATTACATTATATTATAAGGTATTTTCAATGATACACTGCATATTACGTTATATTATAAGGCATTTTCAATGATAGACTGGAAATATTACGTTATATAATATGGTATTTTGAATGATACACTGCATATTGCATTATATTATAAGGTATTTTCAATGATACACTGCATATTACGTTATATTATAAGGTATTTTCAATGATACACTGCATATTACATTATATTATAAGGCATTTTCAATGATACACAGCATACTACGTCATATTATAAGGTATTTTCAATGATACACTGCATATTACGTTATATTATAAGGTATTTTCAATGATACACAGCATACTATGTTATATTATAAGCAATTTTCAATGATAGACTGGAAATATTACGTTATATAATATGGTATTTTGAATGATACACTGCATATTGCGTTATATTATAAGGTATTTTCAATGATACACTGCATATTACGTTATATTATAAGGTATTTTCAATGATACACTGCATATTACGTTATATTATAAGCCATTTTCAATGATAGACTGCAAATATTACGTTATATTATAAGGTATTTTGAACGATACACAGCATATTAGATTATATTATAAGGTATTTTCAATGATACACTGCATATTACGTTATATTTTAAGGTATTTTCAATGACACACAGCATATTACGTTATATTATAAGGTATTTTCAATGATACACTGCATATTAGATTATATTATAAGATATTTTCAATGATAGACTGGAAATATTACGTTATATAATATGGTATTTTGAATGATACACTGCATATTGCGTTATATTATAAGGTATTTTCAATGATACACTGCATATTACGTTATATTATAAGGTATTTTCAATGATACACTGCATATTACGTTATATTATAAGGTATTATCAATGATACACTGCATATTAATTTATATTATAAGGTATTTTCAATGATACACTGCATACTACGTTATATTATAAGGTATTTTCAATGATACACAGCATACTATGTTATATTATAAGCCATTTTGAATGATAGACTGGAAATATTACGTTACATAATATGGTATTTTGAATGATACACTGCATATTGCGTTATATTATAAGGTATTTTCAATGATACACTGCATATTACGTTATATTATAAGGTATTTTGAATGATACACTGCATATTATATTATATTATAAGATATTTTCAATGATAGACTGCATATTACATTACATTATAAGGTATTTTCAATGATACACTGCATATTACGTTATATTATAAGCCATTTTCAATGATAGACTGGAAATATTACGTTATATAATATGGTATTTTGAATGATACACTGCATATTGCATTATATTATAAGGTATTTTCAATGATACACTGCATATTACGTTATATTATAAGGTATTTTCAATGATACACTGCATATTACGTTATATTATAAGGTATTTTCAATGATACACAGCATACTACGTCATATTATAAGGTATTTTCAATGATACACTGCATATTACGTTATATTATAAGGTATTTTCAATGATACACAGCATACTATGTTATATTATAAGCAATTTTCAATGATAGACTGGAAATATTACGTTATATAATATGGTATTTTGAATGATACACTGCATATTGCGTTATATTATAAGGTATTTTCAATGATACACTGCATATTACGTTATATTATAAGGTATTTTCAATGATACACTGCATATTACGTTATATTATAAGCCATTTTCAATGATAGACTGCAAATATTACGTTATATTATAAGGTATTTTGAACGATACACAGCATATTAGATTATATTATAAGGTATTTTCAATGATACACTGCATATTACGTTATATTATAAGGTATTTTCAATGATACACTGCATATTACGTTATATTATAAGGTATTTTCAATGATACACTGCATATTAGATTATATTATAAGATATTTTCAATGATAGACTGCATATTACATTACATTATAAGGTATTTTCAATGATACACTGCATATTACGTTATATTATAAGGTATTTTCAATGATACACTGCATATTACGTTATATTATAAGGTATTTTCAATGATACACTGCATATTACGTTATATTATAAGGAATTTTCATTGATACAGTGCATATTACATTATATTATAATGTATTTTCAATGATACACTGCATATTACGTTATATTATAAGGTATTTTCAATGATACATTGCATATTACGTTATATTATAAGGTATTTTCAATGATACACTGCATATTACATTATATTATAATGTATTTTCAATGATACACAGCATACTACGTTATATTATAAGGTATTTTCAATGATACACAGCATACTACGTTATATTATAAGCCATTTTCAATGATAGAGTGCAAATATTACGTTATATTATAAGTTATTTTGAATGATACACTGCATATTAGATTATATTATAAGGTATTTTCAATGATACACTGCATATTGCGTCATATTATAAGGTATTTTCAATGATACACTGCATATTACGTTATATTTTAAGGTATTTTCAATGATACATTGCATATTACGTTATATCATAAGGTATTTTCAATGATACACTGCATATTGCATTATTTTATAAGGTATTTTCAATGATACACTGCATATTGCGTTATATTATAACGTATTTTCAATGATACACTGCATATTACGTTATATTATAAGGTATTTTCAATGATACACAGCATACTATGTTATATTATAAGCCATTTTCAATGATAGACTGGAAATATTACGTTACATAATATGGTATTTTCAATGATACACTGCATATTGCGTTATATTATAAGGTATTTTCAATGATAGACTGCATATTACATTACATTATAAGGTATTTTCAATGATACACTGCATATTACGTTATATTATAAGCCATTTTCAATGATAGACTGCAAATATTACGTTATATTATAAGGTATTTTGAACGATACACAGCATATTAGATTATATTATAAGGTATTTTCAATGATACACTGCATATTGCGTTATATTATAACGTATTTTCAATGATAGACTGCATATTACGATATATTATAAGGAATTTTCATTGATACAGTGCTTATTACATTATATTATAATGTATATTCAATGATACAGAGCATACTACGTCATATTATAAGGTATTTCCAAGGATACACTGCATATTGCAATATTTTATAAGGTATTTTCCATGATACACTGCATATTACGTTATATAATAAGGCATTTTCAATGATAGACTGCAAATATTACGTTATATTATAAGGCATTTTCAATGATAGACTGCAAATATTACGTTATATTATAAGGTATTTTGAATGATACACTGCATATTGCGTTATATTATAACGTATTTTCAATGATACACTGCATATTGCGTTATATTATAAGGTATTTTCAATGATACACTGCATATTACGTTATATTACAAGGCATTTTCAATGATAGACTGCAAATATTACGTTATATTATAAGGTATTTTGAACGATACACTGCATATTAGATTATATTATAAGGTATTTTCAATGATACACTGCATATTGCGTTATATTATAAGCCATTTTCAATGATAGACTGGAAATATTACGTTATATAATATGGTATTTTGAATGATACACAGCATATTGCATTATATTATAAGGTATTTTCAATGATACACTGCATATTACGTTATATTATAAGGTATTTTCAATGATACACTGCATATTGCGTTATATTATAACGTATTTTCAATGATACACTGCATATTACGTTATATTATAAGGTATTTTCAATGATACACAGCATACTATGTTATATTATAAGCAATTTTCAATGATAGACTGGAAATATTACGTTATATAATATGGTATTTTGAATGATACACTGCATATTGCGTTATATTATAAGGTATTTTCAATGATACACTGCATATTACGTTATATTATAAGGTATTTTCAATGATACACTGCATATTACGTTATATTATAAGGTATTATCAATGATACACTGCATATTAATTTATATTATAAGGTATTTTCAATGATACAGTGCATACTACGTTATATTATAAGGTATTTTCAATGATACACAGCATACTATGTTATATTATAAGCCATTTTGAATGATAGACTGGAAATATTACGTTACATAATATGGTATTTTGAATGATACACTGCATATTGCGTTATATTATAAGGTATTTTCAATGATACACTGCATATTACGTTATATTATAAGGTATTTTGAATGATACACTGCATATTATATTATATTATAAGATATTTTCAATGATAGACTGCATATTACATTACATTATAAGGTATTTTCAATGATACACTGCATATTACGTTATATTATAAGCCATTTTCAATGATAGACTGGAAATATTACGTTATATAATATGGTATTTTGAATGATACACTGCATATTGCATTATATTATAAGGTATTTTCAATGATACACTGCATATTACGTTATATTATAAGGTATTTTCAATGATACACTGCATATTACATTATATTATAAGGCATTTTCAATGATACACAGCATACTACGTCATATTATAAGGTATTTTCAATGATACACTGCATATTACGTTATATTATAAGGTATTTTCAATGATACACTGCATATTACGTTATATTATAAGGTATTATCAATGATACACTGCATATTAATTTATATTATAAGGCATTTTCAATGATACAGTGCATACTACGTTATATTATAAGGTATTTTCAATGATACACAGCATACTATGTTATATTATAAGCCATTTTGAATGATAGACTGGAAATATTACGTTACATAATATGGTATTTTGAATGATACACTGCATATTGCGTTATATTATAAGGTATTTTCAATGATACACTGCATATTACGTTATATTATAAGGTATTTTGAATGATACACTGCATATTATATTATATTATAAGATATTTTCAATGATAGACTGCATATTACATTACATTATAAGGTATTTTCAATGATACACTGCATATTACGTTATATTATAAGCCATTTTCAATGATAGACTGGAAATATTACGTTATATAATATGGTATTTTGAATGATACACTGCATATTGCATTATATTATAAGGTATTTTCAATGATACACTGCATATTACGTTATATTATAAGGTATTTTCAATGATACACTGCATATTACATTATATTATAAGGCATTTTCAATGATACACAGCATACTACGTCATATTATAAGGTATTTTCAATGATACACTGCATATTACGTTATATTATAAGGTATTTTCAATGATACACAGCATACTATGTTATATTATAAGCAATTTTCAATGATAGACTGGAAATATTACGTTATATAATATGGTATTTTGAATGATACACTGCATATTGCGTTATATTATAAGGTATTTTCAATGATACACTGCATATTACGTTATATTATAAGGTATTTTCAATGATACACTGCATATTACGTTATATTATAAGCCATTTTCAATGATAGACTGCAAATATTACGTTATATTATAAGGTATTTTGAACGATACACAGCATATTAGATTATATTATAAGGTATTTTCAATGATACACTGCATATTGCGTTATATTATAAGGTATTTTCAATGATAGACTGCATATTACGATATATTATAAGGAATTTTCTTTGATACAGTGCATATTACATTATATTATAATGTATTTTCAATGATACACAGCATTCTACGTCATATTATAAGGTATTTCCAAGGATACACTGCATATTGCAATATTTTATAAGGTATTTTCCATGATACACTGCATATTACGTTATATTATAAGGCATTTTCAATGATAGACTGCAAATATTACGTTATATTATAAGGTATTTTGAACGATACACTGCATATTAGATTATATTATAAGGTATTTTCAATGATACACTGCATATTGCGTTATATTATAAGCCATTTTCAATGATAGACTGCAAATATTACGTTATATAATATGGTATTTTGAATGATACACTGCATATTACATTATATTATAAGGTATTTTCAATGATACACTGCATATTACGTTATATTATAAGGTATTTTCAATGATACACTGCATATTACGTTATATTATAAGGTATTATGAATGATACACTGCATATTACATTATATTATAAGGTATTTTCAATGATACACTGCATATTATGTTATATTATAAGGTATTTCCAAGGATACAGTGCATATTGCAATATTTTATAAGGTATTTTCCATGATACACTGCATATTACGTTATATTATAAGGCATTTTCAATGATAGACTGCAAATATTACGTTATATTATAAGGCATTTTCAATGATAGACTGCAAATATTACGTTATATTATAAGGTATTTTCAATGATACACTGCATATTACGTTATATTATAAGATATTTTCAATGATAGACTACATATTGCGTCATATTATAAGGTATTTTCAATGATACACTGCATATTACGTTATATTATAAGGTATTTTCAATGATACATTGCATATTACGTTATATCATAAGGTATTTTCAATGATACACTGCATATTAGATTATATTATAAGATATTTTCAATGATAGACTGCATATTACATTACATTATAAGGTATTTTCAATGATACACTGCATATTACGTTATATTATAAGGTATTTTCAATGATACACTGCATATTACGTTATATTATAAGGTATTTTCAATGATACACTGCATATTACGTTATATTATAAGGAATTTTCATTGATACAGTGCATATTACATTATATTATAATGTATTTTCAATGATACACAGCATACTACGTCATATTATAAGGTATTTTCAATGATACACTGCATATTACGTTATATTATAAGGCATTTTCAAGGATACACTGCATATTACGTTATATTATAAGGCATTTTCAATAATAGACTGCAAATATTACGTTATATTATAAGGTATTTTGAATGATACACTGCATAATAGATTATATTATAAGATATTTTCAATGATAGACTACATATTACATTACATTATAAGGTATTTTCAATGATACACTGCATATTACGTTATATTATAAGACATTTTCAATGATAGACTGCAAATACTACGTTATATTATAAGGTATTTTCAATGATACACTGCATATTGCGTTATATCATAAGGTATTTTCAATGATTCACTGCACATTGCATTATTTTATAAGGTATTTTCAATGATACACTGCATATTACGTTATATTATAAGGTATTTTGAATGATACACTGCATATTACATTATATTATAAGGTATTTTCAATGATACACTGCATATTACGTTATATTATAAGGTATTTCCAAGGATACACTGCATATTGCAATATTTTATAAGGTATTTTCCATGATACACTGCATATTACGTTATATTATAAGGCATTTTCAATGATAGACTGCAAATATTACGTTATATTATAAGGCATTTTCAATGATAGACTGCAAATATTACGTTATATTATAAGTTATTTTGAATGATACACTGCATATTAGATTATATTATAAGGTATTTTCAATGATACACTGCATATTGCGTCATATTATAAGGTATTTTCAATGATACACTGCATATTACGTTATATTTTAAGGTATTTTCAATGATACATTGCATATTACGTTATATCATAAGGTATTTTCAATGATACACTGCATATTGCATTATTTTATAAGGTATTTTCAATGATACACTGCATATTGCGTTATATTATAACGTATTTTCAATGATACACTGCATATTACGTTATATTATAAGGTATTTTCAATGATACACAGCATACTATGTTATATTATAAGCCATTTTCAATGATAGACTGGAAATATTACGTTACATAATATGGTATTTTGAATGATACACTGCATATTGCGTTATATTATAAGGTATTTTCAATGATAGACTGCATATTACATTACATTATAAGGTATTTTCAATGATACACTGCATATTACGTTATATTATAAGGTATTTTCAATGATACACTGCATATTACGTTATATTATAAGGAATTTTCATTGATACAGTGCATATTACATTATATTATAATGTATTTTCAATGATACACAGCATACTACGTCATATTATAAGGTATTTTGAATGATACACTGCATATTATATTATATTATAAGATATTTTCAATGATAGACTGCATATTACATTACATTATAAGGTATTTTCAATGATACACTGCATATTACGTTATATTATAAGCCATTTTCAATGATAGACTGGAAATATTACGTTATATAATATGGTATTTTGAATGATACACTGCATATTGCATTATATTATAAGGTATTTTCAATGATACACTGCATATTACGTTATATTATAAGGTATTTTCAATGATACACTGCATATTACGTTATATTATAAGGTATTATCAATGATACACTGCATATTAATTTATATTATAAGGCATTTTCAATGATACAGTGCATACTACGTTATATTATAAGGTATTTTCAATGATACACAGCATACTATGTTATATTATAAGCCATTTTGAATGATAGACTGGAAATATTACGTTACATAATATGGTATTTTGAATGATACACTGCATATTGCGTTATATTATAAGGTATTTTCAATGATACACTGCATATTACGTTATATTATAAGGTATTTTGAATGATACACTGCATATTATATTATATTATAAGATATTTTCAATGATAGACTGCATATTACATTACATTATAAGGTATTTTCAATGATACACTGCATATTACGTTATATTATAAGCCATTTTCAATGATAGACTGGAAATATTACGTTATATAATATGGTATTTTGAATGATACACTGCATATTGCATTATATTATAAGGTATTTTCAATGATACACTGCATATTACGTTATATTATAAGGTATTTTCAATGATACACTGCATATTGCGTTATATTATAAGGCATTTTCAATGATACACAGCATACTACGTCATATTATAAGGTATTTTCAATGATACACTGCATATTACGTTATATTATAAGGTATTTTCAATGATACACAGCATACTATGTTATATTATAAGCAATTTTCAATGATAGACTGGAAATATTACGTTATATAATATGGTATTTTGAATGATACACTGCATATTGCGTTATATTATAAGGTATTTTCAATGATACACTGCATATTACGTTATATTATAAGGTATTTTCAATGATACACTGCATATTACGTTATATTATAAGCCATTTTCAATGATAGACTGCAAATATTACGTTATATTATAAGGTATTTTGAACGATACACAGCATATTAGATTATATTATAAGGTATTTTCAATGATACACTGCATATTGCGTTATATTATAACGTATTTTCAATGATAGACTGCATATTACGATATATTATAAGGAATTTTCTTTGATACAGTGCATATTACATTATATTATAATGTATTTTCAATGATACACAGCATACTACGTCATATTATAAGGTATTTCCAAGGATACACTGCATATTGCAATATTTTATAAGGTATTTTCCATGATACACTGCATATTACGTTATATTATAAGGCATTTTCAATGATAGACTGCAAATATTACGTTATATTATAAGGTATTTTGAACGATACACTGCATATTAGATTATATTATAAGGTATTTTCAATGATACACTGCATATTGCGTTATATTATAAGCCATTTTCAATGATAGACTGCAAATATTACGTTATATAATATGGTATTTTGAATGATACACTGCATATTGCATTATATTATAAGGTATTTTCAATGATACACTGCATATTACGTTATATTATAAGGTATTTTCAATGATACACTGCATATTACGTTATATTATAAGGTATTATGAATGATACACTGCATATTACATTATATTATAAGGTATTTTCAATGATACACTGCATATTATGTTATATTATAAGGTATTTCCAAGGATACAGTGCATATTGCAATATTTTATAAGGTATTTTCCATGATACACTGCATATTACGTTATATTATAAGGCATTTTCAATGATAGACTGCAAATATTACGTTATATTATAAGGCATTTTCAATGATAGACTGCAAATATTACGTTATATTATAAGGTATTTTGAATGATACACTGCATATTGCGTTATATTATAAGATATTTTCAATGATAGACTACATATTGCGTCATATTATAAGGTATTTTCAATGATACACTGCATATTACGTTATATTTTAAGGTATTTTCAATGATACATTGCATATTACGTTATATCATAAGGTATTTTCAATGATACACTGCATATTAGATTATATTATAAGATATTTTCAATGATAGACTGCATATTACATTACATTATAAGGTATTTTCAATGATACACTGCATATTACGTTATATTATAAGGTATTTTCAATGATACACTGCATATTACGTTATATTATAAGGTATTTTCAATGATACACTGCATATTACGTTATATTATAAGGAATTTTCATTGATACAGTGCATATTACATTATATTATAATGTATTTTCAATGATACACAGCATATTACGTTATATTATAAGGTATTTTCAATGATACACTGCATATTACGTTATATTATAAGGCATTTTCAATGATAGACTGCAAATATTAAGTTATATTATAAGGCATTTTCAATGATAGACTGCAAATATTACGTTATATTATAAGGTATTTTGAATGATACACTGCATAATAGATTATATTATAAGATATTTTCAATGATAGACTACATATTACATTACATTATAAGGTATTTTCAATGATACACTGCATATTACGTTATATTATAAGACATTTTCAATGATAGACTGCAAATACTACGTTATATTATAAGGTATTTTCAATGATACACTGCATATTGCGTTATATCATAAGGTATTTTCAATGATTCACTGCACATTGCATTATTTTATAAGGTATTTTCAATGATACACTGCATATTACGTTATAGAATAAGGTATTATTAATGATACACTGCATATTACGTTATATTATAAGGTATTTTCAATGATACACTGCATATTACGTTATATTATAAGGTATTTCCAAGGATACACTGCATATTGCAATATTTTATAAGGTATTTTCCATGATACACTGCATATTACGTTATATTATAAGGCATTTTCAATGATAGACTGCAAATATTACGTTATATTATAAGGCATTTTCAATGATAGACTGCAAATATTACGTTATATTATAAGGTATTTTGAATGATACACTGCATATTAGATTATATTATAAGGTATTTTCAATGATACACTGCATATTGCGTCATATTATAAGGTATTTTCAATGATACACTGCATATTACGTTATATTTTAAGGTATTTTCAATGATACATTGCATATTACGTTATATCATAAGGTATTTTCAATGATACACTGCATATTGCATTATTTTATAAGGTATTTTCAATGATACACTGCATATTGCGTTATATTATAACGTATTTTCAATCATACACTGCATATTACGTTATATTATAAGGTATTTTCAATGATACACAGCATACTATGTTATATTATAAGCCATTTTCAATGATACACTGGAAATATTACGTTACATAATATGGTATTTTGAATGATACACTGCATATTGCGTTATATTATAAGGTATTTTCAATGATAGACTGCATATTACATTACATTATAAGGTATTTTCAATGATACACTGCATATTACGTTATATTATAAGGTATTTTCAATGATACACTGCATATTACGTTATATTATAAGGAATTTTCATTGATACAGTGCATATTACATTATATTATAATGTATTTTCAATGATACACAGCATACTACGTCATATTATAAGGTATTTTCAATGATACACTGCATATTACGTTATATTATAAGGCATTTTCAATGATAGACTGCAAATATTAAGTTATATTATAAGGCATTTTCAATAATAGACTGCAAATATTACGTTATATTATAAGGTATTTTGAATGATACACTGCATAATAGATTATATTATAAGATATTTTCAATGATAGACTACATATTACATTACATTATAAGGTATTTACAATGATACACTGCATATTACGTTATATTATAAGCCATTTTCAATGATAGACTGGAAATATTACGTTATATAATATGGTATTTTGAATGATACACTGCATATTGCATTATATTATAAGGTATTTTCAATGATACACTGCATATTACGTTATATTATAAGGTATTTTCAATGATACACTGCATATTACATTATATCATAAGGCATTTTCAATGATACACAGCATACTACGTCATATTATAAGGTATTTTCAATGATACACTGCATATTACGTTATATTATAAGGTATTTTCAATGATACACAGCATACTATGTTATATTATAAGCAATTTTCAATGATAGACTGGAAATATTACGTTATATAATATGGTATTTTGAATGATACACTGCATATTGCGTTATATTATAAGGTATTTTCAATGATACACTGCATATTACGTTATATTATAAGGTATTTTCAATGATACACTGCATATTACGTTATATTATAAGCCATTTTCAATGATAGACTGCAAATATTACGTTATATTATAATGTATTATGAACGATACACAGCATATTAGATTATATTATAAGGTATTTTCAATGATACACTGCATATTGCGTTATATTATAAGGTATTTTCAATGATAGACTGCATATTACGATATATTATAAGGAATTTTCTTTGATACAGTGCATATTACATTATATTATAATGTATTTTCAATGATACACAGCATACTACGTCATATTATAAGGTATTTCCAAGGATACACTGCATATTGCAATATTTTATAAGGTATTTTCCATGATACACTGCATATTACGTTATATTATAAGGCATTTTCAATGATAGACTGCAAATATTACGTTATATTATAAGGTATTTTGAACGATACACTGCATATTAGATTATATTATAAGGTATTTTCAATGATACACTGCATATTGCGTTATATTATAAGCCATTTTCAATGATAGACTGGAAATATTAAGTTATATAATATGGTATTTTGAATGATACACTGCATATTGCATTATATTATAAGGTATTTTCAATGATACACTGCATATTACGTTATATTATAAGGTATTTTCAATGATACACTGCATATTACGTTATATTATAAGGTATTATGAATGATACACTGCATATTACATTATATTATAAGGTATTTTCAATGATACACTGCATATTACGTTATATTATAAGGTATTTTCAATGATACACTGCATATTACGTTATATTATAAGGAATTTTCATTGATACAGTGCATATTACATTATATTATAATGTATTTTCAATGATACACAGCATACTACGTCATATTATAAGGTATTTTCAATGATACACTGCATATTACGTTATATTATAAGGCATTTTCAATGATAGACTGCAAATATTAAGTTATATTATAAGGCATTTTCAATAATAGACTGCAAATACTACGTTATATTATAAGGTATTTTCAATGATACACTGCATATTGCGTTATATCATAAGGTATTTTCAATGATACACTGCACATTGCATTATTTTATAAGGTATTTTCAATGATACACTGCATATTACGTTATATTATAAGGTATTATGAATGATACACTGCATATTACATTATATTATAAGGTATTTTCAATGATACACTGCATATTACGTTATATTATAAGGTATTTCCAAGGATACACTGCATATTGCAATATTTTATAAGGTATTTTCCATGATACACTGCATATTACGTTATATTATAAGGCATTTTCAATGATAGACTGCAAATATTACGTTATATTATAAGGCATTTTCAATGATAGACTGCAAATATTACGTTATATTATAAGTTATTTTGAATGATACACTGCATATTAGATTATATTATAAGGTATTTTCAATGATACACTGCATATTGCGTCATATTATAAGGTATTTTCAATGATACACTGCATATTACGTTATATTTTAAGGTATTTTCAATGATACATTGCATATTACGTTATATCATAAGGTATTTTCAATGATACACTGCATATTGCATTATTTTATAAGGTATTTTCAATGATACACTGCATATTGCGTTATATTATAACGTATTTTCAATGATACACTGCATATTACGTTATATTATAAGGTATTTTCAATGATACACAGCATACTATGTTATATTATAAGCCATTTTCAATGATAGACTGGAAATATTACGTTACATAATATGGTATTTTGAATGATACACTGCATATTGCGTTATATTATAAGGTATTTTCAATGATAGACTGCATATTACATTACATTATAAGGTATTTTCAATGATACACTGCATATTACGTTATATTATAAGGTATTTTCAATGATACACTGCATATTACGTTATATTATAAGGAATTTTCATTGATACAGTGCATATTACATTATATTATAATGTATTTTCAATGATACACAGCATACTACGTCATATTATAAGGTATTTTCAATGATACACTGCATATTACGTTATATTATAAGGCATTTTCAATGATAGACTGCAAATATTAAGTTATATTATAAGGCATTTTCAATAATAGACTGCAAATATTAAGTTATATTATAAGGCATTTTCAATAATAGACTGCAAATATTACGTTATAGTATAAGGTATTTTGAATGATACACTGCATAATAGATTATATTATAAGATATTTTCAATGATAGACTACATATTACATTACATTATAAGGTATTTACAATGATACACTGCATATTACGTTATATTATAAGCCATTTTCAATGATAGACTGGAAATATTACGTTATATAATATGGTATTTTGAATGATACACTGCATATTGCATTATATTATAAGGTATTTTCAATGATACACTGCATATTACGTTATATTATAAGGTATTTTCAATGATACACTGCATATTACATTATATCATAAGGCATTTTCAATGATACACAGCATACTACGTCATATTATAAGGTATTTTCAATGATACACTGCATATTACGTTATATTATAAGGTATTTTCAATGATACACAGCATACTATGTTATATTATAAGCAATTTTCAATGATACACTGCATATTACGTTATATTATAAGCCATTTTCAATGATAGACTGCAAATATTACGTTATATTATAAGGTATTTTGAACGATACACAGCATATTAGATTATATTATAAGATATTTTCAATGATACACTGCATATTGCGTTATATTATAACGTATTTTCAATGATAGACTGCATATTACGATATATTATAAGGAATTTTCTTTGATACAGTGCATATTACATTATATTATAATGTATTTTCAATGATACACAGCATACTACGTCATATTATAAGGTATTTCCAAGGATACACTGCATATTGCAATATTTTATAAGGTATTTTCCATGATACACTGCATATTACGTTATATTATAAGGCATTTTCAATGATAGACTGCAAATATTACGTTATATTATAAGGTATTTTGAACGATACACTGCATATTAGATTATATTATAAAGTATTTTCAATGATACACTGCATATTGCGTTATATTATAAGCCATTTTCAATGATAGACTGGAAATATTACGTTATATAATATGGTATTTTGAATGATACACTGCATATTGCATTATATTATAAGGTATTTTCAATGATACACTGCATATTACGTTATATTATAAGGTATTTTCAATGATACACTGCATATTACGTTATATTATAAGGTATTATGAATGATACACTGCATATTACATTATATTATAAGGTATTTTCAATGATACACTGCATATTACGTTATATTATAAGGTATTTCCAAGGATACAGTGCATATTGCAATATTTTATAAGGTATTTTCCATGATACACTGCATATTACGTTATATTATAAGGCATTTTCAATGATAGACTGCAAATATTACGTTATATTATAAGGCATTTTCAATGATAGACTGCTAATATTACGTTATATTATAAGGTATTTTGAATGATACACTGCATATTGCGTTATATTATAAGATATTTTCAATGATAGACTACATATTACATTACATTATAAGGTATTTTCAATGATACACTGCATATTACGTTATATTATAAGGTATTTTCAATGATACACTGCATATTACATTATATTATAATGTATTTTCAATGATACACAGCATACTACGTCATATTATAAGGTATTTTCAATGATACACTGCATATTACGTTATATTATAAGGCATTTTCAATGATAGACTGCAAATATTACGTTATATTATAAGGCATTTTCAATGATAGACTGCAAATATTACGTTATATTATAAGGTATTTTGAATGATACACTGCATATTGCGTTATATTATAAGATATTTTCAATGATAGACTACATATTACATTACATTATAAGGTATTTTCAATGATACATTGCATATTACGTTATATTATAAGGTATTTTCAATGATACACTGCATATTACGTTATATTATAAGCCATTTTCAATGATAGACTGCAAATATTACGTTATATTATAAGGTATTTTGAACGATACACAGCATATTAGATTATATTATAAGGTATTTTCAATGATACACTGCATATTGCGTTATATTATAACGTATTTTCAATGATAGACTGCATATTACGATATATTATAAGGAATTTTCATTGATACAGTGCTTATTACATTATATTATAATGTATATTCAATGATACAGAGCATACTACGTCATATTATAAGGTATTTCCAAGGATACACTGCATATTGCAATATTTTATAAGGTATTTTCCATGATAGACTGCAAATATTACGTTATATTATAAGGCATTTTCAATGATAGACTGCAAATATTACGTTATATTATAAGGTATTTTGAATGATACACTGCATATTGCGTTATATTATAAAGTATTTTCAATGATACACTGCATATTGCGTTATATTATAAGGTATTTTCAATGATACACTGCATATTACGTTATATTACAAGGCATTTTCAATGATAGACTGCAAATATTACGTTATATTATAAGGTATTTTGAACGATACACTGCATATTAGATTATATTATAAGGTATTTTCAATGATACACTGCATATTGCGTTATATTATAAGCCATTTTCAATGATAGACTGGAAATATTACGTTATATAATATGGTATTTTGAATGATACACAGCATATTGCATTATATTATAAGGTATTTTCAATGATACACTGCATATTACGTTATATTATAAGGTATTTTCAATGATACACTGCATATTGCGTTATATTATAACGTATTTTCAATGATACACTGCATATTACGTTATATTATAAGGTATTTTCAATGATACACAGCATACTATGTTATATTATAAGCAATTTTCAATGATAGACTGGAAATATTACGTTATATAATATGGTATTTTGAATGATACACTGCATATTACGTTATATTATAAGGTATTTTCAATGATACACTGCATATTACGTTATATTATAAGGTATTTTCAATGATACACTGCATATTACATTATATTATAAGATATTTTCAATGATAGACTGCATATTACATTACATTATAAGGTATTTTCAATGATACACTGCATATTACGTTATATTATAAGTCATTTTCAATGATAGACTGGAAATATTACGTTATATAATATGGTATTTTGAATGATACACTGCATATTGCATTATATTATAAGGTATTTTCAATGATACACTGCATATTACGTTATATTATAAGGTATTTTCAATGATACACTGCATATTACATTATATTATAAGGCATTTTCAATGATACACAGCATACTACGTCATATTATAAGGTATTTTCAATGATACACTGCATATTACGTTATATTATAAGGTATTTTCAATGATACACTGCATATTACGTTATATTATAAGGTATTTTCAATGATACACTGCATATTACGTTATATTATAAGGTATTATGAATGATACACTGCATATTACATTATATTATAAGGTATTTTCAATGATACACTGCATATTACGTTATATTATAAGGTATTTCCAAGGATACAGTGCATATTGCAATATTTTATAAGGTATTTTCCATGATACACTGCATATTACGTTATATTATAAGGCATTTTCAATGATAGACTGCAAATATTACGTTATATTATAAGGCATTTTCAATGATAGACTGCTAATATTACGTTATATTATAAGGTATTTTGAATGATACACTGCATATTGCGTTATATTATAAGATATTTTCAATGATAGACTACATATTACATTACATTATAAGGTATTTTCAATGATACACTGCATATTACGTTATATTATAAGGTATTTTCAATGATACACTGCATATTACATTATATTATAATGTATTTTCAATGATACACAGCATACTACGTCATATTATAAGGTATTTTCAATGATACACTGCATATTACGTTATATTATAAGGCATTTTCAATGATAGACTGCAAATATTACGTTATATTATAAGGCATTTTCAATGATAGACTGCAAATATTACGTTATATTATAAGGTATTTTGAATGATACACTGCATATTACGTTATATTATAAGATATTTTCAATGATAGACTACATATTACATTACATTATAAGGTATTTTCAATGATACATTGCATATTACGTTATATTATAAGGTATTTTCAATGATACACTGCATATTACGTTATATTATAAGCCATTTTCAATGATAGACTGCAAATATTACGTTATATTATAATGTATTTTGAACGATACACAGCATATTAGATTATATTATAAGGTATTTTCAATGATACACTGCATATTACGTTATAATATAACGTATTTTCAATGATAGACTGCATATTACGATATATTATAAGGAATTTTCATTGATACAGTGCTTATTACATTATATTATAATGTATATTCAATGATACAGAGCATACTACGTCATATTATAAGGTATTTCCAAGGATACACTGCATATTGCAATATTTTATAAGGTATTTTCCATGATAGACTGCAAATATTACGTTATATTATAAGGCATTTTCAATGATAGACTGCAAATATTACGTTATATTATAAGGTATTTTGAATGATACACTGCATATTGCGTTATATTATAAAGTATTTTCAATGATACACTGCATATTGCGTTATATTTTAAGGTATTTTCAATAATACACTGCATATTACGTTATATTACAAGGCATTTTCAATGATAGACTGCAAATATTACGTTATATTATAAGGTATTTTGAACGATACACTGCATATTAGATTATATTATAAGGTATTTTCAATGATACACTGCATATTGCGTTATATTATAAGCCATTTTCAATGATAGACTGGAAATATTACGTTATATAATATGGTATTTTGAATGATACACAGCATATGGCATTATATTATAAGGTATTTTCAATGATACACTGCATATTACGTTATATTATAAGGTATTTTCTATGATACACTGCATATTACGTTATATTATAACGTATTTTCAATGATACACTGCATATTACGTTATATTATAAGGTATTTTCAATGATACACAGCATACTATGTTATATTATAAGCAATTTTCAATGATAGACTGGAAATATTACGTTATATAATATGGTATTTTGAATGATACACTGCATATTGCGTTATATTATAAGGTATTTTCAATGATACACTGCATATTACGTTATATTATAAGGTATTTTCAATGATACACTGCATATTATATTATATTATAAGATATTTTCAATGATAGACTGCATATTACATTACATTATAAGGTATTTTCAATGATACACTGCATATTACGTTATATTATAAGTCATTTTCAATGATAGACTGGAAATATTACGTTATATAATATGGTATTTTGAATGATACACTGCATATTGCATTATATTATAAGGTATTTTCAATGATACACTGCATATTACGTTATATTATAAGGTATTTTCAATGATACACTGCATATTACGTTATATTATAAGGCATTTTCAATGATACACAGCATACTACGTCATATTATAAGGTATTTTCAATGATACACTGCATATTACGTTATATTATAAGGTATTTTCAATGATACACAGCATACTATGTTATATTATAAGCAATTTTCAATGATAGACTGGAAATATTACGTTATATAATATGGTATTTTGAATGATACACTGCATATTGCGTTATATTATAAGGTATTTTCAATGATACACTGCATATTACGTTATATTATAAGGTATTTTCAATGATACACTGCATATTACGTTATATTATAAGCCATTTTCAATGATAGACTGCAAATATTACGTTATATTATAAGGTATTTTGAACGATACACAGCATATTAGATTATATTATAAGGTATTTTCAATGATACACTGCATATTGCGTTATATTATAACGTATTTTCAATGATAGACTGCATATTACGATATATTATAAGGAATTTTCTTTGATACAGTGCATATTACATTATATTATAATGTATTTTCAATGATACACAGCATTCTACGTCATATTATAAGGTATTTCCAAGGATACACTGCATATTGCAATATTTTATAAGGTATTTTCCATGATACACTGCATATTACGTTATATTATAAGGCATTTTCAATGATAGACTGCAAATATTACGTTATATTATAAGGTATTTTGTACGATACACTGCATATTAGATTATATTATAAGGTATTTTCAATGATACACTGCATATTGCGTTATATTATAAGCCATTTTCAATGATAGACTGGAAATATTACATTATATAATATGGTATTTTGAATGATACACTGCATATTGCATTATATTATAAGGTATTTTCAATGATACACTGCATATTACGTTATATTATAAGGTATTTTCAATGATACACTGCATATTACGTTATATTATAAGGTATTATGAACGATACACTGCATATTACATTATATTATAAGGTATTTTCAATGATACACTGCATATTACGTTATATTATAAGGTATTTCCAAGGATACAGTGCATATTGCAATATTTTATAAGGTATTTTCCATGATACACTGCATATTACGTTATATTATAAGGCATTTTCAATGATAGACTGCAAATATTACGTTATATTATAAGGCATTTTCAATGATAGACTGCAAATATTACGTTATATTATAAGGTATTTTGAATGATACACTGCATATTGCGTTATATTATAAGGTATTTTCAACGATACATTGCATATTACATTATATTATAAGGTATTTTCAATAATACACTGCATATTACGTTATATTACAAGGCATTTTCAATGATAGACTGCAAATATTACGTTATATTATAAGGTATTTTGAACGATACACTGCATGTTAGATTATATTATGAGATATTTTCAATGATAGACTGCATATTACATTACATTATAAGGTATTTTCAATGATACACTGCATATTACGTTATATCATAAGGTATTTTCAATGATACACAGCATATTGCGTTATATTATAAGGTATTTTCAATGGTACACTGCATATTACGTTATATCAAAAGGTATTCTCAATGATAGACTGCATATTACATTACATTATAAGGTATTTTCAATGATACACTGCATATTACGTTATATTATAAGGTATTTTGTATGATACACTGCATGCTAGATTATATTATAAGATATTTTCAATGATAGACTGCATATTACATTACATTATAAGGTATTTTCAATGATACACTGCATATTACGTTATATTATAAGGTATTTTCAATGATACACTGCATATTACGTTATATTATAAGGTATTTTCAATGATACACTGCATATTACATTATATTATAAGGCATTTTCAATGATACACAGCATACTACGTCATATTATAAGGTATTTTCAATGATACACTGCATATTACGTTATATTATAAGGTATTTTCAATGATACACAGCATACTATGTTATATTATAAGCAATTTTCAATGATAGACTGGAAATATTACGTTATATAATATGGTATTTTGAATGATACACTGCATATTGCGTTATATTATAAGGTATTTTCAATGATACACTGCATATTACGTTATATTATAAGGTATTTTCAATGATACACTGCATATTACGTTATATTATAAGCCATTTTCAATGATAGACTGCAAATATTACGTTATATTATAAGGTATTTTGAACGATACACAGCATATTAGATTATATTATAAGGTATTTTCAATGATACACTGCATATTGCGTTATATTATAACGTATTTTCAATGATAGACTGCATATTACGATATATTATAAGGAATTTTCTTTGATACAGTGCATATTACATTATATTATAATGTATTTTCAATGATACACAGCATTCTACGTCATATTATAAGGTATTTCCAAGGATACACTGCATATTGCAATATTTTATAAGGTATTTTCCATGATACACTGCATATTACGTTATATTATAAGGCATTTTCAATGATAGACTGCAAATATTACGTTATATTATAAGGTATTTTGTACGATACACTGCATATTAGATTATATTATAAGGTATTTTCAATGATACACTGCATATTGCGTTATATTATAAGCCATTTTCAATGATAGACTGGAAATATTACATTATATAATATGGTATTTTGAATGATACACTGCATATTGCATTATATTATAAGGTATTTTCAATGATACACTGCATATTACGTTATATTATAAGGTATTTTCAATGATACACTGCATATTACGTTATATTATAAGGTATTATGAATGATACACTGCATATTACATTATATTATAAGGTATTTTCAATGATACACTGCATATTACGTTATATTATAAGGTATTTCCAAGGATACAGTGCATATTGCAATATTTTATAAGGTATTTTCCATGATACACTGCATATTACGTTATATTATAAGGCATTTTCAATGATAGACTGCAAATATTACGTTATATTATAAGGCATTTTCAATGATAGACTGCAAATATTACGTTATATTATAAGGTATTTTCAATGATACACTGCATATTGCGTTATATTATAAGGTATTTTCAACGATACATTGCATATTACATTATATTATAAGGTATTTTCAATAATACACTGCATATTACGTTATATTACAAGGCATTTTCAATGATAGACTGCAAATATTACGTTATATTATAAGGTATTTTGAACGATACACTGCATGTTAGATTATATTATGAGATATTTTCAATGATAGACTGCATATTACATTACATTATAAGGTATTTTCAATGATACACTGCATATTACGTTATATCATAAGGTATTTTCAATGATACACAGCATATTGCGTTATATTATAAGGTATTTTCAATGGTACACTGCATATTACGTTATATCAAAAGGTATTCTCAATGATAGACTGCATATTACATTACATTATAAGGTATTTTCAATGATACACTGCATATTACGTTATATTATAAGGTATTTTGCAGGATACACTGCATGCTAGATTATATTATAAGATATTTTCAATGATAGACTGCATATTACATTACATTATAAGGTATTTTCAATGATACACTGCATATTACGTTATATTATAAGGTATTTTCAATGATACACTGCATATTACGTTATATTATAAGGTATTTTCAATGATACACTGAATATTACGTTATAATACAAGGCATTTTCAATGATAGACTGCAAATATTACGTTATATTATAAGGTGTTTTCATGATACACTGCATGTTAGATTATATTATAAGATATTTTCAATGATAGACTGCATATTACATTACATTATAAGGTATTTTCAATGATACACTGCATATTACGTTATATTATAAGGTATTTTGCATGATACACTGCATGCTAGATTATATTATAAGATATTTTCAATGATAGACTGCATATTACATTACATTATAAGGTATTTTCAATGATACACTGCATATTACGTTATATTATAAGGTATTTTCAATGATACACTGCATATTACGTTATAATACAAGGCATTTTCAATGATAGACTGCAAATATTACGTTATATTATAAGGTATTTTGAACGATACACTGCATATTAGATTATATTATAAGGTATTTTCAATGATACACTGCATATTGCGTTATATTATAAGGTATTTTCAATGATACACACCGTATTACGTTATATTATAAGGTATTATCAATGATACACTGCATATTACGTTATATTATAAGATATTGTCAATGATAGACTGCATATTACGTTATATTATAAGGTATTTTCAATGATACACTGCATATTACGTTATAATATAAGGTATTTTAAATGATACACAGCATATTGCGTTATATTATAAGGTATTTTCAATGATACACTGCATATTACGTTATATTATATGGTATTTTCAATGATACACAGCATACTGCGTTATATTATAAGGTATTTTCAATGATACACTGCATATTACGTTATATCATAAGGTATTTGTCAATGATACACTGCATATTACGTTATATCATAAGGTATTGTCAATGATAGACAGCATATTACGTTATATTATAAGGTATTTTCAATGATACACTGCATATTACGGTATATTATAAGGTATTTTCAATGATACACAGCATATTGCGTTATATTATAAGGTATTTTCAATGATACACTGCATATTACGTTATATCATAAGGTATTTTCAATGATACACAGCATATTGCGTTATATTATAAGGTATTTTCAATGGTACACTGCATATTACGTTATATCAAAAGGTATTCTCAATGATAGACTGCATATTACGTTATATTACAAGGCATTTTCAACGATAGACTGCAAATATTACGTTATATTATAAGGTATTTTGAACGATACACTGCATGTTAGATTATATTATGAGATATTTTCAATGATAGACTGCAAATTACATTACATTATAAGGTATTTTCAATGATACACTGCATATTACGTTATATCATAAGGTATTTTCAATGATACACAGCATATTGCGTTATATTATAAGGTATTTTCAATGGTACACTGCATATTACGTTATATCAAAAGGTATTCTCAATGATAGACTGCATATTACATTACATTATAAGGTATTTTCAATGATACACTGCATATTACGTTATATTATAAGGTATTTTGTATGATACACTGCATGCTAGATTATATTATAAGATATTTTCAATGATAGACTGCATATTACATTACATTATAAGGTATTTTCAATGATACACTGCATATTACGTTATATTATAAGGTATTTTCAATGATACACTGCATATTACGTTATATTATAAGGTATTTTCAATGATACACTGAATATTACGTTATAATACAAGGCATTTTCAATGATAGACTGCAAATATTACGTTATATTATAAGGTGTTTTCATGATACACTGCATGTTAGATTATATTATAAGATATTTTCAATGATAGACTGCATATTACATTACATTATAAGGTATTTTCAATGATACACTGCATATTACGTTATATTATAAGGTATTTTGCATGATACACTGCATGCTAGATTATATTATAAGATATTTTCAATGATAGACTGCATATTACATTACATTATAAGGTATTTTCAATGATACACTGCATATTACGTTATATTATAAGGTATTTTCAATGATACACTGAATATTACGTTATAATACAAGGCATTTTCAATGATAGACTGCAAATATTACGTTATATTATAAGGTATTTTGAACGATACACTGCATATTAGATTATATTATAAGGTATTTTCAATGATACACTGCATATTGCGTTATATTATAAGGTATTTTCAATGATAGACTGCATATTACGTTATATTATAAGGTATTATCAATGATACACTGCATATTACGTTATATTATAAGATATTGTCAATGATAGACTGCATATTACGTTATATTATAAGGTATTTTCAATGATACACTGCATATTACGTTATAATATAAGGTATTTTAAATGATACACAGCATATTGCGTTATATTATAAGGTATTTTCAATGATACACTGCATATTACGTTATATTATATGGTATTTTCAATGATACACAGCATACTGCGTTATATTATAAGGTATTTTCAATGATACACTGCATATTACGTTATATCATAAGGTATTTGTCAATGATACACTGCATATTACGTTATATCATAAGGTATTGTCAATGATAGACTGCATATTACGTTATATTATAAGGTATTTTCAATGATACACTGCATATTACGGTATATTATAAGGTATTTTCAATGATACACAGCATATTGCGTTATATTATAAGGTATTTTCAATGATACACTGCATATTACGTTATATCATAAGGTATTTTCAATGATACATAGCATATTACGTTATATTATAAGGTATTTTCAATAATACACTGCATATTACGTTATATTGCAAGGCATTTTCAATGATAGATTGCAAATATTACGTTATATTATAAGGTATTTTCAATGATACAAAGCATATTACGTTATATTATATTACATTATATTATAAGGTATTTTCAATAATACACTGCATATTACGTTATATTACAAGGCATTTTCAATGATAGACTGCAAATATTACGTTATATTATAAGGTATTTTGAACGATACACTGCATGTTAGATTATATTATGAGATATTTTCAATGATAGACTGCATATTACATTACATTATAAGGTATTTTCAATGATACACTGCATATTACGTTATATCATAAGGTATTTTCAATGATACACTGCATATTACGTTATATTATAAGGTATTGTCAATGATAGACTGCATGTTACGTTATATTATACGGTATTTTCAATGATACACTGCATATTATGTGATATTATAAGGTAGTTTGAACGATACACTGCATATTACATTATATTATAACGTATTTTCAATGATACAAAGCATATTACGTTATATTATAAGGTATTTCCAATGCTACACTGCATATTACGTTATGTTATAAGGTATTTTCAATGATACACTGCATATTACGTTATATTACAAGACATTTTCAATGATAGACTGCAAATATTACGTTATATTATAAGGTATTTTGAACGATACACTGCATATTACATTATATTATAAGGTATTTTCAATGATACAAAGCATATTACGTTATATTATAAGGTATTTCCAATGCTACACTGCATATTACGTTATGTTATAATGTATTTTCAATGATACACTGCATATTACGTTATATTACAAGACATTTTCAATGATAGACTGCAAATATTACGTTATATTATAAGGTATTTTGAACGATACACTCCATATTACATTATATTATAAGGTATTTTCAATGATACACAGCATATTACTTTATATTATAAGGTATTTTCAATGACACAGTACATATTGCGTTATATTATAAGGTATTTTCAATACTACACTGCATATTACGTTATATCATAAGGTATTTTCAATGATACACTGCATATTACGTTATATTATAAGGTATTGTCAATGATAGACTGCATGTTACGTTATATTATACGGTATTTTCAATGATACACTGCATATTGCGTTATATTATAAGGTATTGTCAATGATAGACTGCATATTATGATATATTATAAGATATTTTCAATGATACACTGCATATTACATTATATTATAACGTATTTTCAATGATACAAAGCATATTACGTTATATTATAAGGTATTTCCAATGATACACTGCATATTACGTTATGTTATAAGGTATTTTCAATGATACACTGCATATTACGTTATATTACAAGACATTTTCAATGATAGACTGCAAATATTACGTTATATTATAAGGTATTTTGAACGATACACTGCATATTACATTATATTATAAGGTATTTTCAATGATACAAAGCATATTACGTTATATTATAAGGTATTTCCAATGCTACACTGCATATTACGTTATGTTATAATGTATTTTCAATGATACACTGCATATTACGTTATATTACAAGACATTTTCAATGATAGACTGCAAATATTACGTTATATTATAAGGTATTTTGAACGATACACTCCATATTACATTATATTATAAGGTATTTTCAATGATACACAGCATATTACTTTATGTTATAAGGTATTTTCAATGACACAGTACATATTGCGTTATATTATAAGGTATTTTCAATACTACACTGCATATTACGTTATATCATAAGGTATTTTCAATGATACACTGCATATTACGTTATATTATAAGGTATTGTCAATGATAGACTGCATGTTACGTTATATTATACGGTATTTTCAATGATACACTGCATATTGCGTTATATTATAAGGTATTGTCAATGATAGACTGCATATTATGATATATTATAAGATATTTTCAATGATACACTGCATATTACGTTATATTATAATGTATTTTCAATGATACACTGCATATTACGTTATATTATAAGGCATTTTCAATGATAGACTGCAAATATTACGTTATATTATAAGGTATTTTGCATGATACACTGCATGTTAGATTATATTATAAGATATTTTCAATGATAGACTGCATATTACATTACATTATAAGGTATTTTCAATGATACACTGCATATTACGTTATATTATAAGGTATTTTGCATGATACACTGCAAGCTAGATTATATTATAAGATATTTTCAATGATAGACTGCATATTACATTACATTATAAGGTATTTTCAATGATACACTGCATATTACGTTATATTATAAGGTATTTTCAATGATACACTGCATATTACGTTATATTATAAGGTATTTTCAATGATACACTGCATATTACGTTATAATACAAGGCATTTTCAATGATAGACTGCAAATATTACGTTATATTATAAGGTATTTTGAACGATACACTGCATATTAGATTATATTATAAGGAATTTTCAATGATACACTGCATATTGCGTTATATTATAAGGTACTTTCAATGATAGACTGCAAATATTACGTTATATTATAAGGTATTTTGAACGATACACTGCATGTTAGATTATATTATGAGATATTTTCAATGATAGACTGCATATTACATTACATTATAAGGTATTTTCAATGATACACTGCATATTCGATTATATTATAAGGTATTTTCAATGATAGACTGCATATTACGTTATATTATATGGTATTTTCAATGATACACTGCATATTACGTTATATTATAAGGCATTTTCAATGATAGACTGCAAATATTACGTTATATTATAAGGTATTTTCATGATACACTGCATGTTAGATTATATTATAAGATATTTTCAATGATATACTGCATATTACATTACATTATAAGGTATTTTCAATGATACACTGCATATTACGTTATATTATAAGGTATTTTGCATGATACACTGCATGCTAGATTATATTATAAGATATTTTCAATGATAGACTGCATATTACATTACATTATAAGGTATTTTCAATGATACACTGCATATTACGTTATATTATAAGGTATTTTCAATGATACACTGCATATTACGTTATATTATAAGGTATTTTCAATGATACACTGAATATTACGTTATAATACAAGGCATTTTCAATGATACACTGCACATTGCGTTATATTATAAGGTATTTTCAATGATACACTGCATATTACGTTATATCATAAGGTATTTTCAATGATACACAGCATATTGCGTTATATTATAAGGTATTTTCAATGGTACACTGCATATTACGTTATATCAAAAGGTATTCTCAATGATAGACTGCATATTACGTTATATTACAAGGCATTTTCAACGATAGACTGCAAATATTACGTTATATTATAAGGTATTTTCAATGATACATAGCATATTACGTTATATTATAAGGTATTTTCAATGATACACTGCATATTACATTATATTATAAGGTATTTTCAATAATACACTGCATATTACGTTATATTACAAGGCATTTTCAATGATAGACTGCAAATATTACGTTATATTATAAGGTATTTTCAATGATACAAAGCATATTACGTTATATTATATTACATTATATTATAAGGTATTTTCAATAATACACTGCATATTACGTTATATTACAAGGCATTTTCAATGATAGACTGCAAATATTACGTTATATTATAAGGTATTTTGAACGATACACTGCATGTTAGATTATATTATGAGATATTTTCAATGATAGACTGCATATTACATTACATTATAAGGTATTTTCAATGATACACTGCATATTACGTTATATTATAAGGCATTTTCAATGATAGACTGCAAATATTACGTTATATTATAAGGTATATTGAACGATACAATGCATATTCGATTATATTATAAGGTATTTTCAATGATAGACTGCATATTACGTTATATTATAAGGCATTTTCAATGATAGACTGCAAATATTACGTTATATTATAAGGTATTTTGCATGATACACTGCATGTTAGATTATATTATAAGATATTTTCAATGATAGACTGCATATTACATTACATTATAAGGTATTTTCAATGATACACTGCATATTACGTTATATTACAAGGCATTTTCAATGATAGACTGCAAATATTACGTTATATTATAAGGTATTTTGAACGATACACTGCATATTCGATTATATTATAAGGTATTTTCAATGATAGACTGCATATTACGTTATATTATATGGTATTTTCAATGATACACTGAATATTACGTTATAATACAAGGCATTTTCAATGATAGACTGCAAATATTACGTTATATTATAAGGTATTTTGAACGATACACTGCATATTAGATTATATTATAAGGTATTATCAATGATACACTGCATATTACGTTATATTATAAGATATTGTCAATGATAGACTGCATATTACGTTATATTATAAGGTATTTTCAATGATACACTGCATATTACGTTATATTATAAGGTATTTTAAATGATACACAGCATATTGCGTTATATTATAAGGTATTTTCAATGATACACTGCATATTACGTTATATTATATGGTATTTTCAATGATACACTGCATATTACGTTATATTATAAGGTATTTTCAATGATACACTGCATATTACGTTATATTATAAGGTATTTTCAATGATACACTGAATATTACGTTATAATACAAGGCATTTTCAATGATAGACTGCAAATATTACGTTATATTATAAGGTATTTTGAACGATACACTGCATATTAGATTATATTATAAGGTATTTTCAATGATACACTGCACATTGCGTTATATTATAAGGTATTTTCAATGATACACTGCATATTACGTTATATCATAAGGTATTTTCAATGATACACAGCATATTGCGTTATATTATAAGGTATTTTCAATGGTACACTGCATATTACGTTATATCAAAAGGTATTCTCAATGATAGACTGCATATTACGTTATATTACAAGGCATTTTCAATGATAGACTGCAAATATTACGTTATATTATAAGGTATTTTCAATGATACATAGCATATTACGTTATATTATAAGGTATTTTCAATGATAGACTGCATATTACGTTATATTATAAGGTATTTTCAATGATACACTGCATATTACGTTATATTGCAAGGCATTTTCAATGATAGATTGCAAATATTACGTTATATTATAAGGTATTTTCAATGATACAAAGCATATTACGTTATATTATATTACATTATATTATAAGGTATTTTCAATAATACACTGCATATTACGTTATATTACAAGGCATTTTCAATGATAGACTGCAAATATTACGTTATATTATAAGGTATTTTGAACGATACACTGCATGTTAGATTATATTATGAGATATTTTCAATGATAGACTGCATATTACATTACATTATAAGGTATTTTCAATGATACACTGCATATTACGTTATATTATAAGGTATTTTCAATGATAGACTGCAAATATTACGTTATATTATAAGGTATATTGAACGATACAATGCATATTCGATTATATTATAAGGTATTTTCAATGATAGACTGCATATTACGTTATATTATAAGGCATTTTCAATGATAGACTGCAAATATTACGTTATATTATAAGGTATTTTGCATGATACACTGCATGTTAGATTATATTATAAGATATTTTCAATGATAGACTGCATATTACATTACATTATAAGGTATTTTCAATGATACACTGCATATTACGTTATATTACAAGGCATTTTCAATGATAGACTGCAAATATTACGTTATATTATAAGGTATTTTGAACGATACACTGCATATTACGTTATATCATAAGGTATTTTCAATGATAGACTGCAAATATTACGTTATATTATAAGGTATTTTGAACGATACACTGCATGTTAGATTATATTATGAGATATTTTCAATGATAGACTGCATATTACATTACATTATAAGGTATTTTCAATGATACACTGCATATTAGATTATATTATAAGGTATTTTCAATGATAGACTGCATATTACATTACATTATAAGGTATTTTCAATGATACACTGCATATTACGTTATATTATAAGGTATTTTCAATGATACACTGCATATTACGTTATATTATAAGGTATTTTCAATGATACACTGAATATTACGTTATAATACAAGGCATTTTCAATGATAGACTGCAAATATTACGTTATATTATAAGGTATTTTGAACGATACACTGCATGCTAGATTATATTATAAGATATTTTCAATGATAGACTGCATATTACATTACATTATAAGGTATTTTCAATGATACACTGCATATTACGTTATATTATAAGGTATTTTCAATGATACACTGCATATTACGTTATATTATAAGGTATTTTCAATGATACACTGAATATTACGTTATAATACAAGGCATTTTCAATGATAGACTGCAAATATTACGTTATATTATAAGGTATTTTGAACGATACACTGCATATTAGATTATATTATAAGGTATTTTCAATGATACACTGCATATTGCGTTATATTATAAGGTATTTTCAATGATACACACCGTATTACGTTATATTATAAGGTATTATCAATGATACACTGCATATTACGTTATATTATAAGGTATTTTCAATGATACACTGCATATTACGTTATATTATAAGGTATTTTAAAAAGATACACAGCATATTGCGTTATATTATAAGGTATTTTCAATGATACACTGCATATTACGTTATATTATATGGTATTTTCAATGATACACAGCATACTGCGTTATATTATAAGGTATTTTCAATGATACACTGCATATTACGTTATATTATAAGGTATTTTAAATGATACACAGCATATTGCGTTATATTATAAGGTATTTTCAATGATACACTGCTTATTACGTTATATTATATGGTATTTTCAATGATACACAGCATACTGCGTTATATTATAAGGTATTTTCAATGATACACTGCATATTACGTTATATCATAAGACATTTGTCAATGATACACTGCATATTACGTTATATTATAAGGCATTTTCAATGATAGACTGCAAATATTACGTTATATTATAAGGTATTTTCATGATACACTGCATGTTAGATTATATTATAAGATATTTTCAATGATATACTGCATATTACATTACATTATAAGGTATTTTCAATGATACACTGCATATTACGTTATATTATAAGGTATTTTGCATGATACACTGCATGCTAGATTATATTATAAGATATTTTCAATGATAGACTGCATATTACATTACATTATAAGGTATTTTCAATGATACACTGCATATTACGTTATATTATAAGGTATTTTCAATGATACACTGCATATTACGTTATATTATAAGGTATTTTCAATGATACACTGCATATTACGTTATATTATAAGGTATTTTCAATGATACACTGAATATTACGTTATAATACAAGGCATTTTCAATGATACACTGCACATTGCGTTATATTATAAGGTATTTTCAATGATACACTGCATATTACGTTATATCATAAGGTATTTTCAATGATACACAGCATATTGCGTTATATTATAAGGTATTTTCAATGGTACACTGCATATTACGTTATATCAAAAGGTATTCTCAATGATAGACTGCATATTACGTTATATTACAAGGCATTTTCAATGATAGACTGCAAATATTACGTTATATTATAAGGTATTTTCAATGATACATAGCATATTACGTTATATTATAAGGTATTTTCAATGATACACTGCATATTACATTACATTATAAGGTATTTTCAATAATACACTGCATATTACGTTATATTGCAAGGCATTTTCAATGATAGATTGCAAATATTACGTTATATTATAAGGTATTTTCAATGATACAAAGCATATTACGTTATATTATATTACATTATATTATAAGGTATTTTCAATAATACACTGCATATTACGTTATATTACAAGGCATTTTCAATGATAGACTGCAAATATTACGTTATATTATAAGGTATTTTGAACGATACACTGCATGTTAGATTATATTATGAGATATTTTCAATGATAGACTGCATATTACATTACATTATAAGGTATTTTCAATGATACACTGCATATTACGTTATATTATAAGGTATTTTCAATGATAGACTGCAAATATTACGTTATATTATAAGGTATATTGAACGATACAATGCATATTCGATTATATTATAAGGTATTTTCAATGATAGACTGCATATTACGTTATATTATAAGGTATTTTCAATGATAGACTGCAAATATTACGTTATATTATAAGGTATTTTGCATGATACACTGCATGTTAGATTATATTATAAGATATTTTCAATGATAGACTGCATATTACATTACATTATAAGGTATTTTCAATGATACACTGCATATTACGTTATATTACAAGGCATTTTCAATGATAGACTGCAAATATTACGTTATATTATAAGGTATTTTGAACGATACACTGCATATTACGTTATATCATAAGGTATTTTCAATGATAGACTGCAAATATTACGTTATATTATAAGGTATTTTGAACGATACACTGCATGTTAGATTATATTATGAGATATTTTCAATGATAGACTGCATATTACATTACATTATAAGGTATTTTCAATGATACACTGCATATTCGATTATATTATAAGGTATTTTCAATGATAGACTGCATATTACGTTATATTATATGGTATTTTCAATGATACACTGAATATTACGTTATAATACAAGGCATTTTCAATGATAGACTGCAAATATTACGTTATATTATAAGGTATTTTGAACGATACACTGCATATTAGATTATATTATAAGGTATTATCAATGATACACTGCATATTACGTTATATTATAAGATATTGTCAATGATAGACTGCATATTACGTTATATTATAAGGTATTTTCAATGATACACTGCATATTACGTTATATTATAAGGTATTTTAAATGATACACAGCATATTGCGTTATATTATAAGGTATTTTCAATGATACACTGCATATTACGTTATATTATATGGTATTTTCAATGATACACTGCATATTACGTTATATTATAAGGTATTTTCAATGATACACTGCATATTACGTTATATTATAAGGTATTTTCAATGATACACTGAATATTACGTTATAATACAAGGCATTTTCAATGATAGACTGCAAATATTACGTTATATTATAAGGTATTTTGAACGATACACTGCATATTAGATTATATTATAAGGTATTTTCAATGATACACTGCACATTGCGTTATATTATAAGGTATTTTCAATGATACACTGCATATTACGTTATATCATAAGGTATTTTCAATGATACACAGCATATTGCGTTATATTATAAGGTATTTTCAATGGTACACTGCATATTACGTTATATCAAAAGGTATTCTCAATGATAGACTGCATATTACGTTATATTACAAGGCATTTTCAACGATAGACTGCAAATATTACGTTATATTATAAGGTATTTTCAATGATACATAGCATATTACGTTATATTATAAGGTATTTTCAATGATACACTGCATATTACATTATATTATAAGGTATTTTCAATAATACACTGCATATTACGTTATATTGCAAGGCATTTTCAATGATAGATTGCAAATATTACGTTATATTATAAGGTATTTTCAATGATACAAAGCATATTACGTTATATTATATTACATTATATTATAAGGTATTTTCAATGATACACTGCATATTACGTTATATTACAAGGCATTTTCAATGATAGACTGCAAATATTACGTTATATTATAAGGTATTTTGAACGATACACTGCATGTTAGATTATATTATGAGATATTTTCAATGATAGACTGCATATTACATTACATTATAAGGTATTTTCAATGATAGACTGCATATTACGTTATATTATAAGGTATTTTCAATGATAGACTGCAAATATTACGTTATATTATAAGGTATATTGAACGATACAATGCATATTCGATTATATTATAAGGTATTTTCAATGATAGACTGCATATTACGTTATATTATAAGGCATTTTCAATGATAGACTGCAAATATTACGTTATATTATAAGGTATTTTGCATGATACACTGCATGTTAGATTATATTATAAGATATTTTCAATGATAGACTGCATATTACATTACATTATAAGGTATTTTCAATGATACACTGCATATTACGTTATATTACAAGGCATTTTCAATGATAGACTGCAAATATTACGTTATATTATAAGGTATTTTGAACGATACACTGCATATTACGTTATATCATAAGGTATTTTCAATGATAGACTGCAAATATTACGTTATATTATAAGGTATTTTGAACGATACACTGCATGTTAGATTATATTATGAGATATTTTCAATGATAGACTGCATATTACATTACATTATAAGGTATTTTCAATGATACACTGCATATTAGATTATATTATAAGGTATTTTCAATGATAGACTGCATATTACATTACATTATAAGGTATTTTCAATGATACACTGCATATTACGTTATATTATAAGGTATTTTCAATGATACACTGCATATTACGTTATATTATAAGGTATTTTCAATGATACACTGAATATTACGTTATAATACAAGGCATTTTCAATGATAGACTGCAAATATTACGTTATATTATAAGGTATTTTGAACGATACACTGCATGCTAGATTATATTATAAGATATTTTCAATGATAGACTGCATATTACATTACATTATAAGGTATTTTCAATGATACACTGCATATTACGTTATATTATAAGGTATTTTCAATGATACACTGCATATTACGTTATATTATAAGGTATTTTCAATGATACACTGAATATTACGTTATAATACAAGGCATTTTCAATGATAGACTGCAAATATTACGTTATATTATAAGGTATTTTGAACGATACACTGCATATTAGATTATATTATAAGGTATTTTCAATGATACACTGCATATTGCGTTATATTATAAGGTATTTTCAATGATACACACCGTATTACGTTATATTATAAGGTATTATCAATGATACACTGCATATTACGTTATATTATAAGATATTTTCAATGATATACTGCATATTACATTACATTATAAGGTATTTTCAATGATACACTGCATATTACGTTATATTATAAGGTATTTTGCATGATACACTGCATGCTAGATTATATTATAAGATATTTTCAATGATAGACTGCATATTACATTACATTATAAGGTATTTTCAATGATACACTGCATATTACGTTATATTATAAGGTATTTTCAATGATACACTGCATATTACGTTATATTATAAGGTATTTTCAATGATACACTGAATATTACGTTATAATACAAGGCATTTTCAATGATAGACTGCAAATATTACGTTATATTATAAGGTATTTTGAACGATACACTGCATATTAGATTATATTATAAGGTATTTTCAATGATACACTGCACATTGCGTTATATTATAAGGTATTTTCAATGATACACTGCATATTGCGTTATATTATAAGGTATTTTCAATGGTACACTGCATATTACGTTATATCAAAAGGTATTCTCAATGATAGACTGCATATTACGTTATATTACAAGGCATTTTCAACGATAGACTGCAAATATTACGTTATATTATAAGGTATTTTCAATGATACATAGCATATTACGTTATATTATAAGGTATTTTCAATGATACACTGCATATTACATTACATTATAAGGTATTTTCAATAATACACTGCATATTACGTTATATTGCAAGGCATTTTCAATGATAGATTGCAAATATTACGTTATATTATAAGGTATTTTCAATGATACAAAGCATATTACGTTATATTATATTACATTATATTATAAGGTATTTTCAATAATACACTGCATATTACGTTATATTACAAGGCATTTTCAATGATAGACTGCAAATATTACGTTATATTATAAGATATTTTAAATGATACACAGCATATTGCGTTATATTATAAGGTATTTTCAATGATACACTGCATATTACGTTATATTATATGGTATTTTCAATGATACACAGCATACTGCGTTATATTATAAGGTATTTTCAATGATACACTGCATATTACGTTATATCATAAGGTATTTGTCAATGATACACTGCATATTACGTTATATCATAAGGTATTGTCAATGATAGACTGCATATTACGTTATATTATAAGGTATTTTCAATGATACACTGCATATTACCGTATATTATAAGGTATTTTCAATGATACACAGCATATTGCGTTATATTATAAGGTATTTTCAATGATACACTGCATATTACGTTATATCATAAGGTATTTTCAATGATACACAGCATATTGCGTTATATTATAAGGTATTTTCAATGGTACACTGCATATTACGTTATATCAAAAGGTATTCTCAATGATAGACTGCATATTACGTTATATTACAAGGCATTTTCAACGATAGACTGCAAATATTACGTTATATTATAAGGTATTTTCAATGATACATAGCATATTACGTTATATTATAAGGTATTTTCAATGATACACTGCATATTACGTTATATTATAAGGTATTTTCAATGATAGACTGCAAATATTACGTTATATTATAAGGTATATTGAACGATACAATGCATTTTCGATTATATTATAAGGTATTTTCAATGATAGACTGCATATTAAGTTATATTATAAGGCATTTTCAATGATAGACTGCAAATATTACGTTATATTATAAGGTATTTTGCATGATACACTGCATGTTAGATTATATTATAAGATATTTTCAATGATAGACTGCATATTACATTACATTATAAGGTATTTTCAATGATACACTGCATACTACGTTATATTATAAAGTATTTTGCATGATACACTGCATGCTAGATTATATTATAAGATATTTTCAATGATAGACTGCATATTACATTACATTATAAGGTATTTTCAATGATACACTGCATATTACGTTATATTATAAGGTATTTTCAATGATACACTGCATATTACGTTATATTATAAGGTATTTTCAATGATACACTGCATATTACGTTATAATACAAGGCATTTTCAATGATAGACTGCAAATATTACGTTATATTATAAGGTATTTTCAATGATACAAAGCATATTACGTTATATTATAAGGTATTTTCAACGATACATTGCATATTACATTATATTATAAGGTATTTTCAATAATACACTGCATATTACGTTATATTACAAGGCATTTTCAATGATAGACTGCAAATATTACGTTATATTATAAGGTATTTTGAACGATACACTGCATGTTAGATTATATTATGAGATATTTTCAATGATAGACTGCATATTACATTACATTATAAGGTATTTTCAATGATACACTGCATATTACGTTATATCATAAGGTATTTTCAATGATACACAGCATATTGCGTTATATTATAAGGTATTTTCAATGGTACACTGCATATTACGTTATATCAAAAGGTATTCTCAATGATAGACTGCATATTACATTACATTATAAGGTATTTTCAATGATACACTGCATATTACGTTATATTATAAGGTATTTTGCATGATACACTGCATGCTAGATTATATTATAAGATATTTTCAATGATAGACTGCATATTACATTACATTATAAGGTATTTTCAATGATACACTGCATATTACGTTATATTATAAGGTATTTTCAATGATACACTGCATATTACGTTATATTATAAGGTATTTTCAATGATACACTGCATATTACGTTATAATACAAGGCATTTTCAATGATAGACTGCAAATATTACGTTATATTATAAGGTATTTTCATGATACACTGCATGTTAGATTATATTATAAGATATTTTCAATGATAGACTGCATATTACATTACATTATAAGGTATTTTCAATGATACACTGCATATTACGTTATATTATAAGGTATTTTGCATGATACACTGCATGCTAGATTATATTATAAGATATTTTCAATGATAGACTGCATATTACATTACATTATAAGGTATTTTCAATGATACACTGCATATTACGTTATATTATAAGGTATTTTCAATGATACACTGCATATTGCGTTATATTATAAGGTATTTTCAATGATACACTGCATTTTAGATTATATTATAAGATATTTTCAATGATAGACTGCGTATTACATTACATTATAAGGTATTTTCAATGATACACTGCATATTACGGTATATTATAAGGTATTTTCAATGATACACTGCATATTACGTTATATTATATGGTATTTTCAATGATACACTGCATATTACGTTATATTATAAGGTATTTTGCATGATACACTGCATGCTAGATTATATTATAAGATATTTTCAATGATAGACTGCATATTACGTTATATTATAAGGTATTTTCAATGATAGACTGCAAATATTACGTTATATTATAAGGTATATTGAACGATACAATGCATATTCGATTATATTATAAGGTATTTTCAATGATAGACTGCATATTACGTTATATTATAAGGCATTTTCAATTATAGACTGCAAATATTACGTTATATTATAAGGTATTTTGCATGATACACTGCATGTTAGATTATATTATAAGATATTTTCAATGATAGACTGCATATTACATTACATTATAAGGTATTTTCAATGATACACTGCATACTACGTTATATTATAAAGTATTTTGCATGATACACTGCATGCTAGATTATATTATAAGATATTTTCAATGATAGACTGCATATTACATTACATTATAAGGTATTTTCAATGATACACTGCATATTACGTTATATTATAAGGTATTTTCAATGATACACTGCATATTACGTTATATTATAAGGTATTTTCAATGATACACTGCATATTACGTTATAATACAAGGCATTTTCAATGATAGACTGCAAATATTACGTTATATTATAAGGTATTTTGAACGATACACTGCATATTAGATTATATTATAAGGAATTTTCAATGATACACTGCATATTGCGTTATATTATAAGGTATTTTCAATGATAGACTGCAAATATTACGTTATATTATAAGGTATATTGAACGATACAATGCATATTCGATTATATTATAAGGTATTTTCAATGATAGACTGCATATTACGTTATATTATAAGGTATTTTCAATGATACACTGCATATTACGTTATATTATAAGGCATTTTCAATGATAGACTGCAAATATTACGTTATATTATAAGGTATTTTGCATGATACACTGCATGTTAGATTATATTATAAGATATTTTCAATGATACACTGCATATTACGTTATAATACAAGGCATTTTCAATGATAGACTGCAAATATTACGTTATATTATAAGGTATTTTGAACGATACACTGCATATTAAATTATATTATAAGGAATTTTCAATGATACACTGCATATTGCGTTATATTATAAGGTATTTTCAATGATAGACTGCAAATATTACGTTATATTATAAGGTATATTGAACGATACAATGCATATTCGATTATATTATAAGGTATTTTCAATGATAGACTGCATATTACGTTATATTATAAGGTATTTTCAATGATACACTGCATATTACGTTATATTATAAGGCATTTTCAATGATAGACTGCAAATATTACGTTATATTATAAGGTATTTTGCATGATACACTGCATGTTAGATTATATTATAAGATATTTTCAATGATAGACTGCATATTACATTACATTATAAGGTATTTTCAATGATACACTGCATATTACGTTATATTATAAAGTATTTTGCATGATACACTGCATGCTAGATTATATTATAAGATATTTTCAATGATAGACTGCATATTACATTACATTATAAGGTATTTTCAATGATACACTGCATATTACGTTATATTATAAGGTATTTTCAATGATACACTGCATATTACGTTATATTATAAGGTATTTTCAATGATACACTGCATATTACGTTATATCAAAAGGTATTCTCAATGATAGACTGCATATTACATTACATTATAAGGTATTTTCAATGATACACTGCATATTACGTTATATTATAAGGTATTTTGCATGATACACTGCATGCTAGATTATATTATAAGATATTTTCAATGATACACTGCATATTGCGTTATATTATAAGGTATTTTCAATGATAGACTGCAAATATTACGTTATATTATAAGGTATTTTCAATGATACACTGCATATTACGTTATACTATAAGGTATTTTCAATGATACACTGCATATTACGTTATAATACAAGGCATTTTCAATGATAGACTGCAAATATTACGTTATATTATAAGGTATTTTGAACGATACACTGCATATTAGATTATATTATAAGGAATTTTCAATGATACACTGCATATTGCGTTATATCATAAGGTATTTTCAATGATACACAGCATATTGCGTTATATTATAAGGTATTTTCAATGGTACACTGCATATTACGTTATATCAAAAGGTATTCTCAATGATAGACTGCATATTACGTTATATTACAAGGCATTTTCAATGATAGACTGCAAATATTACGTTATATTATAAGGTATTTTCAATGATACATAGCATATTACGTTATATTATAAGGTATTTTCAATGATACAAAGCATATTACGTTATATTATAAGGTATTTTGTATGATACACTGCATGCTAGATTATATTATAAGATATTTTCAATGATAGACTGCATATTACATTACATTATAAGGTATTTTCAATGATACACTGCATATTACGTTATATTATAAGGTATTTTCAATGATACACTGCATATTACGTTATATTATAAGGTATTTTCAATGATACACTGAATATTACGTTATAATACAAGGCATTTTCAATGATAGACTGCAAATATTACGTTATATTATAAGGTATTTTCATGATACACTGCATGTTAGATTATATTATAAGATATTTTCAATGATAGACTGCATATTACATTACATTATAAGGTATTTTCAATGATACACTGCATATTACGTTATATTATAAGGTATTTTGCATGATACACTGCATGCTAGATTATATTATAAGATATTTTCAATGATAGACTGCATATTACATTACATTATAAGGTATTTTCATTGATACACTGCATATTACGTTATATTATAAGGTATTTTCAATGATACACTGCATATTGCGTTATATTATAAGGTATTTTCAATGATACACTGCATTTTAGATTATATTATAAGATATTTTCAATGATAGACTGCGTATTACATCACATTATAAGGTATTTTCAATGATACACTGCATATTACGGTATATTATAAGGTATTTTCAATGATACACTGCATATTACGTTATATTATATGGTATTTTCAATGATACACTGCATATTACGTTATATTATAAGGTATTTTGCATGATACACTGCATGCTAGATTATATTATAAGATATTTTCAATGATAGACTGCATATTACGTTATATTATAAGGTATTTTCAATGATAGACTGCAAATATTACGTTACATTATAAGGTATATTGAACGATACAATGCATATTCGATTATATTATAAGGTATTTTCAATGATAGACTGCATATTACGTTATATTATAAGGCATTTTCAATGATAGACTGCAAATATTACGTTATATTATAAGGTATTTTGCATGATACACTGCATGTTAGATTATATTATAAGATATTTTCAATGATAGACTGCATATTACATTACATTATAAGGTATTTTCAATGATACACTGCATATTACGTTATATTATAAAGTATTTTGCATGATACACTGCATGCTAGATTATATTATAAGATATTTTCAATGATAGACTGCATATTACATTACATTATAAGGTATTTTCAATGATACACTGCATATTACGTTATATTATAAGGTATTTTCAATGATACACTGCATATTACGTTATATTATAAGGTATTTTCAATGATACACTGCATATTACGTTATAATACAAGGCATTTTCAATGATAGACTGCAAATATTACGTTATATTATAAGGTATTTTGAACGATACACTGCATATTAGATTATATTATAAGGTATTTTCAATGATACACTGCATATTGCGTTATATTATAAGGTATTTTCAATGATAGACTGCAAATATTACGTTATATTATAAGGTATATTGAACGATACAATGCATATTCGATTATATTATAAGGTATTTTCAATGATAGACTGCATATTACGTTATATTATAAGGTATTTTCAATGATACACTGCATATTACGTTATATTATAAGGCATTTTCAATGATAGACTGCAAATATTACGTTATATTATAAGGTATTTTGCATGATACACTGCATGTTAGATTATATTATAAGATATTTTCAATGATACACTGCATATTACGTTATAATACAAGGCATTTTCAATGATAGACTGCAAATATTACGTTATATTATAAGGTATTTTGAACGATACACTGCATATTAAATTATATTATAAGGAATTTTCAATGATACACTGCATATTGCGTTATATTATAAGGTATTTTCAATGATAGACTGCAAATATTACGTTATATTATAAGGTATATTGAACGATACAATGCATATTCGATTATATTATAAGGTATTTTCAATGATAGACTGCATATTACGTTATATTATAAGGTATTTTCAATGATACACTGCATATTACGTTATATTATAAGGCATTTTCAATGATAGACTGCAAATATTACGTTATATTATAAGGTATATTGCATGATACACTGCATGTTAGATTATATTATAAGATATTTTCAATGATAGACTGCATATTACATTACATTATAAGGTATTTTCAATGATACACTGCATATTACGTTATATTATAAAGTATTTTGCATGATACACTGCATGCTAGATTATATTATAAGATATTTTCAATGATAGACTGCATATTACATTACATTATAAGGTATTTTCAATGATACACTGCATATTACGTTATATTATAAGGTATTTTCAATGATACACTGCATATTACGTTATATTATAAGGTATTTTCAATGGTACACTGCATATTACGTTATATCAAAAGGTATTCTCAATGATAGACTGCATATTACATTACATTATAAGGTATTTTCAATGATACACTGCATATTACGTTATATTATAAGGTATTTTGCATGATACACTGCATGCTAGATTATATTATAAGATATTTTCAATGATACACTGCATATTGCGTTATATTATAAGGTATTTTCAATGATAGACTGCAAATATTACGTTATATTATAAGGTATTTTCAATGATACACTGCATATTACGTTATACTATAAGGTATTTTCAATGATACACTGCATATTACGTTATAATACAAGGCATTTTCAATGATAGACTGCAAATATTACGTTATATTATAAGGTATTTTGAACGATACACTGCATATTAGATTATATTATAAGGAATTTTCAATGATACACTGCATATTGCGTTATATCATAAGGTATTTTCAATGATACACAGCATATTGCGTTATATTATAAGGTATTTTCAATGGTACACTGCATATTACGTTATATCAAAAGGTATTCTCAATGATAGACTGCATATTACGTTATATTACAAGGCATTTTCAATGATAGACTGCAAATATTACGTTATATTATAAGGTATTTTCAATGATACATAGCATATTACGTTATATTATAAGGTATTTTCAATGATACAAAGCATATTACGTTATATTATAAGGTATTTTCAACGATACATTGCATATTACATTATATTATAAGGTATTTTCAATAATACACTGCATATTACGTTATATTACAAGGCATTTTCAATGATAGACTGAAAATATTACGTTATATTATAAGGTATTTTGCATGATACACTGCATGCTAGATTATATTATAAGATATTTTCAATGATAGACTGCATATTACATTACATTATAAGGTATTTTCAATGATACACTGCATATTACGTTATATTATAAGGTATTTTCAATGATACACTGCATATTACGTTATATTATAAGGTATTTTCAATGATACACTGCATATTACGTTATAATACAAGGCATTTTCAATGATAGACTGCAAATATTACGTTATATTATAAGGTATTTTGAACGATACACTGCATGTTAGATTATATTATGAGATATTTTCAATGATAGACTGCAAATTACATTACATTATAAGGTATTTTCAATGATACACTGCATATTACGTTATATCATAAGGTATTTTCAATGATACACAGCATATTGCGTTATATTATAAGGTATTTTCAATGGTACACTGCATATTACGTTATATCAAAAGGTATTCTCAATGATAGACTGCATATTACATTACATTATAAGGTATTTTCAATGATACACTGCATATTACGTTATATTATAAGGTATTTTGCATGATACACTGCATGCTAGATTATATTATAAGATATTTTCAATGATAGACTGCATATTACATTACATTATAAGGTATTTTCAATGATACACTGCATATTACGTTATATTATAAGGTATTTTCAATGATACACTGCATATTACGTTATATTATAAGGTATTTTCAATGATACACTGAATATTACGTTATAATACAAGGCATTTTCAATGATAGACTGCAAATATTACGTTATATTATAAGGTATTTTCATGATACACTGCATGTTAGATTATATTATAAGATATTTTCAATGATAGACTGCATATTACATTACATTATAAGGTATTTTCAATGATACACTGCATATTACGTTATATTATAAGGTATTTTGCATGATACACTGCATGCTAGATTATATTATAAGATATTTTCAATGATAGACTGCATATTACATTACATTATAAGGTATTTTCAATGATACACTGCATATTACGTTATATTATAAGGTATTTTCAATGATACACTGCGTATTACATTACATTATAAGGTATTTTCAATGATACACTGCATATTACGGTATATTATAAGGTATTTTCAATGATACACTGCATATTACGTTATATTATATGGTATTTTCAATGATACACTGCATATTACGTTATATTATAAGGTATTTTGCATGATACACTGCATGCTAGATTATATTATAAGATATTTTCAATGATAGACTGCATATTACATTACATTATAAGGTATTTTCAATGATACACTGCATATTACGTTACATTATAAGGTATTTTCAATGATACACTGCATATTACGTTATATTATAAGGTATTTTCAATGATAGACTGCAAATATTACGTTATATTATAAGGTATATTGAACGATACAATGCATATTCGATTATATTATAAGGTATTTTCAATGATAGACTGCATATTACGTTATATTATAAGGCATTTTCAATGATAGACTGCAAATATTACGTTATATTATAAGGTATTTTGCATGATACACTGCATGTTAGATTATATTATAAGATATTTTCAATGATAGACTGCATATTACATTACATTATAAGGTATTTTCAATGATACACTGCATACTACGTTATATTATAAAGTATTTTGCATGATATACTGCATGCTAGATTATATTATAAGATATTTTCAATGATAGACTGCATATTACATTACATTATAAGGTATTTTCAATGATACACTGCATATTACGTTATATTATAAGGTATTTTCAATGATACACTGCATATTACGTTATATTATAAGGTATTTTCAATGATACACTGCATATTACGTTATAATACAAGGCATTTTCAATGATAGACTGCAAATATTACGTTATATTATAAGGTATTTTGAACGATACACTGCATATTAGATTATATTATAAGGAATTTTCAATGATACACTGCATATTGCATTATATTATAAGGTATTTTCAATGATAGACTGCAAATATTACGTTATATTATAAGGTATATTGAACGATACAATGCATATTCGATTATATTATAAGGTATTTTCAATGATAGACTGCATATTACGTTATATTATAAGGTATATTCAATGATACACTGCATATTACGTTATATTATAAGGCATTTTCAATGATAGACTGCAAATATTACGTTATACTATAAGGTATTTTGCATGATACACTGCATGCTAGATTATATTATAAGATATTTTCAATGATAGACTGCATATTACATTACATTATAAGGTATTTTCAATGATACACTGCATATTACGTTACATTATAAGGTATTTTCAATGATACACTGCATATTACGTTATATTATAAGGTATTTTCAATGATAGACTGCAAATATTACGTTATATTATAAGGTATATTGAACGATACAATGCATATTCGATTATATTATAAGGTATTTTCAATGATACACTGCATATTACGTTATATTATAAGGCATTTTCAATGATAGACTGCAAATATTACGTTATATTATAAGGTATTTTGCATGATACACTGCATGTTAGATTATATTATAAGATATTTTCAATGATAGACTGCATATTACATTACATTATAAGGTATTTTCAATGATACACTGCATACTACGTTATATTATAAAGTATTTTGCATGATACACTGCATGCTAGATTATATTATAAGATATTTTCAATGATAGACTGCATATTACATTACATTATAAGGTATTTTCAATGATACACTGCATATTACGTTATATTATAAGGTATTTTGAACGATACACTGCATATTAGATTATATTATAAGGAATTTTCAATGATACACTGCATACTACGTTATATTATAAAGTATTTTGCATGATATACTGCATGCTAGATTATATTATAAGATATTTTCAATGATAGACTGCATATTACATTACATTATAAGGTATTTTCAATGATACACTGCATATTACGTTATATTATAAGGTATTTTCAATGATACACTGCATATTACGTTATATTATAAGGTATTTTCAATGATACACTGCATATTACGTTATAATACAAGGCATTTTCAATGATAGACTGCAAATATTACGTTATATTATAAGGTATTTTGAACGATACACTGCATATTAGATTATATTATAAGGAATTTTCAATGATACACTGCATATTGCATTATATTATAAGGTATTTTCAATGATAGACTGCAAATATTACGTTATATTACAAGGTATATTGAACGATACAATGCATATTCGATTATATTATAAGGTATTTTCAATGATAGACTGCATATTACGTTATATTATAAGGTATATTCAATGATACACTGCATATTACGTTATATTATAAGGCATTTTCAATGATAGACTGCAAATATTACGTTATACTATAAGGTATTTTGCATGATACACTGCATGCTAGATTATATTATAAGATATTTTCAATGATAGACTGCATATTACATTACATTATAAGGTATTTTCAATGATACACTGCATATTACGTTACATTATAAGGTATTTTCAATGATACACTGCATATTACGTTATATTATAAGGTATTTTCAATGATAGACTGCAAATATTACGTTATATTATAAGGTATATTGAACGATACAATGCATATTCGATTATATTATAAGGTATTTTCAATGATACACTGCATATTACGTTATATTATAAGGCATTTTCAATGATAGACTGCAAATATTACGTTATATTATAAGGTATTTTGCATGATACACTGCATGTTAGATTATATTATAAGATATTTTCAATGATAGACTGCATATTACATTACATTATAAGGTATTTTCAATGATACACTGCATATTACGTTATATTATAAAGTATTTTGCATGATACACTGCATGCTAGATTATATTATAAGATATTTTCAATGATAGACTGCATATTACATTACATTATAAGGTATTTTCAATGATACACTGCATATTACGTTATATTATAAGGTATTTTCAATGATACACTGCATATTACGTTATATTATAAGGTATTTTCAATGATACACTGCATATTACGTTATAATACAAGGCATTTTCAATGATAGACTGCAAATATTACGTTATATTATAAGGTATTTTGAACGATACACTGCATATTAGATTATATTATAAGGAATTTTCAATGATACACTGCATATTGCGTTATATTATAAGGTATTTTCAATGATAGACTGCAAATATTACGTTATATTATAAGGTATATTGAACGATACAATGCATATTGCGTTATATCATAAGGTATTTTCAATGATACACAGCATATTGCGTTATATTATAAGGTATTTTCAATGGTACACTGCATATTACGTTATATCAAAAGGTATTCTCAATGATAGACTGCATATTACGTTATATTACAAGGCATTTTCAATGATAGACTGCAAATATTACGTTATATTATAAGGTATTTTCAATGATACATAGCATATTACGTTATATTATAAGGTATTTTCAATGATACAAAGCATATTACGTTATATTATAAGGTATTTTCAACGATACATTGCATATTACATTATATTATAAGGTATTTTCAATAATACACTGCATATTACGTTATATTACAAGGCATTTTCAATGATACACTGCATATTGCGTTATATTATAAGGTATTTTCAATGATAGACTGCAAATATTACGTTATATTATAAGGTATATTGAACGATACAATGCATATTCGATTATATTATAAGGTATTTTCAATGATAGACTGCATATTACGTTATATTATAAGGTATTTTCAATGATACAATGCATAAAACGTTATATTATAAGGCATTTTCAATGATAGACTGCAAATATTACATTATATTATAAGGTATTTTGCATGATACACTGCATGTTAGATTATATTATAAGATATTTTCAATGATACACTGCATATTACGTTATAATACAAGGCATTTTCAATGATAGACTCCAAATATTACGTTATATTATAAGGTATTTTGAACGATACACTGCATATTAGATTATATTATAAGGTATTTTCAATAATACACTGCATATTACGTTATATTACAAGGCATTTTCAATGATAGACTGCAAATATTACGTTATATTATAAGGTATTTTGAACGATACACTGCATGTTAGATTATATTATGAGATATTTTCAATGATAGACTGCAAATTACATTACATTATAAGGTATTTTCAATGATACACTGCATACTACGTTATATTATAAAGTATTTTGCATGATACACTGCATGCTAGATTATATTATAAGATATTTTCAATGATAGACTGCATATTACATTACATTATAAGGTATTTTCAATGATACACTGCATATTACGTTATATTATAAGGTATTTTCAATGATACACTGCATATTACGTTATATTATAAGGTATTTTCAATGATACACTGCATATTACGTTATAATACAAGGCATTTTCAATGATAGACTGCAAATATTACGTTATATTATAAGGTATTTTGAACGATACCCTGCATATTAGATTATATTATAAGGAATTTTCAATGATACACTGCATATTGCGTTATATTATAAGGTATTTTCAATGATAGACTGCAAATATTACGTTATATTATAAGGTATATTGAACGATACAATGCATATTCGATTATATTATAAGGTATTTTCAATGATAGACTGCATATTACGTTATATTATAAGGTATTTTCAATGATACACTGCATATTACGTTATATTACAAGGCATTTTCAATGATAGACTGCAAATATTACGTTATATTATAAGGTATTTTGAACGATACACTGCATGTTAGATTATATTATGAGATATTTTCAATGATAGACTGCATATTACATTACATTATAAGGTATTTTCAATGATACACTGCATATTACGGTATATTATAAGGTATTTTGCATGATACACTGCATGCTAGATTATATTATAAGATATTTTCAATGATAGACTGCATATTACATTACATTATAAGGTATTTTCAATGATACACTGCATATGACGTTATATTATAAGGTATTTTGCATGATACACTGCATGCTAGATTATATTATAAGATATTTTCAATGATAGACTGCATATTACATTACATTATAAGGTATTTTCAATGATACAAAGCATATTACGTTATATTATAAGGTATTTTCAACGATACATTGCATATTACATTATATTATAAGGTATTTTCAATAATACACTGCATATTACGTTATATTACAAGGCATTTTCAATGATAGACTGCAAATATTACGTTATATTATAAGGTATTTTGAACGATACACTGCATGTTAGATTATATTATGAGATATTTTCAATGATAGACTGCAAATTACATTACATTATAAGGTATTTTCAATGATACACTGCATATTACGTTATATTATAAAGTATTTTGCATGATACACTGCATGCTAGATTATATTATAAGATATTTTCAATGATAGACTGCATATTACATTACATTATAAGGTATTTTCAATGATACACTGCATATTACGTTATATTATAAGGTATTTTCAATGATACACTGCATATTACGTTATATTATAAGGTATTTTCAATGATACACTGCATATTACGTTATAATACAAGGCATTTTCAATGATAGACTGCAAATATTACGTTATATTATAAGGTATTTTGAACGATACCCTGCATATTAGATTATATTATAAGGAATTTTCAATGATACACTGCATATTGCGTTATATTATAAGGTATTTTCAATGATAGACTGCAAATATTACGTTATATTATAAGGTATATTGAACGATACAATGCATATTCGATTATATTATAAGGTATTTTCAATGATAGACTGCATATTACGTTATATTATAAGGTATTTTCAATGATACACTGCATATTACGTTATATTACAAGGCATTTTCAATGATAGACTGCAAATATTACGTTATATTATAAGGTATTTTGAACGATACACTGCATGTTAGATTATATTATGAGATATTTTCAATGATAGACTGCATATTACATTACATTATAAGGTATTTTCAATGATACACTGCATATTACGGTATATTATAAGGTATTTTGCATGATACACTGCATGCTAGATTATATTATAAGATATTTTCAATGATAGACTGCATATTACATTACATTATAAGGTATTTTCAATGATACACTGCATATTACGTTATATTATAAGGTATTTTCAATGATACACTGCATATTACGTTATATTATAAGGTATTTTCAATGATACACTGCATATTACGTTATAATACAAGGCATTTTCAATGATAGACTGCAAATATTACGTTATATTATAAGGTATTTTGAACGATACACTGCATATTAGATTATATTATAAGGAATTTTCAATGATACACTGCATATTGCGTTATATTATAAGGTATTTTCAATGATAGACTGCAAATATAACGTTATATTATAAGGTATATTGAACGATACAATGCATATTCGATTATATTATAAGGTATTTTCAATGATAGACTGCATATTACGTTATATTATAAGGTATTTTGCATGATACACTGCATGTTAGATTATATTATAAGATATTTTCAATGATAGACTGCATATTACATTACATTATAAGGTATTTTCACTGATACACTGCATATGACGTTATATTATAAGGTATTTTGCATGATACACTGCATACTACGTTATATTATAAGATATTTTCAATGACAGACTGCATATTACATTACATTATAAGGTATTTTCAATGATACACTGCATATTACGTTATATTATAAGGTATTTTCAATGATACACTGCATATTACGTTATATTATAAGGTATTTTCAATGATACACTGCATATTACGTTATAATACAAGGCATTTTCAATGATAGACTGCAAATATTACGTTATATTATAAGGTATTTTGAACGATACACTGCATATTAGATTATATTATAAGGTATTTTCAATGATAGACTGCAAATATTACGTTATATTATAAGGTATTTTCAATGATACAAAGCATATTACGTTATATTATATGGTATTTTCAATGATACACTGCATATTACGTTATATTATAAGGTATTTTCAATGATACACTGCATATTGCGTTATATTATAAGGTATTTTCAATGGTACACTGCATATTACTTTATATCAAAAGGTATTCTCAATGATAGACTGCATATTACGTTATATTACAAGGCATTTTCAATGATAGACTGCAAATATTACGTTATATTATAAGGTATTTTGAACGACACACTGCATGTTAGATTATATTATGAGATATTTTCAATGATACTCTGCATATTACGTTATAATACAAGGCATTTTCAATGATAGACTTCAAATATTACGTTATATTATAAGGTATTTTCAATGATACAAAGCATATTACGTTATATTATAAGGTATTTTCAACGATACATTGCATATTACATTATATTATAAGGTATTTTCAATAATACACTGCATATTACGTTATATTACAAGGCATTTTCAATGATACACTGCATATTACGTTATATTATAAGGTATTTTGCATGATACACTGCATGCTAGATTATATTATAAGATATTTTCAATGATAGACTGCATATTACATTACATTATAAGGTATTTTCAATGATACACTGCATATTACGTTATATTATAAGGTATTTTCAATGATACACTGCATATTACGTTATATTATAAGGTATTTTCAATGATACACTGCATATTACGTTATAATACAAGGCATTTTCAATGATAGACTGCAAATATTACGTTATATTATAAGGTATTTTGCATGATACACTGCATGTTAGATTATATTATAAGATATTTTCAATGATACACTGCATATTACGTTATAATACAAGGCATTTTCAATGATAGACTGCAAATATTACGTTATATTATAAGGTATTTTGAACGATACACTGCATATTAGATTATATTATAAGGAATTTTCAATGATACACTGCATATTGCGTTATATTATAAGGTATTTTCAATGATAGACTGCAAATATTACGTTATATTATAAGGTATTTTGAACGATACACTGCATATTAGATTATATTATAAGGTATTTTCAATGATAGACTGCATATTACGTTATATTATAAGGTATTTTGCATGATACACTGCATGTTAGATTATATTATAAGATATTTTCAATGATAGACTGCATATTACATTACATTATAAGGTATTTTCAATGATACACTGCATATTACGTTATATTATAAGGTATTTTCAATGATACACTGCATATTACGTTATATTATAAGGTATTTTCAATGATACACTGAATATTACGTTATAATACAAGGCATTTTCAATGATAGACTGCAAATATTACGTTATATTATAAGGTATTTTGAACGATACACTGCATATTACATTATATTATAAGGTATTTTCAATGATACACTGCATATTGCGTTATATTATAAGGTATTTTCAATGATACACACCGTATTACGTTATATTATAAGGTATTATCAATGATACACTGCATATTACGTTATATTATAAGATATTGTCAATGATAGACTGCATATTACGTTATATTATAAGGTATTTTCAATGATACACTGCATATTACGTTATATTATAAGGTATTTTAAATGATACACAGCATATTGCGTTATATTATAAGGTATTTTCAATGATACACTGCATATTACGTTATATTATAAGGTATTTTCAATGATACACAGCATACTGCGTTATATTATAAGGTATTTTCAATGATACACTGCATATTACGTTATATCATAAGGTATTTTCAATGATACACTGCATATTACGGTATATTATAAGGTATTTTCAATGATACACAGCATATTGCGTTATATTATAAGGTATTTTCAATGATACACTGCATATTACGTTATATCATAAGGTATTTTCCATGATACACAGCATATTGCGTTATATTATAAGGTATTTTCAATGGTACACTGCATATTACGTTATATCAAAAGGTATTCTCAATGATAGACTGCATATTACGTTATATTACAAGGCATTTTCAATGATAGACTGCAAATATTACGTTATATTATAAGGTATTTTGAACGATACACTGCATGTTAGATTATATTATGAGATATTTTCAATGATAGACTGCATATTACATTACATTATAAGGTATTTTCAATGATACACTGCATATTACGTTATATTATAAGGTATTTTCAATGATAGACTGCAAATATTACGTTATATTATAAGGTATATTGAACGATACAATGCATATTCGATTATATTATAAGGTATTTTCAATGATACACTGCATATTACGTTATATTATAAGGCATTTTCAATGATAGACTGCAAATATTACGTTATATTATAAGGTATTTTGCATGATACACTGCATGTTAGATTACATTATAAGGTATTTTCAATAATACACTGCATATTACGTTATATTGCAAGGCATTTTCAATGATAGATTGCAAATATTACGTTATATTATAAGGTATTTTCAATGATACAAAGCATATTACGTTATATTATATTACATTATATTATAAGGTATTTTCAATAATACACTGCATATTACGTTATATTACAAGGCATTTTCAATGATAGACTGCAAATATTACGTTATATTATAAGGTATTTTGAACGATACACTGCATGTTAGATTATATTATGAGATATTTTCAATGATAGACTGCATATTACATTACATTATAAGGTATTTTCAATGATACACTGCATATTACGTTACATTATAAGGTATTTTCAATGATAGACTGCATATTACGTTATATTATAAGGCATTTTCAATGATAGACTGCAAATATTACGTTATATTATAAGGTATTTTGCATGATACACTGCATGTTAGATTATATTATAAGATATTTTCAATGATAGACTGCATATTACATTACATTATAAGGTATTTTCAATGATACACTGCATATTACGTTATATTATAAAGTATTTTGCATGATACACTGCATGCTAGATTATATTATAAGATATTTTCAATGATAGACTGCATATTACATTACATTATAAGGTATTTTCAATGATACACTGCATATTACGTTATATTATAAGGTATTTTCAATGATACACTGCATATTACGTTATATTATAAGGTATTTTCAATGATACACTGCATATTACGTTATAATACAAGGCATTTTCAATGATAGACTGCAAATATTACGTTATATTATAAGGTATTTTCAATGATACAAAGCATATTACGTTATATTATAAGGTATTTTCAACGATACATTGCATATTACATTATATTATAAGGTATTTTCAATAATACACTGCATATTACGTTATATTACAAGGCATTTTCAATGATAGACTGCAAATATTACGTTATATTATAAGGTATTTTGAACGATACACTGCATGTTAGATTATATTATGAGATATTTTCAATGATAGACTGCATATTACATTACATTATAAGGTATTTTCAATGATACACTGCATATTACGTTATATTATAAGGTATTTTCAATGATACACTGCATATTACGTTATATTATAAGGTATTTTCAATGATACACTGCATATTACGTTATAATACAAGGCATTTTCAATGATAGACTGCAAATATTACGTTATATTATAAGGTATTTTCAATGATACAAAGCATATTACGTTATATTATAAGGTATTTTCAACGATACATTGCATATTACATTATATTATAAGGTATTTTCAATAATACACTGCATATTACGTTATATTACAAGGCATTTTCAATGATAGACTGCAAATATTACGTTATATTATAAGGTATTTTGAACGATACACTGCATGTTAGATTATATTATGAGATATTTTCAATGATAGACTGCATATTACATTATATTATAAGGTATTTTCAATGATACACTGCATATTACGTTATAATACAAGGCATTTTCAATGATAGACTGCAAATATTACGTTATATTATAAGGTATTTTGAACGATACCCTGCATATTAGATTATATTATAAGGAATTTTCAATGATACACTGCATATTGCGTTATATTATAAGGTATTTTCAATGATAGACTGCAAATATTACGTTATATTATAAGGTATATTGAACGATACAATGCATATTCGATTATATTATAAGGTATTTTCAATGATAGACTGCATATTACATTATATTATAAGGTATTTTCAATGATACACTGCATATTACGTTATATTACAAGGCATTTTCAATGATAGACTGCAAATATTACGTTATATTATAAGGTATTTTGAACGATACACTGCATGTTAGATTATATTATGAGATATTTTCAATGATAGACTGCATATTACATTACATTATAAGGTATTTTCAATGATACACTGCATATTACGTTATATTATAAGGTATTTTGCATGATACACTGCATGCTAGATTATATTATAAGATATTTTCAATGATAGACTGCATATTACATTACATTATAAGGTATTTTCAATGATACACTGCATATTACGTTATATTATAAGGTATTTTGCATGATACACTGCATGCTAGATTATATTATAAGATATTTTCAATGATAGACTGCATATTACATTACATTATAAGGTATTTTCAATGATACACTGCATATTACGTTATATTATAAGGTATTTTCAACGATACATTGCATATTACATTATATTATAAGGTATTTTCAATAATACACTGCATATTACGTTATATTACAAGGCATTTTCAATGATAGACTGCAAATATTACGTTATATTATAAGGTATTTTGAACGATACACTGCATGTTAGATTATATTATGAGATATTTTCAATGATAGACTGCAAATTACATTACATTATAAGGTATTTTCAATGATACACTGCATATTACGTTATATTATAAAGTATTTTGCATGATACACTGCATGCTAGATTATATTATAAGATATTTTCAATGATAGACTGCATATTACATTACATTATAAGGTATTTTCAATGATACACTGCATATTACGTTATATTATAAGGTATTTTCAATGATACACTGCATATTACGTTATATTATAAGGTATTTTCAATGATACACTGCATATTACGTTATAATACAAGGCATTTTCAATGATAGACTGCAAATATTACGTTATATTATAAGGTATTTTGAACGATACACTGCATGTTAGATTATATTATGAGATATTTTCAATGATAGACTGCATATTACATTATATTATAAGGTATTTTCAATGATACACTGCATATTACGTTATAATACAAGGCATTTTCAATGATAGACTGCAAATATTACGTTATATTATAAGGTATTTTGAACGATACCCTGCATATTAGATTATATTATAAGGAATTTTCAATGATACACTGCATATTGCGTTATATTATAAGGTATTTTCAATGATAGACTGCAAATATTACGTTATATTATAAGGTATATTGAACGATACAATGCATATTCGATTATATTATAAGGTATTTTCAATGATAGACTGCATATTACGTTATATTATAAGGTATTTTCAATGATACACTGCATATTACGTTATATTACAAGGCATTTTCAATGATAGACTGCAAATATTACGTTATATTATAAGGTATTTTGAACGATACACTGCATGTTAGATTATATTATGAGATATTTTCAATGATAGACTGCATATTACATTACATTATAAGGTATTTTCAATGATACACTGCATATTACGGTATATTATAAGGTATTTTGCATGATACACTGCATGCTAGATTATATTATAAGATATTTTCAATGATAGACTGCATATTACATTACATTATAAGGTATTTTCAATGATACACTGCATATGACGTTATATTATAAGGTATTTTCAACGATACATTGCATATTACATTATATTATAAGGTATTTTCAATAATACACTGCATATTACGTTATATTACAAGGCATTTTCAATGATAGACTGCAAATATTACGTTATATTATAAGGTATTTTGAACGATACACTGCATGTTAGATTATATTATGAGATATTTTCAATGATAGACTGCAAATTACATTACATTATAAGGTATTTTCAATGATACACTGCATATTACGTTATATTATAAAGTATTTTGCATGATACACTGCATGCTAGATTATATTATAAGATATTTTCAATGATAGACTGCATATTACATTACATTATAAGGTATTTTCAATGATACACTGCATATTACGTTATATTATAAGGTATTTTCAATGATACACTGCATATTACGTTATATTATAAGGTATTTTCAATGATACACTGCATATTACGTTATATTATAAGGTATTTTCAATGATACACTGCATATTACGTTATAATACAAGGCATTTTCAATGATAGACTGCAAATATTACGTTATATTATAAGGTATTTTCAATGATACAAAGCATATTACGTTATATTATAAGGTATTTTCAACGATACATTGCATATTACATTATATTATAAGGTATTTTCAATAATACACTGCATATTACGTTATATTACAAGGCATTTTCAATGATAGACTGCAAATATTACGTTATATTATAAGGTATTTTGAACGATACACTGCATGTTAGATTATATTATGAGATATTTTCAATGATAGACTGCATATTACATTACATTATAAGGTATTTTCAATGATACACTGCATATTACGTTATATTATAAGGTATTTTCAATGATACACTGCATATTACGTTATATTATAAGGTATTTTCAATGATACACTGCATATTACGTTATAATACAAGGCATTTTCAATGATAGACTGCAAATATTACGTTATATTATAAGGTATTTTCAATGATACAAAGCATATTACGTTATATTATAAGGTATTTTCAACGATACATTGCATATTACATTATATTATAAGGTATTTTCAATAATACACTGCATATTACGTTATATTACAAGGCATTTTCAATGATAGACTGCAAATATTACGTTATATTATAAGGTATTTTGAACGATACACTGCATGTTAGATTATATTATGAGATATTTTCAATGATAGACTGCATATTACATTATATTATAAGGTATTTTCAATGATACACTGCATATTACGTTATAATACAAGGCATTTTCAATGATAGACTGCAAATATTACGTTATATTATAAGGTATTTTGAACGATACCCTGCATATTAGATTATATTATAAGGTATTTTCAATGATACACTGCATATTGCGTTATATTATAAGGTATTTTCAATGATAGACTGCAAATATTACGTTATATTATAAGGTATATTGAACGATACAATGCATATTCGATTATATTATAAGGTATTTTCAATGATAGACTGCATATTACGTTATATTATAAGGTATTTTCAATGATACACTGCATATTACGTTATATTACAAGGCATTTTCAATGATAGACTGCAAATATTACGTTATATTATAAGGTATTTTGAACGATACACTGCATGTTAGATTATATTATGAGATATTTTCAATGATAGACTGCATATTACATTACATTATAAGGTATTTTCAATGATACACTGCATATTACGGTATATTATAAGGTATTTTGCATGATACACTGCATGCTAGATTATATTATAAGATATTTTCAATGATAGACTGCATATTACATTACATTATAAGGTATTTTCAATGATACACTGCATATTACGTTATATTATAAGGTATTTTGCATGATACACTGCATGCTAGATTATATTATAAGATATTTTCAATGATAGACTGCATATTACATTACATTATAAGGTATTTTCAATGATACAAAGCATATTACGTTATATTATAAGGTATTTTCAACGATACATTGCATATTACATTATATTATAAGGTATTTTCAATAATACACTGCATATTACGTTATATTACAAGGCATTTTCAATGATAGACTGCAAATATTACGTTATATTATAAGGTATTTTGAACGATACACTGCATGTTAGATTATATTATGAGATATTTTCAATGATAGACTGCAAATTACATTACATTATAAGGTATTTTCAATGATACACTGCATATTACGTTATATTATAAAGTATTTTGCATGATACACTGCATGCTAGATTATATTATAAGATATTTTCAATGATAGACTGCATATTACATTACATTATAAGGTATTTTCAATGATACACTGCATATTACGTTATATTATAAGGTATTTTCAATGATACACTGCATATTACGTTATATTATAAGGTATTTTCAATGATACACTGCATATTACGTTATAATACAAGGCATTTTCAATGATAGACTGCAAATATTACGTTATATTATAAGGTATTTTGAACGATACCCTGCATATTAGATTATATTATAAGGTATTTTCAATGATACACTGCATATTGCGTTATATTATAAGGTATTTTCAATGATAGACTGCAAATATTACGTTATATTATAAGGTATATTGAACGATACAATGCATATTCGATTATATTATAAGGTATTTTCAATGATAGACTGCATATTACGTTATATTATAAGGTATTTTCAATGATACACTGCATATTACGTTATATTACAAGGCATTTTCAATGATAGACTGCAAATATTACGTTATATTATAAGGTATTTTGAACGATACACTGCATGTTAGATTATATTATGAGATATTTTCAATGATAGACTGCATATTACATTACATTATAAGGTATTTTCAATGATACACTGCATATTACGGTATATTATAAGGTATTTTGCATGATACACTGCATGCTAGATTATATTATAAGATATTTTCAATGATAGACTGCATATTACATTACATTATAAGGTATTTTCAATGATACACTGCATATTACGTTATATTATAAGGTATTTTCAATGATACACTGCATATTACGTTATATTATAAGGTATTTTGAACGATACACTGCATATTAGATTATATTATAAGGAATTTTCAATGATACACTGCATATTGCGTTATATTATAAGGTATTTTCAATGATAGACTGCAAATATAACGTTATATTATAAGGTATATTGAACGATACAATGCATATTCGATTATATTATAAGGTATTTTCAATGATAGACTGCATATTACGTTATATTATAAGGTATTTTGCATGATACACTGCATGTTAGATTATATTATAAGATATTTTCAATGATAGACTGCATATTACATTACATTATAAGGTATTTTCACTGATACACTGCATATGACGTTATATTATAAGGTATTTTGCATGATACACTGCATATTAGATTATATTATAAGATATTTTCAATGACAGACTGCATATTACATTACATTATAAGGTATTTTCAATGATACACTGCATATTACGTTATATTATAAGGTATTTTCAATGATACACTGCATATTACGTTATATTATAAGGTATTTTCAATGATACACTGCATATTACGTTATAATACAAGGCATTTTCAATGATAGACTGCAAATATTACGTTATATTATAAGGTATTTTGAACGATACACTGCATATTAGATTATATTATAAGGTATTTTCAATGATAGATTGCAAATATTACGTTATATTATAAGGTATTTTCAATGATACAAAGCATATTACGTTATATTATAAGGTATTTTCAATGATACACTGCATATTACGTTATATTATAAGGTATTTTCAATGATACACTGCATATTGCGTTATATTATGAGGTATTTTCAATGGTACACTGCATATTACTTTATATCAAAAGGTATTCTCAATGATAGACTGCATATTACGTTATATTACAAGGCATTTTCAATGATAGACTGCAAATATTACGTTATATTATAAGGTATTTTGAACGACACACTGCATGTTAGATTATATTATGAGATATTTTCAATGATACTCTGCATATTACGTTATAATACAAGGCATTTTCAATGATAGACTTCAAATATTACGTTATATTATAAGGTATTTTCAATGATACAAAGCATATTACGTTATATTATAAGGTATTTTCAACGATACATTGCATATTACATTATATTATAAGGTATTTTCAATAATACACTGCATATTACGTTATATTACAAGGCATTTTCAATGATACACTGCATATTACGTTATATTATAAGGTATTTTGCATGATACACTGCATGCTAGATTATATTATAAGATATTTTCAATGATAGACTGCATATTACATTACATTATAAGGTATTTTCAATGATACACTGCATATTACGTTATATTATAAGGTATTTTCAATGATACACTGCATATTACGTTATATTATAAGGTATTTTCAATGATACACTGCATATTACGTTATAATACAAGGCATTTTCAATGATAGACTGCAAATATTACGTTATATTATAAGGTATTTTGCATGATACACTGCATGTTAGATTATATTATAAGATATTTTCAATGATACACTGCATATTACGTTATAATACAAGGCATTTTCAATGATAGACTGCAAATATTACGTTATATTATAAGGTATTTTGAACGATACACTGCATATTAGATTATATTATAAGGAATTTTCAATGATACACTGCATATTGCGTTATATTATAAGGTATTTTCAATGATAGACTGCAAATATTACGTTATATTATAAGGTATATTGAACGATACAATGCATATTCGATTATATTATAAGGTATTTTCAATGATACACTGCATATTACGTTATATTATAAGGTATTTTGCATGATACACTGCATGTTAGATTATATTATAAGATATTTTCAATGATAGACTGCATATTACATTACATTATAAGGTATTTTCAATGATACACTGCATATTACGTTATATTATAAGGTATTTTCAATGATACACTGCATATTACGTTATATTATAAGGTATTTTCAATGATACACTGAATATTACGTTATAATACAAGGCATTTTCAATGATAGACTGCAAATATTACGTTATATTATAAGGTATTTTGAACGATACACTGCATATTAGATTATATTATAAGGTATTTTCAATGATACACTGCATATTGCGTTATATTATAAGGTATTTTCAATGATACACACCGTATTACGTTATATTATAAGGTATTATCAATGATACACTGCATATTACGTTATATTATAAGATATTGTCAATGATAGACTGCATATTACGTTATATTATAAGGTATTTTCAATGATACACTGCATATTACGTTATATTATAAGGTATTTTAAATGATACACAGCATATTGCGTTATATTATAAGGTATTTTCAATGATACACTGCATATTACGTTATATTATATGGTATTTTCAATGATACACAGCATACTGCGTTATATTATAAGGTATTTTCAATGATACACTGCATATTACGTTATATCATAAGGTATTTTCAATGATACACTGCATATTACGGTATATTATAAGGTATTTTCAATGATACACAGCATATTACGTTATATTATAAGGTATTTTCAATGATACACTGCATATTACGTTATATCATAAGGTATTTTCCATGATACACAGCATATTGCGTTATATTATAAGGTATTTTCAATGGTACACTGCATATTACGTTATATCAAAAGGTATTCTCAATGATAGACTGCATATTACGTTATATTACAAGGCATTTTCAATGATAGACTGCAAATATTACGTTATATTATAAGGTATTTTGAACGATACACTGCATGTTAGATTATATTATGAGATATTTTCAATGATAGACTGCATATTACATTACATTATAAGGTATTTTCAATGATACACTGCATATTACGTTATATTATAAGGTATTTTCAATGATAGACTGCAAATATTACGTTATATTATAAGGTATATTGAACGATACAATGCATATTCGATTATATTATAAGGTATTTTCAATGATAGACTGCATATTACGTTATATTATAAGGCATTTTCAATGATAGACTGCAAATATTACGTTATATTATAAGGTATTTTGCATGATACACTGCATGTTAGATTACATTATAAGGTATTTTCAATAATACACTGCATATTACGTTATATTGCAAGGCATTTTCAATGATAGATTGCAAATATTACGTTATATTATAAGGTATTTTCAATGATACAAAGCATATTACGTTATATTATATTACATTATATTATAAGGTATTTTCAATAATACACTGCATATTACGTTATATTACAAGGCATTTTCAATGATAGACTGCAAATATTACGTTATATTATAAGGTATTTTGAACGATACACTGCATGTTAGATTATATTATGAGATATTTTCAATGATAGACTGCATATTACATTACATTATAAGGTATTTTCAATGATACACTGCATATTACGTTACATTATAAGGTATTTTCAATGATAGACTGCATATTACGTTATATTATAAGGCATTTTCAATGATAGACTGCAAATATTACGTTATATTATAAGGTATTTTGCATGATACACTGCATGTTAGATTATATTATAAGATATTTTCAATGATAGACTGCATATTACATTACATTATAAGGTATTTTCAATGATACACTGCATATTACGTTATATTATAAAGTATTTTGCATGATACACTGCATGCTAGATTATATTATAAGATATTTTCAATGATAGACTGCATATTACATTACATTATAAGGTATTTTCAATGATACACTGCATATTACGTTATATTATAAGGTATTTTCAATGATACACTGCATATTACGTTATATTATAAGGTATTTTCAATGATACACTGCATATTACGTTATAATACAAGGCATTTTCAATGATAGACTGCAAATATTACGTTATATTATAAGGTATTTTCAATGATACAAAGCATATTACGTTATATTATAAGGTATTTTCAACGATACATTGCATATTACATTATATTATAAGGTATTTTCAATAATACACTGCATATTACGTTATATTACAAGGCATTTTCAATGATAGACTGCAAATATTACGTTATATTATAAGGTATTTTGAACGATACACTGCATGTTAGATTATATTATGAGATATTTTCAATGATAGACTGCATATTACATTATATTATAAGGTATTTTCAATAATACACTGCATATTACGTAATATTACAAGGCATTTTCAATGATAGACTGCAAATATTACGTTATATTATAAGGTATTTTGAACGATACACTGCATGTTAGATTATATTATGAGATATTTTCAATGATAGACTGCAAATTACATTACATTATAAGGTATTTTCAATGATACACTGCATACTACGTTATATTATAAAGTATTTTGCATGATACACTGCATGCTAGATTATATTATAAGATATTTTCAATGATAGACTGCATATTACATTACATTATAAGGTATTTTCAATGATACACTGCATATTACGTTATATTATAAGGTATTTTCAATGATACACTGCATATTACGTTATATTATAAGGTATTTTCAATGATACACTGCATATTACGTTATAATACAAGGCATTTTCAATGATAGACTGCAAATATTACGTTATATTATAAGGTATTTTGAACGATACACTGCATATTAGATTATATTATAAGGAATTTTCAATGATACACTGCATATTGCGTTATATTATAAGGTATTTTCAATGATAGACTGCAAATATTACGTTATATTATAAGGTATTTTGCATGATACACTGCATGTTAGATTATATTATAAGATATTTTCAATGATACACTGCATATTACGTTATAATACAAGACATTTTCAATGATAGACTGCAAATATTACGTTATATTATAAGGTATTTTGAACGATACACTGCATATTAGATTATATTATAAGGAATTTTCAATGATACACTGCATATTGCGTTATATTATAAGGTATTTTCAATGATAGACTGCAAATATTACTTTATATTATAAGGTATTTTGAACGATACACTGCATGTTAGATTATATTATGAGATATTTTCAATGATAGACTGCATATTACATTACATTATAAGGTATTTAGAATGATACACTGCATATTACGGTATATTATTAGGTATTTTCAATGATACACTGCATATTACGTTATATCATAAGGTATTTTCAATGATACACAGCATATTGCGTTATATTATAAGGTATTTTCAATGGTACACTGCATATTACGTTATATCAAAAGGTATTCTCAATGATAGACTGCATATTACGTTATATTACAATGCATTTTCAATGATAGACTGCAAATATTACGTTATATTATAAGGTATTTTCAATGATACATAGCATATTACGTTATATTATAAGGTATTTTCAATGATACAAAGCATATTACGTTATATTATAAGGTATTTTCAACGATACATTGCATATTACATTATATTATAAGGTATTTTCAATAATACACTGCATATTACGTTATATTACAAGGCATTTTCAATGATAGACTGCAAATATTACGTTATACTATAAGGTATTTTGCATGATACACTGCATGCTAGATTATATTATAAGATATTTTCAATGATAGACTGCATATTACATTACATTATAAGGTATTTTCAATGATACACTGCATATTACGTTATATTATAAGGTATTTTCAATGATACACTGCATATTACGTTATATTATAAGGTATTTTCAATGATACACTGCATATTACGTTATAATACAAGGCATTTTCAATGATAGACTGCAAATATTACGTTATATTATAATGTATTTTGAACGATACACTGCATATTAGATTATATTATAAGGAATTTTCAATGATACACTGCATATTGCGTTATATTATAAGGTATTTTCAATGATAGACTGCAAATATTACGTTATATTATAAGGTATATTGAACGATACAATGCATATTCGATTATATTATAAGGTATTTTCAATGATAGACTGCATATTACGTTATATTATAAGGTATTTTCAATGATACAATGCATAAAACGTTATATTATAAGGCATTTTCAATGATAGACTGCAAATATTACGTTATATTATAAGGTATTTTGCATGATACACTGCATGTTAGATTATATTATAAGATATTTTCAATGATACACTGCATATTACGTTATAATACAAGGCATTTTCAATGATAGACTCCAAATATTACGTTATATTATAAGGTATTTTGAACGATACACTGCATATTAGAGTATATTATAAGGAATTTTCAATGATACACTGCATATTGCGTTATATTATAAGGTATTTTCAATGATAGACTGCAAATATTACGTTATATTATAAGGTATATTGAACGATACAATGCATATTCGATTATATTATAAGGTATTTTCAATGATAGACTGCAAATATTACGTTATATTATAAGGTATTTTCAATGATACAAAGCATATTACGTTATATTATAAGGTATTTTCAATGATAGACTGCAAATATTACGTTATATTATAAGGTATTTTCAATAATACACTGCATATTACGTTATATTACAAGGCATTTTCAATGATAGACTGCAAATATTACGTTATATTATAAGGTATTTTGAACGATACACTGCATGTTAGATTATATTATGAGATATTTTCAATGATAGACTGCATATTACATTACATTATAAGGCATTTTCAATGATACACTGCATATTACGGTATATTATCAGGTTTTATCAATGATACACTGCATATTACGTTATATTATAAGGCATTTTCAACGATAGACTGCAAATATTACGTTATATTATAAGGTATTTTGCATGATACACTGCATGTTAGATTATATTATAAGATATTTTCAATGATAGACTGCATATTACATTACATTATAAGGTATTTTCAATGATACACTGCATATTACGTTATATTATAAGGTATTTTGCATGATACACTGCATGCTAGATTATATTATAAGATATTTTCAATGATAGACTGCATATTACGTTATATTATAAGGTATTTTCAATGATACACTGCATATTACGTTATATCATAAGGTATTTTCAATGATACACAGCATATTGCGTTATATTATAAGGTATTTTCAATGGTACACTGCATATTACGTTATATCAAAAGGTATTCTCAATGATAGACTGCATATTACGTTATATTACAAGGCATTTTCAATGATAGACTGCAAATATTACGTTATATTATAAGGTATTTTCAATGATATAAAGCATATTACGTTATATTATAAGGTATTTTCAACGATACATTGCATATTACATTATATTATAAGGTATTTTCAATAATACACTGCATATTACGTTATATTACAAGGCATTTTCAATGATAGACTGCAAATATTACGTTATATTATAAGGTATTTTGAACGATACACTGCATGTTAGATTATATTATGAGATATTTTCAATGATACACTGCATATTACGTTATAATACAAGGCATTTTCAATGATAGACTGCAAATATTACGTTATATTATAAGGTATTTTCAATGATACAAAGCATATTACGTTATATTATAAGGTATTTTCAACGATACATTGCATATTACATTATATTATAAGGTATTTTCAATAATACACTGCATATTACGTTATATTACAAGGCATTTTCAATGATAGACTGCAAATATTACGTTATATTATAAGGTATTTTGAACGATACACTGCATGTTAGATTATATTATGAGATATTTTCAATTATAGACTGCATATTACATTACTTTATAAGGTATTTTCAATGATACACTGCATATTACGGTATATTATAAGGTATTTTCAATGATAAACTGCATATTACGTTATATCATAAGGTATTTTCAATGATACACAGCATATTGCGTTATATTATAAGGTATTTTCAATGGTACACTGCATATTACGTTGTATCAAAAGGTATTCTCAATGATAGACTGCATATTACGTTATATTACAAGGCATTTTCAATGATAGACTGCAAATATTACGTTATATTATAAGGTATTTTCAATGATACATAGCATATTACGTTATATTATAAGGTATTTTCAATGATATAAAGCATATTACGTTATATTATAAGGTATTTTCAACGATACATTGCATATTACATTATATTATAAGGTATTTTCAATAATACACTGCATATTACGTTATATTACAAGGCATTTTCAATGATAGACTGCAAATATTACGTTATATTATAAGGTATTTTGAACGATACACTGCATGTTAGATTATATTATGAGATATTTTCAATGATACACTGCATATTACGTTATAATACAAGGCATTTTCAATGATAGACTGCAAATATTACGTTATATTATAAGGTATTTTGAACGATACACTGCATGTTAGATTATATTATGAGATATTTTCAATTATAGACTGCATATTACATTACATTATAAGGTATTTTCAATGATACACTGCATATTACGGTATATTATCAGGTTTTATCAATGATACACTGCATATTACGTTATATTATAAGGTATTTTCAACGATACATTGCATATTACATTATATTATAAGGTATTTTCAATAATACACTGCATATTACGTTATATTACAAGGCATTTTCAATGATAGACTGCAAATATTACGTTATATTATAAGGTATTTTGAACGATACACTGCATGTTAGATTATATTATGAGATATTTTCAATGATACACTGCATATTACGTTATAATACAAGGCATTTTCAATGATAGACTGCAAATATTACGTTATATTATAAGGTATTTTCAATGATACAAAGCATATTACGTTATATTATAAGGTATTTTCAACGATACATTGCATATTACATTATATTATAAGGTATTTTCAATAATACACTGCATATTACGTTATATTACAAGGCATTTTCAATGATAGACTGCAAATATTACGTTATATTATAAGGTATTTTGAACGATACACTGCATGTTAGATTATATTATGAGATATTTTCAATTATAGACTGCATATTACATTACTTTATAAGGTATTTTCAATGATACACTGCATATTACGGTATATTATAAGGTATTTTCAATGATAAACTGCATATTACGTTATATCATAAGGTATTTTCAATGATACACAGCATATTGCGTTATATTATAAGGTATTTTCAATGGTACACTGCATATTACGTTGTATCAAAAGGTATTCTCAATGATAGACTGCATATTACGTTATATTACAAGGCATTTTCAATGATAGACTGCAAATATTACGTTATATTATAAGGTATTTTCAATGATACATAGCATATTACGTTATATTATAAGGTATTTTCAATGATATAAAGCATATTACGTTATATTATAAGGTATTTTCAACGATACATTGCATATTACATTATATTATAAGGTATTTTCAATAATACACTGCATATTACGTTATATTACAAGGCATTTTCAATGATAGACTGCAAATATTACGTTATATTATAAGGTATTTTGAACGATACACTGCATGTTAGATTATATTATGAGATATTTTCAATGATACACTGCATATTACGTTATAATACAAGGCATTTTCAATGATAGACTGCAAATATTACGTTATATTATAAGGTATTTTGAACGATACACTGCATGTTAGATTATATTATGAGATATTTTCAATTATAGACTGCATATTACATTACATTATAAGGTATTTTCAATGATACACTGCATATTACGGTATATTATCAGGTTTTATCAATGATACACTGCATATTACGTTATATTATAAGGCATTTTCAACTATAGACTGCAAATATTATGTTATATTATAAGGCATTTTCAATGATAGACTGCAAATATTACGTTATATTATAAGGTATTTTGCATGATACACTGCACGTTAGATTATATTATAATATATTTTCAATGATAGACTGCATATTACATTACATTATAAGGTATTTTCAATGATACACTGCATATTACGTTATAATACAAGGCATTTTCAATGATAGACTGCAAATATTACGTTATATTATAAGGTATTTTGAACGATACACTGCATATTAGATTATATTATAAGGAATTTTCAATGATACACTGCATATTGCGTTATATTATAAGGTATTTTCAATGATAGACTGCAAATATTACGTTATATTATAAGGTATATTGAACGATACAATGCATATTCGATTATATTATAAGGTATTTTCAATGATAGACTGCATATTACGTTATATTATAAGGTATTTTGCATGATACACTGCACGTTAGATTATATTATAATATATTTTCAATGATAGACTGCATATTACATTACATTATAAGGTATTTTCAATGATACACTGCATATTACGTTATATTATAAGGTATTTTGCATGATACACTGCATGCTAGATTATATTATAAGATATTTTCAATGATAGACTGCATATTACATTACATTATAAGGTATTTTCAATGATACACTGCAAATATTACGTTATATTATAATGTATTTTGAACGATACACTGCATATTAGATTATATTATAAGGAATTTTCAATGATACACAGCATATTGCGTTATATTATAAGGTATTTTCAATGATAGACTGCAAATATTACGTTATATTATAAGGTATATTGAACGATACAATGCATATTCGATTATATTATAAGGTATTTTCAATGATAGACTGCATATTACGTTATATTATAAGGTATTTTGCATGATACACTGCATGTTAGATTATATTATAAGATATTTTCAATGATAGACTGCATATTACATTACATTATAAGGTATTTTCAATGATACACTGCATATGACGTTATATTATAAGGTATTTTGCATGATACACTGCATGCTAGATTATATTATAAGATATTTTCAATGATAGACTGCATATTACATTACATTATAAGGTATTTTCAATGATACACTGCATATTACGTTATATTATAAGGTATTTTCAATGATAGACTGCAAATATTACGTTATATTATAAGGTATATTGAACGATACAATGCATATTCGATTATATTATAAGGTATTTTCAATGATAGACTGCATATTACGTTATATTATAAGGTATTTTCAATGATACAATGCATAAAACGTTATATTATAAGGCATTTTCAATGATAGACTGCAAATATTACGTTATATTATAAGGTATTTTGCATGATACACTGCATGTTAGATTATATTATTAGATATTTTCAATGATACACTGCATATTACGTTATAATACAAGGCATTTTCAATGATAGACTCCAAATATTACGTTATATTATAAGGTATTTTGAACGATACACTGCATATTAGATTATATTATAAGGAATTTTCAATGATACACTGCATATTGCGTTATATTATAAGGTATTTTCAATGATAGACTGCAAATATTACGTTATATTATAAGGTATATTGAACGATACAATGCATATTCGATTATATTATAAGGTATTTTCAATGATAGACTGCAAATATTACGTTATATTATAAGGTATTTTCAATGATACAAAGCATATTACGTTATATTATAAGGTATTTTCAATGATAGACTGCAAATATTACGTTATATTATAAGGTATTTTCAATAATACACTGCATATTACATTACATTATAAGGCATTTTCAATGATACACTGCATATTACGGTATATTATCAGGTTTTATCAATGATACACTGCATATTACGTTATATTATAAGGCATTTTCAACGATAGACTGCAAATATTACGTTATATTATAAGGTATTTTGCATGATACACTGCATGTTAGATTATATTATAAGATATTTTCAATGATAGACTGCATATTACGTTATATTATAAGGTATTTTCAATGATAGACTGCATATTACATTACATTATAAGGTATTTTCAATGATACACTGCATATTACGTTATATTATAAGGTATTTTGCATGATACACTGCATGCTAGATTATATTATAAGATATTTTCAATGATAGACTGCATATTACATTACATTATAAGGTATTTTCAATGATACACTGCATATTACGTTATATTATAAGGTATTTTCAATGATACACTGCATATTACGTTATATTATAAGGTATTTTCAATGATACACTGCATATTACGTTATAATACAAGGCATTTTCAATGATAGACTGCAAATATTACGTTATATTATAAGGTATTTTGAACGATACACTGCATATTAGATTATATTATAAGGAATTTTCAATGATACACTGCATATTGCGTTATATTATAAGGTATTTTCAATGATAGACTGCAAATATTACGTTATATTATAAGGTATATTGAACGATACAATGCATATTCGATTATATTATAAGGTATTTTCAATGATAGACTGCATATTACGTTATATTATAAGGTATTTTGCATGATACACTGCATGTTAGATTATATTATAAGATATTTTCAATGATAGACTGCATATTACATTACATTATAAGGTATTTTCAATGATACACTGCATATGACGTTATATTATAAGGTATTTTGCATGATACACTGCATGCTAGATTATATTATAAGATATTTTCAATGATAGACTGCAAATATTACGTTATATTATAAGGTATATTGAACGATACAATGCATATTCGATTATATTATAAGGTATTTTCAATGATAGACTGCATATTACGTTATATTATAAGGTATTTTCAATGATACACTGCATATTACGTTATATTACAAGGCATTTTCAATGATAGACTGCAAATATTACGTTATATTATAAGGTATTTTGAACGATACACTGCATGTTAGATTATATTATGAGATATTTTCAATGATAGACTGCATATTACATTACATTATAAGGTATTTTCAATGATACACTGCATATTACGGTATATTATCAGGTTTTATCAATGATACACTGCATATTACGTTATATTATAAGGCATTTTCAACGATAGACTGCAAATATTACGTTATATTATAAGGTATTTTCAATGATACACTGCATATTACGTTATATTATAAGGTATTTTCAATGATACACTGCATATTACGTTATAATACAAGGCATTTTCAATGATAGACTGCATATTACATTACATTATAAGGTATTTTCAATGATACACTGCATATTAGATTATATTATAAGGTATTTTCAATGATAGATTGCAAATATTACGTTATATTATAAGGTATTTTCAATGATACAAAGCATATTACGTTATATTATATGGTATTTTCAATGATACACTGCATATTACGTTATATTATAAGGTATTTTCAATGATACACTGCATATTACGTTATATTATAAGGTATTTTCAATGGTACACTGCATATTACGTTATATCAAAAGGTATTCTCAATGATAGACTGCATATTACGTTATATTACAAGGCATTTTCAATGATAGACTGCAAATATTACGTTATATTATAAGGTATTTTGAACGATACACTGCATGTTAGATTATATTATGAGATATTTTCAATGATACACTGCATATTACGTTATAATACAAGGCATTTTCAATGATAGACTTCAAATATTACGTTATATTATAAGGTATTTTCAATGATACAAAGCATATTACGTTATATTATAAGGTATTTTCAATGATAGACTGCATATTACATTACATTATAAGGTATTTTCAATGATACACTGCATATTACGGTATATTATCAGGTTTTATCAATGATACACTGCATATTACGTTATATTATAAGGCATTTTCAACGATAGACTGCAAATATTACGTTATATTATGAGGTATTTTGCATGATACACTGCATGTTAGATTATATTATAAGATATTTTCAATGATAGACTGCATATTACGTTATATTATAAGGTATTTTCAATGATACACTGCATATTACGTTATATTATAAGGCATTTTCATTGATAGACTGCAAATATTACGTTATATTATAAGGTATTTTGCATGATACACTGCACGTTAGATTATATTATAATATATTTTCAATGATAGACTGCATATTACATTACATTATAAGGTATTTTCAATGATACACTGCATATTACGTTATATTATAAGGTATTTTCAATGATACACTGCATATTACGTTATATTATAAGGTATTTTCAATGATACACTGCATATTACGTTATAATACAAGGCATTTTCAATGATAGACTGCAAATATTACGTTATATTATAAGGTATTTTGAACGATACACTGCATATTAGATTATATTATAAGGAATTTTCAATGATACACTGCATATTGCGTTATATTATAAGGTATTTTCAATGATAGACTGCAAATATTACGTTATATTATAAGGTATATTGAACGATACAATGCATATTCGATTATATTATAAGCTATTTTCAATGATAGACTGCATATTACGTTATATTATAAGGTATTTTGCATGATACACTGCATGTTAGATTATATTATAAGATATTTTCAATGATAGACTGCATATTACATTACATTATAAGGTATTTTCAATGATACACTGCATATTACGTTATATTATAAGGTATTTTCAATGATACACTGCATATTACGTTATAATACAAGGCATTTTCAATGATAGACTGCAAATATTACGTTATATTATAAGGTATTTTGAACGATACACTGCATATTAGATTATATTATAAGGAATTTTCAATGATACACTGCATATTGCGTTATATTATAAGGTATTTTCAATGATAGACTGCAAATATTACGTTATATTATAAGGTATATTGAACGATACAATGCATATTCGATTATATTATAAGGTATTTTCAATGATAGACTGCATATTACGTTATATTATAAGGTATTTTCAATGATACACTGCATATTACGTTATATTACAAGGCATTTTCAATGATAGACTGCAAATATTACGTTATATTATAAGGTATTTTGAACGATACACTGCATGTTAGATTATATTATGAGATATTTTCAATGATAGACTGCATATTACATTACATTATAAGGTATTTTCAATGATACACTGCATATTACGGTATATTATCAGGTTTTATCAATGATACACTGCATATTACGTTATATTATAAGGCATTTTCAACGATAGACTGCAAATATTACGTTATATTATAAGGTATTTTGCATGATACACTGCATGTTAGATTATATTATAAGATATTTTCAATGATAGACTGCATATTACGTTATATTATAAGGTATTTTCAATGATAGACTGCATATTACATTACATTATAAGGTATTTTCAATGATACACTGCATATTACGTTATATTATAAGGTATTTTGCATGATACACTGCATGCTAGATTATATTATAAGATATTTTCAATGATAGACTGCATATTACATTACATTATAAGGTATTTTCAATGATACACTGCATATTACGTTATATTATAAGGTATTTTCAATGATACACTGCATATTACGTTATAATACAAGGCATTTTCAATGATAGACTGCAAATATTACGTTATATTATAAGGTATTTTGAACGATACACTGCATATTAGATTATATTATAAGGTATTTTCAATGATAGATTGCAAATATTACGTTATATTATAAGGTATTTTCAATGATACAAAGCATATTACGTTATATTATAAGGTATTTTCAATGATACACTGCATATTACGTTATATTATAAGGTATTTTCAATGATACACTGCATATTGCGTTATATTATGAGGTATTTTCAATGGTACACTGCATATTACGTTATATCAAAAGGTATTCTCAATGATAGACTGCATATTACGTTATATTACAAGGCATTTTCAATGATAGACTGCAAATATTACGTTATATTATAAGGTATTTTGAACGATACACTGCATGTTAGATTATATTATGAGATATTTTCAATGATACACTGCATATTACGTTATAATACAAGGCATTTTCAATGATAGACTTCAAATATTACGTTATATTATAAGGTATTTTCAATGATACAAAGCATATTACGTTATATTATAAGGTATTTTCAATGATAGACTGCATATTACATTACATTATAAGGTATTTTCAATGATACACTGCATATTACGGTATATTATCAGGTTTTATCAATGATACACTGCATATTACGTTATATTATAAGGCATTTTCAACGATAGACTGCAAATATTACGTTATATTATAAGGTATTTTGCATGATACACTGCATGTTAGATTATATTATAAGATATTTTCAATGATAGACTGCATATTACGTTATATTATAAGGTATTTTCAATGATACACTGCATATTACGTTATATTATAAGGCATTTTCATTGATAGACTGCAAATATTACGTTATATTATAAGGTATATTGAACGATACAATGCATATTCGATTATATTATAAGCTATTTTCAATGATAGACTGCATATTACGTTATATTATAAGGTATTTTGCATGATACACTGCATGTTAGATTATATTATAAGATATTTTCAATGATAGACTGCATATTACATTACATTATAAGGTATTTTCAATGATACACTGCATATTACGTTATATTATAAGGCATTTTCATTGATAGACTGCAAATATTACGTTATATTATAAGGTATATTGAACGATACAATGCATATTCGATTATATTATAAGCTATTTTCAATGATAGACTGCATATTACGTTATATTATAAGGTATTTTGCATGATACACTGCATGTTAGATTATATTATAAGATATTTTCAATGATAGACTGCATATTACATTACATTATAAGGTATTTTCAATGATACACTGCATATTACGTTATATTATAAGGTATTTTGCATGATACACTGCATGCTAGATTATATTATAAGATATTTTCAATGATAGACTGCATATTACGTTATATTATAAGGTATTTTCAATGATACACTGCATATTACGTTATATTATAAGGCATTTTCAATGATAGACTGCAAATATTACGTTATATTATAAGGTATTTTGAACGATACACTGCATATTAGATTATATTATAAGGAATTTTCAATGATACACTGCATATTGCGTTATATTATAAGCTATTTTCAATGATAGACTGCAAATATTACGTTATATTATAAGGTATATTGAACGATACAATGCATATTCGATTATATTATAAGGTATTTTCAATGATAGACTGCATATTACATTACATTATAAGGTATTTTCAATGATACACTGCATATTACGTTATATTATAAGGTATTTTCAATGATACACTGCATATTACGTTATATTATAAGGTATTTTCAATGATACACTGCATATTACGTTATAATACAAGGCATTTTCATTGATAGACTGCAAATATTACGTTATATTATAAGGTATTTTGAACGATACACTGCATGTTAGATTATATTATGAGATATTTTCAATGATAGACTGCATATTACATTACATTATAAGGTATTTTCAATGATACACTGCATATTACGGTATATTATAAGGTATTTTCAATGATACACTGCATATTACGTTATATTATAAGGTATTTTCAATGATACACTGCATATTACGTTATAATACAAGGCATTTTCAATGATAGACTGCATATTACATTACATTATAAGGTATTTTCAATGATACACTGCATATTACGTTATATTATAAGGTATTTTCAATGATAGATTGCAAATATTACGTTATATTATAAGGTATTTTCAATGATACAAAGCATATTACGTTATATTATATGGTATTTTCAATGATACACTGCATATTACGTTATATTATAAGGTATTTTCAATGATACACTGCATATTGCGTTATATTATGAGGTATTTTCAATGGTACACTGCATATTACTTTATATCAAAAGGTATTCTCAATGATAGACTGCATATTACGTTATATTACAAGGCATTTTCAATGATAGACTGCAAATATTACGTTATATTATAAGGTATTTTGAACGACACACTGCATGTTAGATTATATTATGAGATATTTTCAATGATACACTGCATATTACGTTATAATACAAGGCATTTTCAATGATAGACTTCAAATATTACGTTATATTATAAGGTATTTTCAATGATATAAAGCATATTACGTTATATTATAAGGTATTTTCAACGATACATTGCATATTACATTATATTATAAGGTATTTTCAATAATACACTGCATATTACGTTATATTACAAGGCATTTTCAATGATAGACTGCAAATATTACGTTATATTATAAGGTATTTTGAACGATACACTGCATGTTAGATTATATTATGAGATATTTTCAATGATACACTGCATATTACGTTATAATACAAGGCATTTTCAATGATAGACTGCAAATATTACGTTATATTATAAGGTATTTTCAATGATACAAAGCATATTACGTTATATTATAAGGTATTTTCAACGATACATTGCATATTACATTATATTATAAGGTATTTTCAATAATACACTGCATATTACGTTATATTACAAGGCATTTTCAATGATAGACTGCAAATATTACGTTATATTATAAGGTATTTTGAACGATACACTGCATGTTAGATTATATTATGAGATATTTTCAATTATAGACTGCATATTACATTACATTATAAGGTATTTTCAATGATACACTGCATATTACGGTATATTATAAGGTATTTTCAATGATAAACTGCATATTACATTACATTATAAGGTATTTTCAATGATACACTGCATATTACGGTATATTATCAGGTTTTATCAATGATACACTGCATATTACGTTATATTATAAGGCATTTTCAACTATAGACTGCAAATATTATGTTATATTATAAGGCATTTTCAATGATAGACTGCAAATATTACGTTATATTATAAGGTATTTTGCATGATACACTGCACGTTAGATTATATTATAATATATTTTCAATGATAGACTGCATATTACATTACATTATAAGGTATTTTCAATGATACACTGCATATTACGTTATAATACAAGGCATTTTCAATGATAGACTGCAAATATTACGTTATATTATAAGGTATTTTGAACGATACACTGCATATTAGATTATATTATAAGGAATTTTCAATGATACACTGCATATTGCGTTATATTATAAGGTATTTTCAATGATAGACTGCAAATATAACGTTATATTATAAGGTATATTGAACGATACAATGCATATTCGATTATATTATAAGGTATTTTCAATGATAGACTGCATATTACGTTATATTATAAGGTATTTTGCATGATACACTGCATGTTAGATTATATTATAATATATTTTCAATGATAGACTGCATATTACATTACATTATAAGGTATTTTCAATGATACACTGCATATTACGTTATATTATAAGGTATTTTGCATGATACACTGCATGCTAGATTATATTATAAGATATTTTCAATGATAGACTGCATATTACATTACATTATAAGGTATTTTCAATGATACACTGCAAATATTACGTTATATTATAATGTATTTTGAACGATACACTGCATATTAGATTATATTATAAGGAATTTTCAATGATACACTGCATATTGCGTTATATTATAAGGTATTTTCAATGATAGACTGCAAATATTACGTTATATTATAAGGTATATTGAACGATACAATGCATATTCGATTATATTATAAGGTATTTTCAATGATAGACTGCATATTACGTTATATTATAAGGTATTTTGAATGATACACTGCATGTTAGATTATATTATAAGATATTTTCAATGATAGACTGCATATTACATTACATTATAAGGTATTTTCAATGATACACTGCATATGACGTTATATTATAAGGTATTTTGCATGATACACTGCATGCTAGATTATATTATAAGATATTTTCAATGATAGACTGCATATTACATTACATTATAAGGTATTTTCAATGATACACTGCATATTACGTTATATTATAAGGTATTTTCAATGATACACTGCATATTACGTTATATTATAAGGTATTTTCAATGATACACTGCATATTACGTTATAATACAAGGCATTTTCAATGATAGACTGCAAATATTACGTTATATTATAAGGTATTTTGAACGATACACTGCATGTTAGATTATATTATGAGATATTTTCAATGATAGACTGCATATTACATTACATTATAAGGTATTTTCAATGATACACTGCATATTACGGTATATTATAAGGTATTTTCAAAGATACACTGCATATTACGTTATATCATAAGGTATTTTCAATGATACACAGCATATTGCGTTATATTATAAGGTATTTTCAATGGTACACTGCATATTACGTTATATCAAAAGGTATTCTCAATGATAGACTGCATATTACGTTATATTACAAGGCATTTTCAATGATAGACTGCAAATATTACGTTATATTATAAGGTATTTTCAATGATACATAGCATATTACGTTATATTATAAGGTATTTTCAATGATATAAAGCATATTACGTTATATTATAAGGTATTTTCAACGATACATTGCATATTACATTATATTATAAGGTATTTTCAATAATACACTGCATATTACGTTATATTACAAGGCATTTTCAATGATAGACTGCAAATATTACGTTATATTATAAGGTATTTTGAACGATACACTGCATGTTAGATTATATTATGAGATATTTTCAATGATACACTGCATATTACGTTATAATACAAGGCATTTTCAATGATAGACTGCAAATATTACGTTATATTATAAGGTATTTTCAATGATACAAAGCATATTACGTTATATTATAAGGTATTTTCAACGATACATTGCATATTACATTATATTATAAGGTATTTTCAATAATACACTGCATATTACGTTATATTACAAGGCATTTTCAATGATAGACTGCAAATATTACGTTATATTATAAGGTATTTTGAACGATACACTGCATGTTAGATTATATTATGAGATATTTTCAATTATAGACTGCATATTACATTACATTATAAGGTATTTTCAATGATACACTGCATATTACGTTATATTATAAGGTATTTTCAATGATACACTGCATATTACGTTATATCATAAGGTATTTTCAATGATACACAGCATATTGCGTTATATTATAAGGTATTTTCAATGGCACACTGCATATTACGTTATATCAAAAGGTATTCTCAATGATAGACTGCATATTACGTTATATTACAAGGCATTTTCAATGATAGACTGCAAATATTACGTTATATTATAAGGTATTTTCAATGATACATAGCATATTACGTTATATTATAAGGTATTTTCAATGATACAAAGCATATTACGTTATATTATAAGGTATTTTCAACGATACATTGCATATTACATTATATTATAAGGTATTTTCAATAATACACTGCATATTACGTTATATTACAAGGCATTTTCAATGATAGACTGCAAATATTACGTTATATTATAAGGTATTTTGAACGATACACTGCATGTTAGATTATATTATGAGATATTTTCAATGATACACTGCATATTACGTTATAATACAAGGCATTTTCAATGATAGACTGCAAATATTACGTTATATTATAAGGTATTTTGAACGATACACTGCATGTTAGATTATATTATGAGATATTTTCAATGATACACTGCATATTACGTTATAATACAAGGCATTTTCAATGATAGACTGCAAATATTACGTTATATTATAAGGTATTTTGAACGATACACTGCATGTTAGATTATATTATGAGATATTTTCAATTATAGACTGCATATTACATTACATTATAAGGTATTTTCAATGATACACTGCATATTACGGTATATTATAAGGTATTTTCAACGATACATTGCATATTACATTATATTATAAGGTATTTTCAATAATACACTGCATATTACGTTATATTACAAGGCATTTTCAATGATAGACTGCAAATATTACGTTATATTATAAGGTATTTTGAACGATACACTGCATGTTAGATTATATTATGAGATATTTTCAATGATAGACTGCATATTACATTACATTATAAGGTATTTTCAATGATACACTGCATATTACGGTATATTATAAGGTATTTTCAATGATACACTGCATATTACGTTATATCATAAGGTATTTTCAATGATACACAGCATATTGCGTTATATTATAAGGTATTTTCAATGGCACACTGCATATTACGTTATATCAAAAGGTATTCTCAATGATAGACTGCATATTACGTTATATTACAAGGCATTTTCAATGATAGACTGCAAATATTACGTTATATTATAAGGTATTTTGAACGATACACTGCATGTTAGATTATATTATGAGATATTTTCAATTATAGACTGCATATTACATTACATTATAAGGTATTTTCAATGATACACTGCATATTACGGTATATTATCAGGTTTTATCAATGATACACTGCATATTACGTTATATTATAAGGCATTTTCAACTATAGACTGCAAATATTACGTTATATTATAAGGCATTTTCAATGATAGACTGCAAATATTACGTTATATTATAAGGTATTTTGCATGATACACTGCACGTTAGATTATATTATAATATATTTTCAATGATAGACTGCATATTACATTACATTATAAGGTATTTTCAATGATACACTGCATATTACGTTATAATACAAGGCATTTTCAATGATAGACTGCAAATATTACGTTATATTATAAGGTATTTTGAACGATACACTGCATATTAGATTATATTATAAGGAATTTTCAATGATACACTGCATATTGCGTTATATTATAAGGTATTTTCAATGATAGACTGCAAATATTACGTTATATTATAAGGTATATTGAACGATACAATGCATATTCGATTATATTATAAGGTATTTTCAATGATAGACTGCATATTACGTTATATTATAAGGTATTTTGCATGATACACTGCATGTTAGATTATATTATAATATATTTTCAATGATAGACTGCATATTACATTACATTATAAGGTATTTTCAATGATACACTGCATATTACGTTATATTATAAGGTATTTTGCATGATACACTGCATGCTAGATTATATTATAAGATATTTTCAATGATAGACTGCATATTACATTACATTATAAGGTATTTTCAATGATACACTGCATATTACGTTATATTATAAGGTATTTTCAATGATACACTGCATATTAAGTTATATTATAAGGTATTTTCAATGATACACTGCATATTACGTTATAATACAAGGCATTTTCAATGATAGACTGCAAATATTACGTTATATTATAAGGTATTTTGAACGATACACTGCATATTAGATTATATTATAAGGAATTTTCAATGATACACTGCATATTGCGTTATATTATAAGGTATTTTCAATGATAGACTGCAAATATTACGTTATATTATAAGGTATATTGAACGATACAATGCATATTCGATTATATAATAAGGTATTTTCAATGATAGACTGCATATTACGTTATATTATAAGGTATTTTGCATGATACACTGCATGTTAGATTATATTATAATATATTTTCAATGATAGACTGCATATTACATTACATTATAAGGTATTTTCAATGATACACTGCATATTACGTTATATTATAAGGTATTTTGCATGATACACTGCATGCTAGATTATATTATAAGATATTTTCAATGATAGACTGCATATTACATTACATTATAAGGTATTTTCAATGATACACTGCAAATATTACGTTATATTATAATGTATTTTGAACGATACACTGCATATTAGATTATATTATAAGGAATTTTCAATGATACACTGCATATTGCGTTATATTATAAGGTATTTTCAATGATAGACTGCAAATATTACGTTATATTATAAGGTATATTGAACGATACAATGCATATTCGATTATATTATAAGGTATTTTCAATGATACACTGCATATTACGTTATATTATAAGGTATTTTGCATGATACACTGCATGTTAGATTATATTATAAGATATTTTCAATGATAGACTGCATATTACATTACATTATAAGGTATTTTCAATGATACACTGCATATGACGTTATATTATAAGGTATTTTGCATGATACACTGCATGCTAGATTATATTATAAGATATTTTCAATGATAGACTGCATATTACATTACATTATAAGGTATTTTCAATGATACACTGCATATTACGTTATATTATAAGGCATTTTCAATGATACACTGCATATTACGTTATATTATAAGGTATTTTCAATGATACACTGCATATTACGTTATAATACAAGGCATTTTCAATGATAGACTGCAAATATTACGTTATATTATAAGGTATTTTGAACGATACACTGCATGTTAGATTATATTATGAGATATTTTCAATGATAGACTGCATATTACATTACATTATAAGGTATTTTCAATGATACACTGCATATTACGGTATATTATAAGGTATTTTCAAAGATACACTGCATATTACGTTATATCATAAGGTATTTTCAATGATACACAGCATATTGCATTATATTATAAGGTATTTTCAATGGTACACTGCATATTACGTTATATCAAAAGGTATTCTCAATGATAGACTGCATATTACGTTATATTACAAGGCATTTTCAATGATAGACTGCAAATATTACGTTATATTATAAGGTATTTTCAATGATACATAGCATATTACGTTATATTATAAGGTATTTTCAATGATACAAAGCATATTACGTTATATTATAAGGTATTTTCAACGATACATTGCATATTACATTATATTATAAGGTATTTTCAATAATACACTGCATATTACGTTATATTACAAGGCATTTTCAATGATAGACTGCAAATATTACGTTATATTATAAGGTATTTTGAACGATACACTGCATGTTAGATTATATTATGAGATATTTTCAATGATACACTGCATATTACGTTATAATACAAGGCATTTTCAATGATAGACTGCAAATATTACGTTATATTATAAGGTATTTTCAATGATACAAAGCATATTACGTTATATTATAAGGTATTTTCAACGATACATTGCATATTACATTATATTATAAGGTATTTTCAATAATACACTGCATATTACGTTATATTACAAGGCATTTTCAATGATAGACTGCAAATATTACGTTATATTATAAGGTATTTTGAACGATACACTGCATGTTAGATTATATTATGAGATATTTTCAATTATAGACTGCATATTACATTACATTATAAGGTATTTTCAATGATACACTGCATATTACGGTATATTATAAGGTATTTTCAATGATACACTGCATATTACGTTATATCATAAGGTATTTTCAATGATACACAGCATATTGCGTTATATTATAAGGTATTTTCAATGGCACACTGCATATTACGTTATATCAAAAGGTATTCTCAATGATAGACTGCATATTACGTTATATTACAAGGCATTTTCAATGATAGACTGCAAATATTACGTTATATTATAAGGTATTTTGCATGATACACTGCACGTTAGATTATATTATAATATATTTTCAATGATAGACTGCATATTACATTACATTATAAGGTATTTTCAATGATACACTGCATATTACGTTATAATACAAGGCATTTTCAATGATAGACTGCAAATATTACGTTATATTATAAGGTATTTTGAACGATACACTGCATATTAGATTATATTATAAGGAATTTTCAATGATACACTGCATATTGCGTTATATTATAAGGTATTTTCAATGATAGACTGCAAATATTACGTTATATTATAAGGTATATTGAACGATACAATGCATATTCGATTATATTATAAGGTATTTTCAATTATAGACTGCATATTACGTTATATTATAAGGTATTTTGCATGATACACTGCATGTTAGATTATATTATAATATATTTTCAATGATAGACTGCATATTACATTACATTATAAGGTATTTTCAATGATACACTGCATATTACGTTATATTATAAGGTATTTTGCATGATACACTGCATGCTAGATTATATTATAAGATATTTTCAATGATAGACTGCATATTACATTACATTATAAGGTATTTTCAATGATACACTGCATATTACGTTATATTATAAGGTATTTTCAATGATACACTGCATATTAAGTTATATTATAAGGTATTTTCAATGATACACTGCATATTACGTTATAATACAAGGCATTTTCAATGATAGACTGCAAATATTACGTTATATTATAATGTATTTTGAACGATAAACTGCATATTAGATTATATTATAAGGAATTTTCAATGATACACTGCATATTGCGTTATATTATAAGGTATTTTCAATGATAGACTGCAAATATTACGTTATATTATAAGGTATATTGAACGATACAATGCATATTCGATTATATTATAAGGTATTTTCAATGATAGACTGCATATTACGTTATATTATAAGGTATTTTCAATGATACACTGCATATGACGTTATATTATAAGGTATTTTGAACGATACACTGCATGTTAGATTATATTATGAGATATTTTCAATGATAGACTGCATATTACATTACATTATAAGGTATTTTCAATGATACACTGCATATTACGGTATATTATAAGGTATTTTCAAAGATACACTGCATATTACGTTATATCATAAGGTATTTACAATGATACACAGCATATTGCGTTATATTATAAGGTATTTTCAATGGTACACTGCATATTACGTTATATCAAAAGGTATTCTCAATGATAGACTGCATATTACGTTATATTACAAGGCATTTTCAATGATAGACTGCAAATATTACGTTATATTATAAGGTATTTTCAATGATACATAGCATATTACGTTATATTATAAGGTATTTTCAATGATATAAAGCATATTACGTTATATTATAAGGTATTTTCAACGATACATTGCATATTACATTATATTATAAGGTATTTTCAATAATACACTGCATATTACGTTATATTACAAGGCATTTTCAATGATAGACTGCAAATATTACGTTATATTATAAGGTATTTTGAACGATACACTGCATGTTAGATTATATTATGAGATATTTTCAATGATACACTGCATATTACGTTATAATACAAGGCATTTTCAATGATAGACTGCAAATATTACGTAATATTATAAGGTATTTTCAATGATACAAAGCATATTACGTTATATTATAAGGTATTTTCAACGATACATTGCATATTACGTTATATTATAAGGTATTTTCAATGATACACTGCATATTACGTTATAATACAAGGCATTTTCAATGATAGACTGCAAATATTACGTTATATTATAAGGTATTTTGAACGATACACTGCATATTAGATTATATTATAAGGAATTTTCAATGATACACTGCATATTGCGTTATATTATAAGGTATTTTCAATGATAGACTGCAAATATTACGTTATATTATAAGGTATATTGAACGATACAATGCATATTCGATTATATTATAAGGTATTTTCAATGATAGACTGCATATTACGTTATATTATAAGGTATTTTGCATGATACACTGCATGTTAGATTATATTATAATATATTTTCAATGATAGACTGCATATTACATTACATTATAAGGTATTTTCAATGATACACTGCATATTACGTTATATTATAAGGTATTTTGCATGATACACTGCATGCTAGATTATATTATAAGATATTTTCAATGATAGACTGCATATTACATTACATTATAAGGTATTTTCAATGATACACTGCAAATATTACGTTATATTATAAGGTATTTTGAACGATACACTGCATATTAGATTATATTATAAGGAATTTTCAATGATACACTGCATATTGCGTTATATTATAAGGTATTTTCAATGATAGACTGCAAATATTACGTTATATTATAAGGTATATTGAACGATACAATGCATATTCGATTATATTATAAGGTATTTTCAATGATAGACTGCATATTACGTTATATTATAAGGTATTTTGCATGATACACTGCATGTTAGATTATATTATAAGATATTTTCAATGATAGACTGCATATTACATTACATTATAAGGTATTTTCAATGATACACTGCATATGACGTTATATTATAAGGTATTTTGCATGATACACTGCATGCTAGATTATATTATAAGATATTTTCAATGATAGACTGCATATTACATTACATTATAAGGTATTTTCAATGATACACTGCATATTACGTTATATTATAAGGTATTTTCAATGATACACTGCATATTACGTTATATTATAAGGTATTTTCAATGATACACTGCATATTACGTTATAATACAAGGCATTTTCAATGATACACTGCATATTACGTTATATTATAAGGTATTTTCAATGATACACTGCATATTACGTTATAATACAAGGCATTTTCAATGATAGACTGCAAATATTACGTTATATTATAAGGTATTTTGAACGATACACTGCATATTAGATTATATTATAAGGAATTTTCAATGATACACTGCATATTGCGTTATATTATAAGGTATTTTCAATGATAGACTGCAAATATTACGTTATATTATAAGGTATATTGAACGATACAATGCATATTCGATTATATTATAAGGTATTTTCAATGATAGACTGCATATTACGTTATATTATAAGGTATTTTGCATGATACACTGCATGTTAGATTATATTATAAGATATTTTCAATGATAGACTGCATATTACATTACATTATAAGGTATTTTCAATGATACACTGCATATTACGGTATATTATCAGGTTTTATCAATGATACACTGCATATTACGTTATATTATAAGGCATTTTCAACGATAGACTGCAAATATTACGTTATATTATAAGGTATTTTGCATGATACACTGCATGTTAGATTATATTATAAGATATTTTCAATGATAGACTGCATATTACGTTATATTATAAGGTATTTTCAATGATACACTGCATATTACGTTATATTATAAGGCATTTTCAATGATAGACTGCAAATATTACGTTATATTATAAGGTATTTTGGATGATACACTGCACGTTAGATTATATTATAATATATTTTCAATGATAGACTGCATATTACATTACATTATAAGGTATTTTCAATGATACACTGCATATTACGTTATATTATAAGGTATTTTGCATGATACACTGCATGCTAGATTATATTATAAGATATTTTCAATGATAGACTGCATATTACATTACATTATAAGGTATTTTCAATGATACACTGCATATTACGTTATATTATAAGGTATTTTCAATGATACACTGCATATTACGTTATATTATAAGGTATTTTCAATGATACACTGCATATTACGTTATAATACAAGGCATTTTCAATGATAGACTGCAAATATTACGTTATATTATAAGGTATTTTGAACGATACACTGCATATTAGATTATATTATAAGGAATTTTCAATGATACACTGCATATTGCGTTATATTATAAGGTATTTTCAATGATAGACTGCAAATATTACGTTATATTATAAGGTATATTGAACGATACAATGCATATTCGATTATATTATAAGGTATTTTCAATGATAGACTGCATATTACGTTATATTATAAGGTATTTTGCATGATACACTGCATGTTAGATTATATTATAAGATATTTTCAATGATAGACTGCATATTACATTACATTATAAGGTATTTTCAATGATAGACTGCATATTACATTACATTATAAGGTATTTTCAATGATACACTGCATATTACGTTATATTATAAGGTATTTTCAATGATACACTGCATATTACGTTATATTATAAGGTATTTTGAATGATACACTGCATATTGCGTAATATTATGAGGTATTTTCAATGATACACTGCATTTTACGTTATATTATATGGTATTTTCAATGATACACTGCATATTACGTTATATTATAAGGTATTTTCAATGATACACTGCATATTGCGTTATATTATAAGGTATTTTCAATGATAGACTGCAAATATTACGTTATATTATAAGGTATTTTGAACGATACACTGCATGTTAGATTATATTATGAGATATTTTCAATGATAGACTGCATATTACATTACATTATAAGGTATTTTCAATGATACACTGCATATTACGGTATATTATAAGGTATTTTCAATGATACACTGCATATTACGTTATATCATAAGGTATTTTCAATGATACACAGCATATTGCGTTATATTATAAGGTATTTTCAATGGTACACTGCATATTACGTTATATCAAAAGGTATTCTCAATGATAGACTGCATATTACGTTATATTACAAGGCATTTTCAATGATAGACTGCAAATATTACGTTATATTATAAGGTATTTTCAATGATACATAGCATATTACGTTATATTATAAGGTATTTTCAATGATATAAAGCATATTACGTTATATTATAAGGTATTTTCAACGATACATTGCATATTACATTATATTATAAGGTATTTTCAATAATACACTGCATATTACGTTATATTATACTAGCTTTCCCCCGCCACGCGTTGCTGTGGCTCAGTATTTTTTAAAAGCATGTTTTTACCTGTCACTTTTCCCCTCTCTTCCCCTTTCCACAAGTTCCCCCTCTCTCTCCCTCTCCCTCCCTCTCTCTCACTCCCTCGCTCTGTCAAATTGAATACAGGTGCAACCAGTTTATAAACAGTAACGTGCCCAAAGTGGGCGAAAAAGTTATCTTTGATCAGTAATGACGTCACAACTTATGAACAAATAGACTTTTTCGAATGCGGTTTGCTCTAAAACCTTCTCGAAGAAACGCCGCCTCTAATGGTTCAAACCCCAGCTTTCTACGTTCAGCCGTTCTCAGTTGATGTCGTCACACACAGACAGACGGACACGATTTTATTATACCGGGTGTTCATTTGAAAACTTTCCAGCCGAATATCTCGAAAAATATGAAAGATATTAAAAAAGTGTGAAACACGTATCCAAGAATTTCAAGAGGGAAAGGGGGGGCAGTATCAGTTTTTTATTTGGGTGGCGTGTTCAAGGTCATTTTAAGGTCAACTTTGTTTTTTCAAATGGAAACCTATATTTTTTATTATGGGATCTTATTGTACGTAAAAAGACCAATAATTTTCGTAGGATACTTTTTTTTATCCGCGCACTTTTTACCCATTTGAAAAAACAAAGTTGACCTTCAAATGACCTTGAAAACGCCACCCAAATTTAGATTTTGGTCATTAAACAATTTAAACTAATGCTAACATTTAGCGTAAGGCGAGTGGATAAACAATATTTTTGGTTTTTTGATTTCGTGTATATATGTATAGACATTTTGGAGTTCCTACTCTGGAGCAAGCGACATATAGTTGGCCATGCGAAAAACATGGATTTTCTAAATTTAATCCGACAACGCGCAGTGACTGCCCTTGAGCTTTGTTGATTGTCATCGCGAAAGCAAGACGCACAGGAAACTGCAGTCGTTTTAATGTGAATGGCAAATCAGTGGGAATCATTGGAATGCGTGGAATAAGCACATCTTCTCCTTTACATTTGCCGTTAATTATTGTTGCTTCAATCACATTCGGCATCAGTTTTTTCACTGAAAGTCTAGTTCCGTTGCACAACTTTGGCGTGTTGAGATTCCGAAGGAGCAGTATTGGTGAACCAACTTTCAACGTTAATATGTGTGGTGGCATTCCAGCAGGCTCCAATGAATTCAGAAATTCTATTGGATAATTTACCGCTTGATCCTCTTCTGTAACTGTATCGATGGATTTATATTTGGTAACCACACCAGGAATTTTCAATTGAATCCTGTTATTGATTCGATTAACGTCATCATTTTTTGGAGCTAAAATAGCTCTCTCGGATAGCCAATTGTGATTCCTGAAGTTGTTAACGATGTTCGGAAAAACCTTCATTTCAAGATCTTCAATTGATGATTGAAGTTGACAGAAGTTTTGTGGGAACGATATCTCCTGTGTTTCAGGAATAACCGGAAGTTTGCCATTGCCCATATCTAAAAGTTGCTTGACGAATATTTGTGCAGAAATATCATTTCCAAGTAAATGCACACGCATATTGGTTGAAAGTGTAATTTTCTTCACATGTCTCCAAAGAGCCGAATTCTTCAGGCATGCGTTCAGCTCGTCTGCTGGTGTCGATCTTAGAATGACGGGCAAAGTTTGACGGAAATCACCGGCGAGCAATATCAGAGCTCCGCCCATTTGATGTTGATCGCTTCGAAAATCTCGTAGAGTACGATCAAGTGCTTCAAGTCCTTTCTTATGTATCATGGTACATTCATCCCAAATAATGATTTTGCATTTTTTCAATACAGTTGCCATTCCAGATGTTTTTCCAATGTTACAAAGCGGATCTGTAGCAAGATTTAGATTTAATGGCAGCTTGAAAGCCGAATGCGCCGTGCGTCCTCCATCAAGTAGTGTTGCTGCAATCCCCGATGATGCTACAGCCACAGCAATCTCATTCTTCATTCGAATTTCGGCGAGTATTAAATTGAGTAGAAATGTTTTTCCTGTGCCTCCTGGTGCATCAAGAAAAAGGAGTCCACCATTTCCGCCTCGTACATACTCCATAACTGTATCGTACGCGAGTCGTTGATCATGTGTTAAGAGCCTTTTCTGAGCCTCAACATAAACTTGTAGCGCATCGACATCATATTGTTTTTCTCGCAATACGTCTCTATCAACAACATCGTTTCTGTTACGGTCCGGTGTAAATAGCCCAAGCTGATTAAGAAGTTTGTTGTTAATCGACAAACACATATCCTCAAGCAATATCAAGGCTTCATTATAAATATCTTCCGAATATTGTACATCCAGGCCGGGGTTGTCTCTGCGTTCTCGGAGAAGTATGTCTTCGCTCCTATTTTCTTTGTGTTTTTCCCATAGATCTTTCGGATCAGATGGCGCACAGGTTGTCAAGATTATGGCGAACAGATTTCGTATTTGGTGAGCATGACGTGTTTCAGATGCTTCTGTCAATGTGTTGTCCCAATGTTGATCATTTTCAAGCAAACCAAGTTTGAAACATGTTTCTCTGTATGTCTGGCATACTTGACCATCGATGGTTTTGACTGCTTGAAACGATGTTGGTCCTTTGACCACGTGAAGCAGCATTCGCAAATAGTAGCATTCACTATTATTCGGATGAACAGTATATACTCGTCCCAATGTTCCAGAGAAAAATATGCCAGCTATTGAAGAATGCCTGGCGCCTCGTTTTCTTCTGTAAAATTTCTTCGTCGATTGATTCCAAGTGTAATATTGCGGGACTTCATGATATAACAGCGTTTTCGCGAATTCGTCAGCTGCACACAATTGGAAAAAAGCGGTCAACGTTGTGTTTGGTGGGTCTGCAGCTCTCTGGAGTGCATTCACTTCCGTGAAGTAGACTCGTTGACCGTTTTCCAAGTGAACACTGAGATGTACAACAGCAGGAAAGCGTTCATGAATATCGAATCCAAGAATTCGCCATACAGCTTCATTACTACTAATATAACGTCCCATTTGAAATTGTTCTACTTCATTAACGGGAGTATTGGGATTCGCAAGTCCGAAAACTGCCATATCGCTGCCTTTATTCACATATTTACATATGTATTTAATTGATTTAACTGAATTGCAGACTTCCACGTTGATATGCGCATTGAATGATTTGGAAAGAATAGGAGAATAGGGCACAATCCACTGGTTATCAATTTCGAAATAAACGTTATTGATTTTGATAGTTGTTGTGTGTCCTCCATCATCTGGTTTTCGTCGTCTGTACAGCGGATAACCATCGCCACCAGTCTGTGTTTCTTGTATCATTTGACGTGGATACTTTTTAGTGCATTTTCCATCTTTCATGCATGGTGAATGTGGGTTGTATAGTCCACATGGTCCGTGAATCATATGTTTTTTGACAATTTCAAATAATTCTGGATCTTCTTCTGGATCGGGCAGTTCAGCATTAATAATATCGTCAATTTGAGTTCGAGCAATTCTTTCAACCAACCAAATTAAGATGTGGGCATGTGGTAGACCTCTTTTCTGCCATTCAATCGAATACATCCAGCAGCGAGTTTCTCCGTATATATGATTCTTAGTGATGAGATCCATAAAACGTATTAATTTTTGTTTGAAAACTCTCGCTGTGAGGTCATGAGGTCATAAAAAGATCTGGACGTCCGTATTTGCGAACATATGTTAGAGCATCCTGAGTATATTCTTGCATATGTCTTGGACTTCCAGTATACGAAGCTGGAAGTATAACCATTTGTCCAATGTTAGCAACTGTTCCATTATTCGCAATTGCATCTCGCAAATGAATGTAATCTTCGACTCGAAGCTTCGATTGATTGTAACGAATGTAATTGAGTCGTTCACTTTCAACTTTAGCGTACATATCAACGATGAATTGTTGGAAAAGTTGACGACACTTCAGAATATGGTTACATTGTTGGGAACGAATCATGATTCGGTATGCATAAAAATCCATACAACTGACTCTTTTCGTTGTCGCAGCACCTGTGATGGGATTAGTTTGATAAACTTCGAAATGATATCCGTCTTCTCCTCGCGGAAACAGTATTGGATATTGAAGAGCATCGTACGATCGGTGTGTTTCAGCAACACGTTGCTTGGTTTGATCTCGTCTGCTGATAACAATATCTCGGCGGGTAATCTCTGTTCCGACAATTACAGCTGCTACTTCAGTGGCCGTTGGAGCATTGAAACGTCTTTCATGCTCATTCAATGGCGTTTTGTCTGCCCTGATAATGACTTTTAAATCATCCGCTCTCACATCCTCTAATGCGGATTTGAAATCTCGGACCAAACAGTTATGTTCGTGGAATAATGCTCGTAATTTAGCAATAATTCTTCGATCTGTTACTGCACTAAATGTGCATCGTCGATCAACCTCTTCCTCGACATTGTCCATGAAATAAATTTGCAAAAACTGTGGATCTTCATCGGTTACTGGAAGAAGTGAACCAATTTGATGATACACTTGTCCTTGGACTTTGAATGTGGGTATGAAATTACCATATCTCACAATATTCGTTGCTCCAAACGATGTCATTTGAAAGCATGAGTTGTATTTACGAATATGCTGTAGAAAGTGTTTGGACTCCCGAGTAACTCCAGCCACATAAGTTAAAAGTGGTTCTGGTACCTCAGCCAGTGGTGGCAAGTTGATTTTGCCATTAGAGCAACACATGCCAGGCGATTCTTTCTGAAACTTCAAAGCGCGACAATGAAAGCACAAATTAGTCATTGGTCCGATGGCAACATCGTGATGCATTCTGTAATCAAAGTTTTTATTGTAATTGAACGCCGCTTTCTTGAGATCGATTCTCGTTCTTGATCGACTCTGCCGTAAGCGTTGACCTTGACGTCGTGTATCTCGCTCTTCAGATGTTTCAGCAGCTCTTGATGTAGAAGCTCGCACTCGTAGGATTTCAACTCGTGCGACTCGCTCTTCTAATGTTTCAACAGCTCTTTAGATGTTTCAGCAGCTCTACTGGCTGACACTTGCCGCGTATGTCTGGTACTTCTTCCAATGTTTGATTTTTTGGGGGTTGATCGATTCTGCCGTAAGCGTTGACCTTCACGTCGTGTATCTCGCTCTTCAAATGTTTCAACAGCTCTTGTTGTAGAAGCTCGCACTCGTAGGTTTTCAACTCGTGCCACTCGCTCTTCAGATGTTTCAGCAGCTCTACTGGATGACACTTGCCGCGTATGTCTGGTTCTTCTACCAATGTTTGATTTTTTGGAGGGCATTTCAAACATTAAAACATTAAAAATCATAAATTATTCTGTTTTCTCGTCAATATGATGGTGAGTTACAACAAAGTGGATAGCGGGAAAATATTTCTCGTGCTCAATACCTATGTATACCAATTTTCATAGAAATAGATTCAACGGTATAGAAGTTGATGTATTGCAGCGCCATCTACAACGGCGAGGTGTGGATAGCTGGAAAATATTCCTCGTGCTCAAATACCTATGTATACCAATTTTCATAGAGATAGGTTCAACGGTATATAATTTGATGTATTGCAGCGCCATCTACAGCGGCGAGATAAAAAAAATTGAACAGCGTAAAAACCTTCTCCCCGAAAAAACACATATACGTGCCAAGTTTCATGTTGATCGGTCAAACAGTTTCGAAGTCTATTAATCATATACATATATATCTTTACAAACATCCATTTTTATATATATAATTGTGTTTTGTCGTCAATATGATGGCGAGTTACAACAAAGTGGATAGCTGGAAAATATTCCTCGTGCTCAAATACCTATGTATACCAATTTTCATAGCGATAGGTTCAACGGTATATAATTTGATGTATTGCAGCGCCATCTACAGCGGCGAGATAAAAAAAATTGAACAGCGTAAAAACCTTCTCCCCGAAAAAACACATATACGTGCCAAGTTTCATGTTGATCGGTTAAACAGTTTCGAAGTCTATTAATCATATACATATATATCTTTACAAACATCCATTTTTATATATATAGATTGTGTTTTGTCGTCAATATGATGGCGAGTTACAACAAAGTGGATAGCTGGAAAATATTCCTCGTGCTCAAATACCTATGTATACCAATTTTCATAGAGATAGGTTCAACGGTATATAATTTGATGTATTGCAGCGCCATCTACAGCGGCGAGATAAAAAAAATTGAACAGCGTAAAAACCTTCTCCCCGAAAAAACACATATACGTGCCAAGTTTCATGTTGATCGGTCAAACAGTTTCGAAGTTTCTTAATCATATATATACAAACATCCATTTTTATATATATATATAGATGGTATTTTCAATGATACACTGCATATTACGTTATATTATAAGGTATTTTCAATGATACACTGCATATTACGTCATATTATAAGGTATTTCCAATGATACACTGCATATTATGTTATATTATAAGGTATTTTCAATGATACACTGCATATTACGTTATATTATATGGTATTTTCAATGATACACTGCATATTACGTTATATTGTAAGGTATTTTCAATGATACACTGCATATTTCATTACATTATAAGGTATTTTCAATGGTACACTGCATATTACGTTATATTATAAGGTATTTTCAATGATACACTGCATATTACGTTACAATACAAGGCATTTTCAATGATAGACTGCAAATATTACGTTATATTATAAGGTATTTTGAACGATACACTGCATATTAGATTATATTATAAGGAATTTTCAATGATACACTGCATATTGCGTTATATTATAAGGTATTTTCAATGATAGACTGCAAATATTACGTTATATTATAAGGTATATTGAACGATACAATGCACATTCGATTATATTATAAGGTATTTTCAATGATAGATTGCAAATATTACGTTATATTATAAGGTATTTTCAATGATACAAAGCATATTACGTTATATTATAAGGTATTTTCAATGATACACTGCATATTACATTATATTATAAGGTATTTTCAATAATACACTGCATATTACGTTATATTACAAGGCATTTTCAATGATAGACCGCAAATATTACGTTATATTATAAGGTATTTTGAACGATACACTGCATGTTAGATTATATTATAAGATATTTTCAATGATAGACTGCATATTACATTACATTATAAGGTATTTTCAAAGATACACTGCATATAACGTTATATTATAAGGTATTTTGAACGATACACTGCATGTTAGATTACATTATAAGATATTTTCAATGATAGACTGCATATTACATTACATATATAAGGTATTTTCAATGATACACTGCATATTACGTTATATTATAAGGTATTTTCAATGATACACTGCATATTACGTTATATTATAAGGTATTTTCAATGATACACTGCATATTACGTTATATTATATGGTATTTTCAATGATACACTGCATATTACGTTATATTATAAGGTATGTTCAATGATACACTGCATATTACGTTATATTATAAGGCATTTTCAACGATAGACTGCAAATATTACGTTATATTATAAGGTATTTTGCATGATACACTGCATGTTAGACTATATTATAAGATATTTTCAATGATAGACTGCATATTACATTACATTATAAGGTATTTTCAATAATACACTGCATATTACGGTATATTATAAGGTATTTTCAATGATACACTGCTTATTACGTTATATTATATGGTATTTTCAATGATACAAAGCATATTACGTTATATTATAAGGTATTTTCAATGATACACTGCATATTACATTATATTATAAGGTATTTTCAATAATACACTGCATATTACGTTATATTACAAGGCATTTTCAATGATAGACCGTGTTACGTCTCACGCGGGGTCCGCGAAGACGTTACGTTTTTACGCGTGCGAATTTATTTCGATGTTTACGGTTCGTTGCGACGTAGGACGAGTTACGTCGTTCCGTCGTCAGAGAGAGAATGTCGGGATGGGATCCCCGGTCGGCTGGACCTAGTCCGCCTGGGCCGTGAATTGGAGTACGCACACGCAAACGGCTGGACCAAGTCCGCCAAGATTGTGGGTGGGTACGGTAGGTCGAACGGCTGGACCCAGTCCGCCTAGTTCGAGGAAAATTGGAGACTTCACAAACGGCTAGACCTAGTCCGCCAAGATTGTGGTAGGTGAGGGAACTCGAACGGCTAGACCCAGTCCGCCTAGTTCGAGGGAAATTGAAGGACGCACAAACGGCTGGACCCAGTCCGCCAGGAATGTGGTAGTGGGGGAGCTCGAGAGGCTAGATCCAGTCCGCCGTGCTCGAACGTGTAGGTATAGGACAGGGGTGAAAAAGTGGTTGGCGACTCCTCTCACGACTAAGGTTCTTGATACACGCACGTTCGCACACGCAAATGAATTTATTCTGTGCTGGTCCGCACGCAGCAATATCGACGTATAAGGGGATTAGGAAGGAGGTGGTGTATCCTCTCAGTTTGAGTTCCAGAACTACAAATAGTTCAAAGTGCTCTCGGTTTCATCATCGAGAATGATGGAAGTAGGTAAATGGTTAAAAGGTTGGATTGAGGAAAGTGAACGCGAACAGTCGTTGCACTGGATGGTGCACCGGAGAATTCTGACTTCAGACTTCAGCTGACTCGTGACTTCGACTGACTCCTGACTTCGACTGACTCCTGACTTCGACTGACTTCGACTGACTTCTGACTTCAACTGCTTTCGACTGATTCCTGAATTCAACTGGTTTCGACTGATCCCTGAGTTCAACTGCTTTCGACTGATTCCTGAGTTCAACTAACTTCGTAGGTGTCCAGCTGCTTCCCTTATAGTCCAACGTTGGTGGAAGGGGGTAGTCCCAATCACATGTCAAGTTGTTCCAGTGGAAGGGGTAGTGGATCACTGGAGGTGGATCGACGTTCCTGCGTCTAAGTCCTTTATCGTATTTTGTGACATAATTCTGTTCTGAGACTATGTCCTTATCGTATTTCGTGAAATAATTCTGTTCTGAGACTATGTCCTTTATCGTATTTCGTGAAATAATTCAGTTCTCAGACTATGTTCTTATCGTATTTCGTGAAATAATTCTGTTCTCAGACTATGTCCTTATCGTATTTCGTGAAATAATTCTGTTCTCAGACTATGTCTTTATCGTATTTCGTGAGATAATTCAGGTGCAGGAATGGTGTTGTCGGTTCGAACTGTCGACTACTAATGATCGATTTGATCCGCTGTCTCGATGATTTCGACTTCTGGTGGGGGTTGCGACGTAGTGGGTTCACTAGACTGGAACGGACCGTATCAATAGGGAAACGGTCCCTTGAAACTTTATTCTTGTGAGATTTGAAATAGTGGCGTATGAATGAGGGGCAGGCCCCTTAAAATATACCACAGGAACGGCCTGGGCTTGTAAGAGCAGGACGGACTGTGGTGACGAACGTCACAACCGCAAATATTACGTTATATTATAAGGTATTTTGAACGATACACGGCATGTTACATTATATTATAAGATATTTTCAATGATAGACTGCATATTACATTACATTATAAGGTATTTTCAAAGATACACTGCATATTACGTTATATTATAAGGTATTTTGAACGATAAACTGCATGTTAGATTATATTATAAGATATTTTCAATGATAGACTGCATATTACATTACATATATAAGGTATTTTCAATGATACACTGCATATTACGTTATATTATAAGGTATTTTCAATGATACACTGCATATTACGTTATATTATAAGGTATGTTCAATGATACACTGCATATTACGTTATATTATAAGGCATTTTCAACGATAGACTGCAAATATTAAGTTATATTATAAGCTATTTTGCATGATACACTGCATGTTAGATTATATTATAAGATATTTTCAATGATAGACTGCATATTACATTACATTATAAGGTATTTTCAATGATACACTGCATATTACGTTATATTATAAGGTGTTTTCAATGATACAAAGCATATTACGTTATATTATAAGGTATTTTCAATGATACACTGCATATTACATTATATTATAAGGTATTTTCAATAATACACTGCATATTACGTTATATTACAAGGCATTTTCAATGATAGACTGCAAATATTACGTTATATTATAAGGTATTTTGAACGATACACTGCATGTTAGATTATATTATAAGGTATTTTCAATGATACACTGCATATTACGTTATATTATAAGGTATTTTCAATGATACACTGCATATTACGTTATATTATAAGGTATTTTCAATGATACACTGCATATTACGTTATATTATAAGGTATTTTCAATGATACACTGCATATTACGTTATATTTTATGGTATTTTCAATGATACACTGCATATTACGTTATATTATAAGGTATGTTCAATGATACACTGCATATTACGTTATATTATAAGGCATTTTCAACGATAGACTGCAAATATTAAGTTATATTATAAGCTATTTTGCATGATACACTGCATGTTAGATTATATTATAAGATATTTTCAATGATAGACTGCATATTACATTACATTATAAGGTATTTTCAATGATACACTGCATATTACGTTATGTTATAAGGTATGTTCAATGATACACTGCATATTACGTTATATTATAAGGCATTTTCAACGATAGACTGCAAATATTACGTTATATTATAAGGTATTTTGCATGATACACTGCATGTTAGATTATATTATAAGATATTTTCAATGATAGACTGCATTTTACATTACATTATAAGGTATTTTCAATGATACACTGCTTATTACGTTATATTATATGGTATTTTCAATGATACACTGCATATTACGTTATATTATAAGGTATTTTCAATGATACACTGCATACTACGTTATATTATAAGGCATTTTCAATGATAGACTGCAAATATTACGTTATATTATAAGGTATTTTGCATGATACACTGCATTTTAGATTATATTATAAGATATTTTCAATGATAGACTGCGTATTACATTACATTATAAGGTATTTTCAATGATACACTGCATATTACGGTATATTATAAGGTATTTTCAATGATACACTGCATATTACGTTATATTATATGGTATTTTCAATGATACACTGCATATTACGTTATATTATAAGGTATTTTGAATGATACACTGCATATTACGTTATATTATATGGTATTTTCAATGATACACTGCATATTACGTTATATTATAAGGTATTTTGAATGATACACTGCATATTGCGTTATATTATGAGGTATTTTCAATGATACACTGCATATTACGTTATATTATAAGGCATTTTCAATGATACACTGCATTTTAGATTATATTATAAGATATTTTCAATGATAGACTGCATATTACATTACATTATAAGGTATTTTCAATGATACACTGCATATTACATTATATTATAAGGTATTTTCAATAATACACTGCATATTACGTTATATTACAAGGCATTTTCAATGATAGACTGCAAATATTACGTTATATTATAAGGTATTTTGAACGATACACTGCATGTTAGATTATATTATAAGGTATTTTCAATGATACACTGCATATTACGTTATATTATAAGGTATTTTCAATGATACACTGCATATTACGTTATATTATAAGGTATTTTCAATGATACACTGCATATTACGTTATATTATAAGGTATTTTCAATGATACACTGCATATTACGTTATATTTTATGGTATTTTCAATGATACACTGCATATTACGTTATATTATAAGGTATGTTCAATGATACACTGCATATTACGTTATATTATAAGGCATTTTCAACGATAGACTGCAAATATTACGTTATATTATAAGGTATTTTGCATGATACACTGCATGTTAGATTATATTATAAGGTTTCTTCAATGATACACTGCATATTGCGTTATATTATGAGGTATTTTCAATGATACACTGCATATTACGTTATATTTTATGGTATTTTCAATGATACACTGCATATTACGTTATGTTATAAGGTATGTTCAATGATACACTGCATATTACGTTATATTATAAGGCATTTTCAACGATAGACTGCAAATATTACGTTATATTATAAGGTATTTTGCATGATACACTGCATGTTAGATTATATTATAAGATATTTTCAATGATAGACTGCATTTTACATTACATTATAAGGTATTTTCAATGATACACTGCTTATTACGTTATATTATATGGTATTTTCAATGATACACTGCATATTACGTTATATTATAAGGTATTTTCAATGATACACTGCATACTACGTTATATTATAAGGCATTTTCAATGATAGACTGCAAATATTACGTTATATTATAAGGTATTTTGCATGATACACTGCATTTTAGATTATATTATAAGATATTTTCAATGATAGACTGCGTATTACATTACATTATAAGGTATTTTCAATGATACACTGCATATTACGGTATATTATAAGGTATTTTCAATGATACACTGCATATTACGTTATATTATATGGTATTTTCAATGATACACTGCATATTACGTTATATTATAAGGTATTTTGAATGATACACTGCATATTACGTTATATTATATGGTATTTTCAATGATACACTGCATATTACGTTATATTATAAGGTATTTTGAATGATACACTGCATATTGCGTTATATTATGAGGTATTTTCAATGATACACTGCATATTACGTTATATTATAAGGCATTTTCAATGATACACTGCATTTTAGATTATATTATAAGATATTTTCAATGATAGACTGCATATTACATTACATTATAAGGTATTTTCAATGATACACTGCATATTACGTTATATTATAAGGTATTTTCAATGATACACTGCATATTACGTTATATTATATGGTATTTTCAATGATACACTGCATATTACGTTATATTATATGGTATTTTCAATGATACACTGCATATTACGTTATATTATAAGGTATTTTGAATGATACACTGCATATTACGTTATATTATATGGTATTTTCAATGATACACTGCATATTACGGTATATTATAAGGTATTTTCAATGATACACTGCATATTACGTTATATTATATGGTATTTTCAATGATACACTGCATATTACGTTATATTATAAGGTATTTTGAATGATACACTGCATATTACGTTATATTATATGGTATTTTCAATGATACACTGCATATTACGTTATATTATAAGGTATTTTGAATGATACACTGCATATTGCGTTATATTATAAGGTATTTTCAATGATACACTGCATATTACGTTATATTATAAGGTATTTTGCATGATACACTGCATTTTAGATAATACTATAAGGTATTTTCAATGATACACTGCATATTACGTTATATTATATGGTATTTTCAATGATACACTGCATATTACGTTATATAATAAGGTATTTTGAATGATACACTGCATGCTAGATTATATTATAAGATATTTTCAATGATAGACTGCATATTACATTACATTATAGGGTATTTTCAATGATACACTGCATATTACGGTATATTATAAGGTTTTTTCAATGATACACTGCATATTACGTTATATTATATGGTGTCTTCAATGATACACTGCATATTACGTTATATTATAAGGTATTTTGCATGATACACTGCATGCTAGATTATATTATAAGATATTTTCAATGATAGACTACATATTACATTACATTATAAGGTATTTTCAATGATACACTGCATATTACGTTATATTATAAGGTATTTTGCATGATACACTGCATTTTAGATTATACTATAAGGTATTTTCAATGATACACTGCATATTACATTACATTATAAGGTATTTTCAATGATACACTGCATATTACGTTATATTATAAGGTGTTTTCAATGATACAAAGCATATTACGTTATATTATAAGGTATTTTCAATGATACACTGCATATTACATTATATTATAAGGTATTTTCAATAATACACTGCATATTACGTTATATTACAAGGCATTTTCAATGATAGACTGCAAATATTACGTTATATTATAAGGTATTTTGAACGATACACTGCATGTTAGATTATATTATAAGGTATTTTCAATGATACACTGCATATTACGTTATATTATAAGGTATTTTCAATGATACACTGCATATTACGTTATATTATAAGGTATTTTCAATGATACACTGCATATTACGTTATATTATAAGGTATTTTCAATGATACACTGCATATTACGTTATATTATATGGTATTTTCAATGATACACTGCATATTACGTTATATTATAAGGTATGTTCAATGATACACTGCATATTACGTTATATTATAAGGTATGTTCAATGATACACTGCATATTACGTTATGTTATAAGGCATTTTCAACGATAGACTGCAAATATTACGTTATATTATAAGCTATTTTGCATGATACACTGCATGTTAGATTATATTATAAGATATTTTCAATGATAAACTGCATATTACATTACATTATAAGGTATTTTCAATGATACACTGCATATTACGTTATATTATAAGGTGTTTTCAATGATACAAAGCATATTACGTTATATTATAAGGTATTTTCAATGATACACTGCATATTACATTATATTATAAGGTATTTTCAATAATACACTGCATATTACGTTATATTACAAGGCATTTTCAATGATAGACTGCAAATATTACGTTATAGTATAAGGTATTTTGAACGATACACTGCATGTCAGATTATATTATAAGGTATTTTCAATGATACACTGCATATTACGTTATATTATAAGGTATTTTCAATGAAACACTGCATATTACGTTATATTATAAGGTATTTTCAATGATACACTGCATATTACGTTATATTATAAGGTATTTTCAATGATAGACTGCAAATATTACGTTATATTATAAGGTATTTTGCATGATACACTGCATGTTAGATTATATTATAAGGTTTCTTCAATGATACACTGCATATTGCGTTATATTATGAGGTATTTTCAATGATACACTGCATATTACGTTATATTTTATGGTATTTTCAATGATACACTGCATATTACGTTATGTTATAAGGTATGTTCAATGATACACTGCATATTCCGTTATATTATAAGGCATTTTCAACGATAGACTGCAAATATTACGTTATATTATAAGGTATTTTGCATGATACACTGCATGTTAGATTATATTATAAGATATTTTCAATGATAGACTGCATTTTACATTACATTATAAGGTATTTTCAATGATACACTGCATATTACGTTATATTATATGGTATTTTCAATGATACACTGCATATTACGTTATATTATAAGGTATTTTGAATGATACACTGCATATTACGTTATATTATATGGTATTTTCAATGATACACTGCATATTACGTTATATTATAAGGTATTTTGAATGATACACTGCATATTGCGTTATATTATGAGGTATTTTCAATGATACACTGCATATTACGTTATATTATAAGGCATTTTCAATGATACACTGCATTTTAGATTATACTATAAGATATTTTCAATGATAGACTGCATATTACATTACATTATAAGGTATTTTCAATGATACACTGCATATTACGTTATATTATAAGGTATTTTGCATGATACACTGCATGCTAGATTATATTATAAGATATTTTCAATGATAGACTACATATTACATTACATTATAAGGTATTTTCAATGATACACTGCATATTACGTTATATTATAAGGTATTTTCAATGATACACTGCATATTACATTACATTATAAGGTATTTTCAATGATACACTGCATATTACGTTATATTATAAGGTATTTTCAATGATACACTGCATATTACGTTATATTATGAGGTATTTTCAATGATACACTGCATATTACGTTATATTACAAGGCATTTTCAATGATAGACTGCAAAAATTACGTTATATTATAAGGTATTTTGAACGATACACTGCATATTAGATTATATTATAAGGTATTTTGAATGATACACTGCATATTACGTTATATTATATGGTATTTTCAATGATACACTGCATATTACGTTATATTATAAGGTATTTTGCATGATACACTGCATGCTAGATTATATTCTAAGATATTTTCAATGATAGACTACATATTACATTACATTATAAGGTATTTTCAATGATACACTGCATATTACGTTATATTATAAGGTATTTTCAATGATATACTGCATATTACATTACATTATAAGGTATTTTCAATGATACACTGCATATTACGTTATATTATAAGGTATTTTCAATGATACACTGCATATTACGTTATATTATGAGGTATTTTCAATGATACACTGCATTTTACGTTATATTATATGGTATTTTCAATGATACACTGCATATTACGTTATATTATAAGGCATTTTCAATGATAGACTGCAAATATTACGTTATAGTATAAGGTATTTTGAACGATACACTGCATGTTAGATTATATTATAAGGTATTTTCAATGATACACTGCATATTACGTTATATTATAAGGTATTTTCAATGATACACTGCATATTACGTTATATTATAAGGTATTTTCAATGATACACTGCATATTACGTTATATTATAAGGTATTTTCAATGATAGACTGCAAATATTACGTTATATTATAAGGTATTTTGCATGATACACTGCATGTTAGATTATATTATAAGGTTTCTTCAATGATACACTGCATATTGCGTTATATTATGAGGTATTTTCAATGATACACTGCATATTACGTTATATTATATGGTATTTTCAATGATACACTGCATATTACGTTATATTATAAGGTATTTTGAATGATACACTGCATATTACGTTATATTATATGGTATTTTCAATGATACACTGCATATTACGTTATATTATAAGGTATTTTGAATGATACACTGCATATTGCGTTATATTATGAGGTATTTTCAATGATACACTGCATATTACGTTATATTATAAGGCATTTTCAATGATACACTGCATTTTAGATTATACTATAAGATATTTTCAATGATAGACTGCATATTACATTACATTATAAGGTATTTTCAATGATACACTGCATATTACGTTATATTATAAGGTATTTTGCATGATACACTGCATGCTAGATTATATTATAAGATATTTTCAATGATAGACTACATATTACATTACATTATAAGGTATTTTCAATGATACACTGCATATTACGTTATATTATAAGGTATTTTCAATGATACACTGCATATTACATTACATTATAAGGTATTTTCAATGATACACTGCATATTACGTTATATTATAAGGTATTTTCAATGATACACTGCATATTACGTTATATTATAAGGTATTTTCAATGATACACTGCATACTACGTTATATTATAAGGCATTTTCAATGATAGACTGCAAATATTACGTTATATTATAAGGTATTTTGCATGATACACTGCATTTTAGATTATACTATAAGATATTTTCAATGATACGCTGCATATTACGTTATATTATATGGTATTTTCAATGATACACTGCATATTACGTTATATAATAAGGTATTTTGAATGATACACTGCATGCTAGATTATATTATAAGATATTTTCAATGATAGACTGCATATTACATTACATTATAGGGTATTTTCAATGATACACTGCATATTACGGTATATTATAAGGTTTTTTCAATGATACACTGCATATTACGTTATATTATATGGTGTCTTCAATGATACACTGCATATTACGTTATATTATAAGGTATTTTCAATGATACACTGCATATTACGTTATATTATAAGGTATGTTCAATGATACACTGCATATTACGTTATATTATAAGGCATTTTCAACGATAGACTGCAAATATTAAGTTATATTATAAGCTATTTTGCATGATACACTGCATGTTAGATTATATTATAAGATATTTTCAATGATAAACTGCATATTACATTACATTATAAGGTATTTTCAATGATACACTGCATATTACGTTATATTATAAGGTGTTTTCAATGATACAAAGCATATTACGTTATATTATAAGGTATTTTCAATGATACACTGCATATTACATTATATTACAAGGTATTTTCAATAATACACTGCATATTACGTTATATTACAAGGCATTTTCAATGATAGACTGCAAATATTACGTTATATTATAAGGTATTTTGAACGATACACTGCATGTTAGATTATATTATAAGGTATTTTCAATGATACACTGCATATTATGTTATATTATAAGGTATTTTCAATGATACACTGCATATTACGTTATATTATAAGGTATTTTCAATGATACACTGCATATTACGTTATATTATAAGGTATTTTCAATGATACACTGCATATTACGTTATATTATATGGTATTTTCAATGATACACTGCATATTACGTTATATTATAAGGTATGTTCAATGATACACTGCATATTACGTTATATTATAAGGTATGTTCAATGATACACTGCATATTACGTTATATTATAAGGCATTTTCAACGATAGACTGCAAATATTACGTTATATTATAAGGTATTTTGCATGATACACTGCATGTTAGATTATATTATAAAGTTTCTTCAATGATACACTGCATATTGCGTTATATTATGAGGTATTTTCAATGATACACTGCATATTACGTTATATTTTATGGTATTTTCAATGATACACTGCATATTACGTTATGTTATAAGGTATGTTCAATGATACACTGCATATTACGTTATATTATAAGGCATTTTCAACGATAGACTGCAAATATTACGTTATATTATAAGGTATTTTGCATGATACACTGCATGTTAGATTATATTATAAGATATTTTCAATGATAGACAGCATTTTACATTACATTATAAGGTATTTTCAATGATACACTGCATACTACGTTATATTATAAGGCATTTTCAATGATACACTGCATATTACGTTATATTATAAGTCATTTTCAATGATAGACTGCAAATATTACGTTATATTATAAGGTATTTTGCATGATATACTGCATTTTAGATTATACTATAAGATATTTTCAATGATAGACTGCATTTTACATTACATTATAAGGTATTTTCAATGATACACTGCTTATTACGTTATATTATATGGTATTTTCAATGATACACTGCATATTACGTTATATTATAAGGTATTTTCAATGATACACTGCATACTACGTTATATTATAAGGCATTTTCAATGATAGACTGCAAATATTACGTTATATTATAAGGTATTTTGCATGATACACTGCATTTTAGATTATATTATAAGATATATTCAATGATAGACTGCGTATTACATTACATTATAAGGTATTTTCAATGATACACTGCATATTACGGTATATTATAAGGTATTTTCAATGATACACTGCATATTACGTTATATTATATGGTATTTTCAATGATACACTGCATATTACGTTATATTATAAGGTATTTTGAATGATACACTGCATATTACGTTATATTATATGGTATTTTCAATGGTACACTGCATATTACGTTATATTATAAGGTATTTTGAATGATACACTGCATATTGCGTTATATTATGAGGTATTTTCAATGATACACTGCATATTACGTTATATTATAAGGCATTTTCAATGATACACTGCATTTTAGATTATACTATAAGATATTTTCAATGATAGACTGCATATTACATTACATTATAAGGTATTTTCAATGATACACTGCATATTACGTTATATTATAAGGTATTTTGCATGATACACTGCATGCTAGATTATATTATAAGATATTTTCAATGATAGACTACATATTACATTACATTATAAGGTATTTTCAATGATACACTGCATATTACGTTATATTATAAGGTATTTTCAATGATACACTGCATATTACATTACATTATAAGGTATTTTCAATGATACACTGCATATTACGTTATATTATAAGGTATTTTCAATGATACACTGCATATTACGTTATATTATGAGGTATTTTCAATGATACACTGCATTTTACGTTATATTATATGGTATTTTCAATGATACACTGCATATTACGTTATATTATAAGGCATTTTCAATGATAGACAACAAATATTACGTTATATTATAAGGTATTTTGCATGATACACTGCATTTTAGATTATACTATAAGATATTTTCAATGATAGACTGCATATTACATTACATTATAAGTTATTTTCAATGATACACTGCATATTACGGTATATTATAAGGTATTTTCAATGATACTCTGCATATTACGTTATATTATATGGTATTTTCAATGATACACTGCATATTACGTTATATAATAAGGTATTTTGAATGATACACTGCATGCTAGATTATATCATAAGATATTTTCAATGATAGACTGCATATTACATTACATTATAGGGTATTTTCAATGATACACTGTATATTACGGTATATTATAAGGTTTTTTCAATGATACACTGCATATTACGTTATATTATATGGTGTCTTCAATGATACACTGCATATTACGTTATATTATAAGGTATTTTCAATGATACACTGCATATTACGTTATATTATAAGGTATGATCAATGATACACTGCATATTACGTTATATTATAAGGCATTTTCAACGATAGACTGCAAATATTAAGTTATATTATAAGCTATTTTGCATGATACACTGCATGTTAGATTATATTATAAGATATTTTCAATGATAGACTGCATATTACATTACATTATAAGGTATTTTCAATGATACACTGCATATTACGTTATATTATAAGGTGTTTTCAATGATACAAAGCATATTACGTTATATTATAAGGTATTTTCAATGATACACTGCATATTACATTATATTATAAGGTATTTTCAATAATACACTGCATATTACGTTATATTACAAGGCATTTTCAATGATAGACTGCAAATATTACGTTATATTATATGGTATTTTCAATGATACACTGCATATTACGTTATATTATAAGGTATTTTCAATGATACACTGCATATTACGTTATATTATAAGGTATGTTCAATGATACACTGCATATTACGTTATATTATAAGGCATTTTCAACGATAGACTGCAAATATTAAGTTATATTATAAGCTATTTTGCATGATACACTGCATGTTAGATTATATTATAAGGTATTTTCAATGATACACTGCATATTACATTACATTATAAGGTATTTTCAATGATACACTACATATTACATTACATTATAAGGTATTTTCAATGATACACTGCATATTACGTTATATTATAAGGTATTTTCAATGATACACTGCATATTACATTACATTATAAGGTATTTTCAATGATACACTGCATATTACGTTATATTATAAGGTATTTTCAATGATACACTGCATATTACGTTATATTATATGGTATTTTCAATGATACACTGCATATTACGTTATATTATAAGGTATTTTGAATGATACACTGCATATTGCGTTATATTATGAGGTATTTTCAATGATACACTGCATATTACGTTATATTATAAGGCATTTTCAATGATACACTGCATACTACGTTATATTATAAGGCATTTTCAATGATAGACTGCAAATATTACGTTATATTATAAGGTATTTTGAATGATACACTGCATTTTAGATTATATTATAAGATATATTCAATGATAGACTGCGTATTACATTACATTATAAGGTATTTTCAATGATACACTGCATATTACGGTATATTATAAGGTATTTTCAATGATACACTGCATATTACGTTATATTATATGGTATTTTCAATGATACACTGCATATTACGTTATATTATAAGGTATTTTGAATGATACACTGCATATTACGTTATATTATATGGTATTTTCAATGATACACTGCATATTACGTTATATTATAAGGTATTTTGAATGATACACTGCATATTGCGTTATATTATGAGGTATTTTCAATGATACACTGCATATTACGTTATATTATAAGGCATTTTCAATGATACACTGCATTTTAGATTATACTATAAGATATTTTCAATGTTACACTGCATATTACATTACATTATAAGGTATTTTCAATGATACACTGCATATTACGTTATATTATAAGGTATTTTCAATGATACACTGCATATTACGTTATTTTATGAGGTATTTTCAATGATACACTGCATTTTACGTTATATTATATGGTATTTTCAATGATACACTGCATATTACGTTATATTATAAGGCATTTTCAATGATAGACTGCAAATATTACGTTATATTATAAGGTATTTTGCATGATACACTGCATTTTAGATTATACTATAAGATATTTTCAATGATAGACTGCATATTACATTACATTATAAGTTATTTTCAATGATACACTGCATATTACGGTATATTATAAGGTATTTTCAATGATACTCTGCATATTACGTTATATTATATGGTATTTTCAATGATACACTGCATATTACGTTATATAATAAGGTATTTTCAATGATACACTGCATGCTAGATTATATTATAAGATATTTTCAATGATAGACTGCATATTACATTACATTATAGGGTATTTTCAATGATACACTGCATATTACGGTATATTATAAGGTTTTTTCAATGATACACTGCATATTACGTTATATTATATGGTGTCTTCAATGATACACTGCATATTACGTTATATTATAAGGTATTTTCAATGATACACTGCATATTACGTTATATTATAAGGTATGATCAATGATACACTGCATATTACGTTATATTATAAGGCATTTTCAACGATAGACTGCAAATATTAAGTTATATTATAAGCTATTTTGCATGATACACTGCATGTTAGATTATATTATAAGATATTTTCAATGATAGACTGCATATTACATTACATTATAAGGTATTTTCAATGATACACTGCATATTACGTTATATTATAAGGTGTTTTCAATGATACAAAGCATATTACGTTATATTATAAGGTATTTTCAATGATACACTGCATATTACATTATATTATAAGGTATTTTCAATAATACACTGCATATTACGTTATATTACAAGGCATTTTCAATGATAGACTGCAAATATTACGTTATATTATATGGTATTTTCAATGATACACTGCATATTACGTTATATTATAAGGTATGTTCAATGATACACTGCATATTACGTTATATTATAAGGTATGATCAATGATACACTGCATATTACGTTATATTATAAGGCATTTTCAACGATAGACTGCAAATATTAAGTTATATTATAAGCTATTTTGCATGATACACTGCATGTTAGATTATATTATAAGATATTTTCAATGATATACTGCATATTACATTACATTATAAGGTATTTTCAATGATACACTGCATATTACGTTATATTATAAGGTGTTTTCAATGATACAAAGCATATTACGTTATATTATAAGGTATTTTCAATGATACACTGCATATTACATTATATTATAAGGTATTTTCAATAATACACTGCATATTACGTTATATTACAAGGCATTTTCAATGATAGACTGCAAATATTACGTTATATTATAAGGTATTTTGCATGATACACTGCATGTTAGATTATATTATAAGATATTTTCAATGATAGACTGCATTTTACATTACATTATAAGGTATTTTCAATGATACACTGCTTATTACGTTATATTATATGGTATTTTCAATGATACACTGCATATTACGTTATATTATAAGGTATTTTCAATGATACACTGCATACTACGTTATATTATAAGGCATTTTCAATGATAGACTGCAAATATTACGTTATATTATAAGGTATTTTCAATGATACACTGCATTTTACGTTATATTATATGGTATTTTCAATGATACACTGCATATTACGTTATATTATAAGGTATTTTGCATGATACACTGCATTTTAGATTATATTATAAGATATTTTCAATGATACACTGCATATTACGGTATATTATAAGGTATTTTCAATGATACACTGCATATTACGTTATATTATATGGTATTTTCAATGATACACTGCATATTACGTTATATTATAAGGTATTTTGAATGATACACTGCATATTACGTTATATTATATGGTATTTTCAATGATACACTGCATATTACGTTATATTATAAGGTATTTTGAATGATACACTGCATATTGCGTTATATTATGAGGTATTTTCAATGATACACTGCATATTACGTTATATTATAAGGCATTTTCAATGATACACTGCATTTTAGATTATACTATAAGATATTTTCAATGATAGACTGCATATTACATTACATTATAAGGTATTTTCAATGATACACTGCATATTACGTTATATTATAAGGTATTTTGCATGATACACTGCATGCTAGATTATATTATAAGATATTTTCAATGATAGACTACATATTACATTACATTATAAGGTATTTTGCATGATACACTGCATGTTAGATTATATTATAAGGTATTTTCAATGATACACTGCATATTGCGTTATATTATGAGGTATTTTCAATGATACACTGCATATTACGTTATATTTTATGGTATTTTCAATGATACACTGCATATTACGTTATATTATAAGGTATGTTCAATGATACACTGCATATTACGTTATATTATAAGGCATTTTCAACGATAGACTGCAAATATTACGTTATATTATAAGGTATTTTGCATGATACACTGCATGTTAGATTATATTATAAGATATTTTTAATGATAGACTGCATTTTACATTACATTATAAGGTATTTTCAATGATACACTGCTTATTACGTTATATTATATGGTATTTTCAATGATACACTGCATATTACGTTATATTATAAGGTATTTTCAATGATACACTGCATACTACGTTATATTATAAGGCATTTTCAATGATAGACTGCAAATATTACGCTATATTATAAGGTATTTTGCATGATACACTGCATTTTAGATTATATTATAAGATATTTTCAATGATAGACTGCGTATTACATTACATTATAAGGTATTTTCAATGATACACTGCATATTACGGTATATTATAAGGTATTTTCAATGATACACTGCATATTACGTTATATTATATGGTATTTTCAATGATACACTGCATATTACGTTATATTATAAGGTATTTTGAATGATACACTGCATATTACGTTATATTATATGGTATTTTCAATGATACACTGCATATTACGTTATATTATAAGGTATTTTGAATGATACACTGCATATTGCGTTATATTATGAGGTATTTTCAATGATACACTGCATATTACGTTATATTATAAGGCATTTTCAATGATACACTGCATTTTAGATTATACTATAAGATATTTTCAATGATACACTGCATACTACGTTATATTATAAGGCATTTTCAATGATAGACTGCAAATATTACGCTATATTATAAGGTATTTTGCATGATACACTGCATTTTAGATTATATTATAAGATATTTTCAATGATAGACTGCGTATTACATTACATTATAAGGTATTTTCAATGATACACTGCATATTACGGTATATTATAAGGTATTTTCAATGATACACTGCATATTACGTTATATTATATGGTATTTTCAATGATACACTGCATATTACGTTATATTATAAGGTATTTTGCATGATACACTGCATGCTAGATTATATTATAAGATATTTTCAATGATAGACTACATATTACATTACATTATAAGGTATTTTCAATGATACACTGCATATTACGTTATATTATAAGGTATTTTCAATGATACACTGCATATTACATTACATTATAAGGTATTTTCAATGATACACTGCATATTACGTTATATTATAAGGTATTTTCAATGATACACTGCATATTACGTTATATTATGAGGTATTTTCAATGATACACTGCATTTTAGATTATACTATAAGATATTTTCAATGATAGACTGCATATTACATTACATTATAAGGTATTTTCAATGATACACTGCATACTATGTTATATTATAAGGTATTTTCAATGATAGACTGCATATTACATTACATTATAAGGTATTTTCAATGATACACTGCATATTACGTTATATTATAAGGTATTTTCAATGATACACTGCATATTACGTTATATTATGAGGTATTTTCAATGATACACTGCATTTTACGTTATATTATATGGTATTTTCAATGATACACTGCATATTACGTTATATTATAAGGTATTTTGCATGATACACTGCATGCTAGATTATATTATAAGATATTTTCAATGATAGCCTACATATTACATTACATTATAAGGTATTTTCAATGATACACTGCATATTACGTTATATTATAAGGTATTTTCAATAATACACTGCATATTACATTACATTATAAGGTATTTTCAATGATACACTGCATATTACGTTATATTATAAGGTATTTTCAATGATACACTGCATATTACGTTATATTATGAGGTATTTTCAATGATACACTGCATTTTACGTTATATTATATGGTATTTTCAATGATACACTGCATATTACGTTATATTATAAGTCATTTTCAATGATAGACTGCAAATATTACGTTATATTATAAGGTATTTTGCATGATATACTGCATTTTAGATTATACTATAAGATATTTTCAATGATAGACTGCATATTACATTACATTATAAGGTATTTTCAATGATACACTGCATATTACGTTATATTATAAGGTATTTTCAATGATACACTGCATATTACATTACATTATAAGGTATTTTCAATGATACACTGCATATTACGTTATATTATAAGGTATGTTCAATGATACACTGCGTATTACGTTATATTATAAGGTATGTTCAATGATACACTGCATATTACGTTATATTATAAGGCATTTTCAACGATAGACTGCAAATATTACGTTATATTATAAGGTATTTTGCATGATACACTGCATGTTAGATTATATTATAAGGTATTTTCAATGATACACTGCATATTGCGTTATATTATGAGGTATTTTCAATGATACACTGCATATTACGTTATATTATATGGTATTTTCAATGATACACTGCATATTACGTTATATTATAAGGTATGTTCAATGATACACTGCATATTACGTTATATTATAAGGCATTTTCAACGATAGACTGCAAATATTACGTTATATTATAAGGTATTTTGCATGATACACTGCATGTTAGATTATATTATAAGATATTTTTAATGATAGACTGCATTTTACATTACATTATAAGGTATTTTCAATGATACACTGCTTATTACGTTATATTATATGGTATTTTCAATGATACACTGCATATTACGTTATATTATAAGGTATTTTCAATGATACACTGCATATTACGTTATATTATAAGGCATTTTCAATGATAGACTGCAAATATTACGTTATATTATAAGGTATTTTGCATGATACACTGCATTTTAGATTATATTATAAGATATTTTCAATGATAGACTGCGTATTACATTACATTATAAGGTATTTTCAATGATACACTGCATTTTAGATTATACTATAAGATATTTTCAATGATAGACTGCATATTACATTACATTATAAGGTATTTTCAATGATACACTGCATATTACGTTATATTATAAGGTATTTTGCATGATACACTGCATGCTAGATTATATTATAAGATATTTTCAATGATAGACTACATATTACATTACATTATAAGGTATTTTCAATGATACACTGCATATTACGTTATATTATAAGGTATTTTCAATGATACACTGCATATTACATTACATTATAAGGTATTTTCAATGATACACTGCATATTACGTTATATTATAAGGTATTTTCAATGATACACTGCATATTACGTTATATTATAAGGTATTTTCAATGATACACTGCATATTACATTACATTATAAGGTATTTTCAATGATACACTGCATATTACGTTATATTATAAGGTATTTTCAATGATACACTGCATATTACGTTATATTATGAGGTATTTTCAATGATACACTGCATTTTACGTTATATTATATGGTATTTTCAATGATACACTGCATATTACGTTATATTATAACGCATTTTCAATGTTAGACTGCAAATATTACGTTATATTATAAGGTATTTTGCATGATACACTGCATTTTAGATTATACTATAAGATATTTTCAATGATAGACTGCATATTACATTACATTATAAGTTATTTTCAATGATACACTGCATATTACGGTATATTATAAGGTATTTTCAATGATACTCTGCATATTACGTTATATTATATGGTATTTTCAATGATACACTGCATATTACGTTATATAATAAGGTATTTTGAATGATACACTGCATGCTAGATTATATTATAAGATATTTTGAATGAGAGACTGCATATTACATTACATTATAGGGTATTTTCAATGATACACTGCATATTACGGTATATTATAAGGTTTTTTCAATGATACACTGCATATTACGTTATATTATATGGTGTCTTCAATGATACACTGCATATTACGTTATATTATAAGGTATTTTGAATGATACACTGCATATTACGTTATATTATATGGTATTTTCAATGATACACTGCATATTACGTTATATTATAAGGTATGTTCAATGATACACTGCATATTACGTTATATTATAAGGCATTTTCAACGATAGACTGCAAATATTACGTTATATTATAAGGTATTTTGCATGATACACTGCATGTTAGATTATATTATAAGATATTTTCAATGATAGACTGCATTTTACATTACATTATAAGGTATTTTCAATGATACACTGCTTATTACGTTATATTATATGGTATTTTCAATGATACACTGCATATTACGTTATATTATAAGGTATTTTCAATGATACACTGCATACTACGTTATATTATAAGGCATTTTCAATGATAGACTGCAAATATTACGTTATATTATAAGGTATTTTGCATGATACACTGCATTTTAGATTATATTATAAGATATTTTCAATGATAGACTGCGTATTACATTACATTATAAGGTATTTTCAATGATACACTGCATTTTAGATTATACTATAAGATATTTTCAATGATAGACTGCATATTACATTACATTATAAGGTATTTTCAATGATACACTGCATATTACGTTATATTATAAGGTATTTTGCATGATACACTGCATGCTAGATTATATTATAAGATATTTTCAATGATAGACTGCATATTACATTACATTATAAGGTATTTTCAATGATACACTGCATATTACGTTATATTATAAGGTATTTTCAATGATACACTGCATATTACATTACATTATAAGGTATTTTCAATGATACACTGCATATTACGTTATATTATAAGGTATTTTCAATGATACACTGCATATTACGTTATATTATAAGGTATTTTCAATGATACACTGCATATTACATTACATTATAAGGTATTTTCAATGATACACTGCATATTACGTTATATTATAAGGTATTTTCAATGATACACTGCATATTACGTTATATTATGAGGTATTTTCAATGATACACTGCATTTTACGTTATATTATATGGTATTTTCACTGATACACTGCATATTACGTTATATTATAACGCATTTTCAATGTTAGACTGCAAATATTACGTTATATTATAAGGTATTTTGCATGATACACTGCATTTTAGATTATACTATAAGATATTTTCAATGATAGACTGCATATTACATTACATTATAAGTTATTTTCAATGATACACTGCATATTACGTTATATTATAAGGTATTTTCAATGATACACTGCATATTACGTTATATTATATCGTATTTTCAATGATACACTGCATATTACGTTATATAATAAGGTATTTTGAATGATACACTGCATGCTAGATTATATTATAAGATATTTTCAATGATAGACTGCATATTACATTACATTATAGGGTATTTTCAATGATACACTGCATATTACGGTATATTATAAGGTTTTTTCAATGATACACTGCATATTACGTTATATTATATGGTGTCTTCAATGATACACTGCATATTACGTTATATTATAAGGTATTTTGAATGATACACTGCATATTACGTTATATTATATGGTATTTTCAATGATACACTGCATATTACGTTATATTATAAGGTATTTTGAATGATACACTGCATATTGCGTTATATTATGAGGTATTTTCAATGATACACTGCATATTACGTTATATTATAAGGCATTTTCAATGATACACTGCATTTTAGATTATACTATAAGATATTTTCAATGATAGACTGCATATTACATTACATTATAAGGTATTTTCAATGATACACTGCATATTACGTTATATTATAAGGTATTTTGCATGATACACTGCATGCTAGATTATATTATAAGATATTTTCAATGATAGACTACATATTACATTACAATATAAGGTATTTTCAATGATACACTGCATATTACGTTATATTATAAGGTATTTTCAATGATACACTGCATATTACATTACATTATAAGGTATTTTCAATGATACACTGCATATTACGTTATATTATAAGGTATTTTCAATGATACACTGCATATTGCGTTATATTATGAGGTATTTTCAATGATACACTGCATATTACGTTATATTATAAGGCATTTTCAATGATACACTGCATTTTAGATTATACTATAAGATATTTTCAATGATAGACTGCATATTACATTACATTATAAGGTATTTTCAATGATACACTGCATATTACGTTATATTATGAGGTATTTTCAATGATACACTGCATTTTACGTTATATTATAAGGTATTTTCAATGATACACTGCATATTACGTTATATTATAACGCATTTTCAATGTTAGACTGCAAATATTACGTTATATTATAAGGTATTTTGCATGATACACTGCATTTTAGATTATACTATAAGATATTTTCAATGATAGACTGCATATTACATTACATTATAAGTTATTTTCAATGATACACTGCATATTACTTTATATTATAAGGTATTTTCAATGATACACTGCATATTACGTTATATTATAAGGTATTTTCAATGATACACTGCATATTACGTTATATTATAAGGCATTTTCAATGATAGACTGCAAATATTACGTTATATTATAAGGTATTTTCAATGATACACTGCATATTACGTTATATTATATGGTATTTTCAATGATACACTGCATATTACGTTATATTATAAGACATTTTCAATGATAGACTGCAAATATTACGTTATATTATAAGGTATTTTGCATGATACACTGCATTTTAGATTATACTATAAGATATTTTCAATGATAGACTGCATATTACATTACATTATAAGGTATTTTCAATGATACACTGCATATTACGTTATATTATAAGGTATTTTGCATGATACACTGCATGCTAGATTATATTATAAGATATTTTCAATGATAGACTACATATTACATTACATTATAAGGTATTTTCAATGATACACTGCATATTACGTTATATTATAAGGTATTTTCAATGATACACTGCATATTACATTACATTATAAGGTATTTTCAATGATACACTGCATATTACGTTACATTATAAGGTATTTTCAATGATACACTGCATATTACGTTATATTATAAGGTATTTTCAATGATACACTGCATATTACGTTATATTATAAGGTATTTTGCATGATACACTGCATTTTAGATTATATTATAAGATATTTTCAATAATAGATTGCGTATTACATTACATTATAAGGTATTTTCAATGATACAAAGCATATTACGTTATATTATAAGGTATTTTCAATGATACACTGCATTTTACGTTATATTATAAGGTATTTTCAATGATACACTGCATATTACGTTATATTATAAGGCATTTTCAATGATAGACTGCAAATATTACGTTATATTATAAGGTATTTTGCATGATACACTGCATTTTAGATTATACTATAAGATATTTTCAATGATAGACTGCATATTACATTACATTATAAGGTATTTTCAATGATACACTGCAAATATTACGTTATATTATAAGGTATTTTGCATGATACACTGCATTTTAGATTATATTATAAGATATTTTCAATGATAGACTTCATATTACATTACATTATAAGGTATTTTCAATGATACACTGCTTATTACGTTATATTATATGGTATTTTCAATGATACACTGCATATTACGTTATATTATAAGGTATTTTCAATGATACACTGCATATTACGTTATATTATAAGGCATTTTCAATGATAGACTGCAAATATTACGTTATATTATAAGGTATTTTGCATGATACACTGCATGCTAGATTATATTATAAGATATTTTCAATGATAGACTACATATTACATTACATTATAAGGTATTTTCAATGATACACTGCATATTACGTTATATTATAAGGTATTTTCAATGATACACTGCATATTACATTACATTATAAGGTATTTTCAATGATACACTGCATATTACGTTATATTATAAGGTATTTTCAATGATACACTGCATATTACGTTATATTATAAGGTATTTTCAATGATACACTGCATATTACATTACATTATAAGGTATTTTCAATGATACACTGCATATTACGTTATATTATAAGGTATTTTCAATGATACACTGCATATTACGTTATATTATGAGGTATTTTCAATGATACACTGCATTTTACGTTATATTATATGGTATTTTCAATGATACACTGCATATTACGTTATATTATAAGGCATTTTCAACGATAGACTGCAAATATTACGTTATATTATAAGGTATTTTGCATGATACACTGCATGTTAGATTATATTATAAGGTATTTTCAATGATACACTGCATATTGCGTTATATTATGAGGTATTTTCAATGATACACTGCATATTACGTTATATTATATGGTATTTTCAATGATACACTGCATATTACGTTATATTATAAGGTATGTTCAATGATACACTGCATATTACGTTATATTATAAGGCATTTTCAACGATAGACTGCAAATATTACGTTATATTATAAGGTATTTTGCATGATACACTGCATGTTAGATTATATTATAAGATATTTTCAATGATAGACTGCATTTTACATTACATTATAAGGTATTTTCAATGATACACTGCTTATTACGTTATATTATATGGTATTTTCAATGATACACTGCATATTACGTTATATTATAAGGTATTTTCAATGATACACTGCATACTACGTTATATTATAAGGCATTTTCAATGATAGACTGCAAATATTACGTTATATTATAAGGTATTTTGCATGATACACTGCATTTTAGATTATATTATAAGATATATTCAATGATAGACTGCCTATTACATTACATTATAAGGTATTTTCAATGATACACTGCATTTTAGATTATACTATAAGATATTTTCAATGATAGACTGCATATTACATTACATTATAAGGTATTTTCAATGATACACTGCATATTACGTTATATTATAAGGTATTTTGCATGATACACTGCATGCTAGATTATATTATAAGATATTTTCAATGATACACTGCATATTACATTACATTATAAGGTATTTTCAATGATACACTGCATATTACGTTATATTATAAGGTATTTTCAATGATACACTGCATATTACATTACATTATAAGGTATTTTCAATGATACACTGCATATTACGTTATATTATAAGGTATTTTCAATGATACACTGCATATTACGTTATATTATAAGGTATTTTCAATGATACACTGCATATTACATTACATTATAAGGTATTTTCAATGATACACTGCATATTACGTTATATTATAAGGTATTTTCAATGATACACTGCATATTACGTTATATTATGAGGTATTTTCAATGATACACTGCATTTTACGTTATATTATATGGTATTTTCAATGATACACTGCATATTACGTTATATTATAACGCATTTTCAATGTTAGACTGCAAATATTACGTTATATTATAAGGTATTTTGCATGATACACTGCATTTTAGATTATACTATAAGATATTTTCAATGATAGACTGCATATTACATTACATTATAAGTTATTTTGAATGATACACTGCATATTACGGTATATTATAAGGTATTTTCAATGATACTCTGCATATTACGTTATATTATATGGTATTTTCAATGATACACTGCATATTACGTTATATAATAAGGTATTTTGAATGATACACTGCATGCTAGATTATATTATAAGATATTTTCAATGATAGACTGCATATTACATTACATTATAGGGTATTTTCAATGATACACTGCATATTACGGTATATTATAAGGTTTTTTCAATGATACACTGCATATTACGTTATATTATATGGTGTCTTCAATGATACACTGCATATTACGTTATATTATAAGGTATTTTGAATGATACACTGCATATTACGTTATATTATATGGTATTTTCAATGATACACTGCATATTACGTTATATTATAAGGTATGTTCAATGATACACTGCATATTACGTTATATTATAAGGCATTTTCAACGATAGACTGCAAATATTACGTTATATTATAAGGTATTTTGCATGATACACTGCATGTTAGATTATATTATAAGATATTTTCAATGATAGACTGCATTTTACATTACATTATAAGGTATTTTCAATGATACACTGCTTATTACGTTATATTATATGGTATTTTCAATGATACACTGCATATTACGTTATATTATAAGGTATTTTCAATGATACACTGCATACTACGTTATATTATAAGGCATTTTCAATGATAGACTGCAAATATTACGTTATATTATAAGGTATTTTGCATGATACACTGCATTTTAGATTATATTATAAGATATTTTCAATGATAGACTGCATATTACATTACATTATAAGGTATTTTCAATGATACACTGCATTTTAGATTATACTATAAGATATTTTCAATGATAGACTGCATATTACATTACATTATAAGGTATTTTCAATGATACACTGCATATTACGTTATATTATAAGGTATTTTGCATGATACACTGCATGCTAGATTATATTATAAGATATTTTCAATGATAGACTACATATTACATTACATTATAAGGTATTTTCAATGATACACTGCATATTACGTTATATTATAAGGTATTTTCAATGATACACTGCATATTACATTACATTATAAGGTATTTTCAATGATACACTGCATATTACGTTATATTATAAGGTATTTTCAATGATACACTGCATATTACGTTATATTATAAGGTATTTTCAATGATACACTGCATATTACATTACATTATAAGGTATTTTCAATGATACACTGCATATTACGTTATATTATAAGGTATTTTCAATGATACACTGCATATTACGTTATATTATGAGGTATTTTCAATGATACACTGCATTTTACGTTATATTATATGGTATTTTCAATGATACACTGCATATTACGTTATATTATAACGCATTTTCAATGTTAGACTGCAAATATTACGTTATATTATAAGGTATTTTGCATGATACACTGCATTTTAGATTATACTATAAGATATTTTCAATGATAGACTGCATATTACATTACATTATAAGTTATTTTCAATGATACACTGCATATTACGGTATATTATAAGGTATTTTCAATGATACTCTGCATATTACGTTATATTATATCGTATTTTCAATGATACACTGCATATTACGTTATATAATAAGGTATTTTGAATGATACACTGCATGCTAGATTATATTATAAGATATTTTCAATGATAGACTGCATATTACATTACATTATAGGGTATTTTCAATGATACACTGCATATTACGGTATATTATAAGGTTTTTTCAATGATACACTGCATATTACGTTATATTATATGGTGTCTTCAATGATACACTGCATATTACGTTATATTATAAGGTATTTTGAATGATACACTGCATATTACGTTATATTATAAGGTATTTTCAATGATACACTGCATATTACGTTATATTATAAGGTATTTTGAATGATACACTGCATATTGCGTTATATTATGAGGTATTTTCAATGATACACTGCATATTACGTTATATTATAAGGCATTTTCAATGATACACTGCATTTTAGATTATACTATAAGATATTTTCAATGATAGACTGCATATTACATTACATTATAAGGTATTTTCAATGATACACTGCATATTACGTTATATTATAAGGTATTTTGCATGATACACTGCATGCTAGATTATATTATAAGATATTTTCAATGATAGACTACATATTACATTACAATATAAGGTATTTTCAATGATACACTGCTAATTACGTTATATTATAAGGTATTTTCAATGATACACTGCATATTACATTACATTATAAGGTATTTTCAATGATACACTGCATATTACGTTATATTATAAGGTATTTTCAATGATACACTGCATATAGCGTTATATTATGAGGTATTTTCAATGATACACTGCATATTACGTTATATTATAAGGCATTTTCAATGATACACTGCATTTTAGATTATACTATAAGATATTTTCAATGATAGACTGCATATTACATTACATTATAAGGTATTTTCAATGATACACTGCATATTACGTTATATTATGAGGTATTTTCAATGATACACTGCATTTTACGTTATATTATATGGTATTTTCAATGATACACTGCATATTACGTTATATTATAACGCATTTTCAATGTTAGACTGCAAATATTACGTTATATTATAAGGTATTTTGCATGATACACTGCATTTTAGATTATACTATAAGATATTTTCAATGATAGATTGCATATTACATTACATTATAAGTTATTTTCAATGATACACTGCATATTACTTTATATTATAAGGTATTTTCAATGATACACTGCATATTACGTTATATTATAAGGTATTTTCAATGATACACTGCATATTACGTTATATTATAAGGCATTTTCAATGATAGACTGCAAATATTACGTTATATTATAAGGTATTTTCAATGATACACTGCATTTTACGTTATATTATATGGTATTTTCAATGATACACTGCATATTACGTTATATTATAAGACATTTTCAATGATAGACTGCAAATATTACGTTATATTATAAGGTATTTTGCATGATACACTGCATTTTAGATTATACTATAAGATATTTTCAATGATAGACTGCATATTACATTACATTATAAGGTATTTTCAATGATACACTGCATATTACGTTATATTATAAGGTATTTTGCATGATACACTGCATGCTAGATTATATTATAAGATATTTTCAATGATAGACTACATATTACATTACATTATAAGGTATTTTCAATGATACACTGCATATTACGTTATATTATAAGGTATTTTCAATGATACACTGCATATTACATTACATTATAAGGTATTTTCAATGATACACTGCATATTACGTTACATTATAAGGTATTTTCAATGATACACTGCATATTACGTTATATTATAAGGTATTTTCAATGATACACTGCATATTACGTTATGTTATAAGGTATTTTGCATGATACACTGCATTTTAGATTATATTATAAGATATTTTCAATAATAGATTGCGTATTACATTACATTATAAGGTATTTTCAATGATACAAAGCATATTACGTTATATTATAAGGTATTTTCAATGATACACTGCATTTTACGTTATATTATAAGGTATTTTCAATGATACACTGCATATTACGTTATATTATAAGGCATTTTCAATGATAGACTGCAAATATTACGTTATATTATAAGGTATTTTGCATGATACACTGCATTTTAGATTATATTATAAGATATTTTCAATGATAGACTGCATATTACATTACATTATAAGGTATTTTCAATGATACACTGCAAATATTACGTTATATTATAAGGTATTTTGCATGATACACTGCATTTTAGATTATACTATAAGATATTTTCAATGATAGACTTCATATTACATTACATTATAAGGTATTTTCAATGATACACTGCTTATTACGTTATATTATATGGTATTTTCAATGATACACTGCATATTACGTTATATTATAAGGTATTTTCAATGATACACTGCATATTACGTTATATTATAAGGCATTTTCAATGATAGACTGCAAATATTACGTTATATTATAAGGTATTTTGCATGATACACTGCATGCTAGATTATATTATAAGATATTTTCAATGATAGACTACATATTACATTACATTATAAGGTATTTTCAATGATACACTGCATATTACGTTATATTATAAGGTATTTTCAATGATACACTGCATATTACATTACATTATAAGGTATTTTCAATGATACACTGCATATTACGTTATATTATAAGGTATTTTCAATGATACACTGCATATTACGTTATATTATAAGGTATTTTCAATGATACACTGCATATTACATTACATTATAAGGTATTTTCAATGATACACTGCATATTACGTTATATTATAAGGTATTTTCAATGATACACTGCATATTACGTTATATTATGAGGTATTTTCAATGATACACTGCATTTTACGTTATATTATATGGTATTTTCAATGATACACTGCATATTACGTTATATTATAACGCATTTTCAATGTTAGACTGCAAATATTACGTTATATTATAAGGTATTTTGCATGATACACTGCATTTTAGATTATACTATAAGATATTTTCAATGATAGACTGCATATTACATTACATTATAAGTTATTTTCAATGATACACTGCATATTACGGTATATTATAAGGTATTTTGAATTATACACTGCATATTGCGTTATATTATGAGGTATTTTCAATGATACACTGCATATTACGTTATATTATAAGGCATTTTCAATGATACACTGCATTTTAGATTATACTATAAGATATTTTCAATGATAGACTGCATATTACATTACATTATAAGGTATTTTCAATGATACACTGCATATTACGTTATATTATAAGGTATTTTGCATGATACACTGCATGCTAGATTATATTATAAGATATTTTCAATGATAGACTACATATTACATTACATTATAAGGTATTTTCAATGATACACTGCATATTACGTTATATTATAAGGTATTTTCAATGATACACTGCATATTACATTACATTATAAGGTATTTTCAATGATACACTGCATATTACGTTATATTATAAGGTTGTTTTCAATGATACACTGCATATTACGTTATATTATAAGGTATTTTCAATGATACACTGCATATTACGTTATGTTATAAGGTATTTTGCATGATACACTGCATTTTAGATTATATTATAAGATATTTTCAATAATAGATTGCGTATTACATTACATTATAAGGTATTTTCAATGATACACTGCATATTGCGTTATATTATGAGGTATTTTCAATGATACACTGCATATTACGTTATATTTTATGGTATTTTCAATGATACACTGCTTATTACGTTATATTATATGGTATTTTCAATGATACACTGCATATTACGTTATATTATAAGGTATTTTCAATGATACACTGCATACTACGTTATATTATAAGGCATTTTCAATGATAGACTGCAAATATTACGTTATATTATAAGGCATTTTCAATGATAGACTGCAAATATTACGTTATATTATAAGGTATTTTGCATGATACACTGCATTTTAGATTATACTATAAGATATTTTCAATGATAGACTGCATATTACATTACATTATAAGGTATTTTCAATGATACACTGCATATTACGTTATATTATAAGGTATTTTGCATGATACACTGCATGCTAGATTATATTATAAGATATTTTCAATGATAGACTACATATTACATTACATTATAAGGTATTTTCAATGATACACTGCATATTACGTTATATTATAAGGTATTTTCAATGATACACTGCATATTACATTACATTATAAGGTATTTTCAATGATACACTGCATATTACGTTACATTATAAGGTATTTTCAATGATACACTGCATATTACGTTATATTATATGGTATTTTCAATGATACACTGCATATTACGTTATGTTATAAGGTATTTTGCATGATACACTGCATTTTAGATTATATTATAAGATATTTTCAATAATAGATTGCGTATTACATTACATTATAAGGTATTTTCAATGATACACTGCATATTACGTTATATTATAAGGCATTTTCAACGATAGACTGCAAATATTACGTTATATTATATGGTATTTTCAATGATACACTGCATATTACGTTATATTATAAGGTATTTTCAATGATACACTGCATACTACGTTATATTATAAGGCATTTTCAATGATAGACTGCAAATATTACGTTATATTATAAGGTATTTTCAATGATACACTGCATTTTACGTTATATTATATGGTATTTTCAATGATACACTGCATATTACGTTATATTATAAGGCATTTTCAATGATAGACTGCAAATATTACGTTATATTATAAGGTATTTTGCATGATACACTGCATTTTAGATTATACTATAAGATATTTTCAATGATAGACTGCATATTACATTACATTATAAGGTATTTTCAATGATACACTGCAAATATTACGTTATATTATAAGGTATTTTGCATGATACACTGCATTTTAGATTATACTATAAGATATTTTCAATGATAGACTGCATATTACATTACATTATAAGGTATTTTCAATGATACACTGCTTATTACGTTATATTATATGGTATTTTCAATGATACACTGCATATTACGTTATATTATAAGGTATTTTCAATGATACACTGCATACTACGTTATATTATAAGGCATTTTCAATGATAGACTGCAAATATTACGTTATATTATAAGGTATTTTCAATGATACACTGCATTTTACGTTATATTATATGGTATTTTCAATGATACACTGCATATTACGTTATATTATAAGGCATTTTCAATGATAGACTGCAAATATTACGTTATATTATAAGGTATTTTGCATGATACACTGCATTTTAGATTATACTATAAGATATTTTCAATGATAGACTGCATATTACATTACATTATAAGGTATTTTCAATGATACACTGCATATTACGTTATATTATAAGGTATTTTGCATGATACACTGCATGCTAGATTATATTATAAGATATTTTCAATGATAGACTACATATTACATTACATTATAAGGTATTTTCAATGATACACTGCATATTACGTTATATTATAAGGTATTTTCGATGATACACTGCATATTACATTACATTATAAGGTATTTTCAATGATACACTGCATATTACGTTACATTATAAGGTATTTTCAATGATACACTGCATATTACGTTATATTATAAGGTATTTTCAATGATACACTGCATATTACGTTATGTTATAAGGTATTTTGCATGATACACTGCATTTTAGATTATATTATAAGATATTTTCAATAATAGATTGCGTAGTACATTACATTATAAGGTATTTTCAATGATACACTGCATATTACGTTATATTATAAGGCATTTTCAACGATAGACTGCAAATATTACGTTATATTATAAGGTATTTTGCATGATACACTGCATGTTAGATTATATTATAAGGTATTTTCAATGATACACTGCATATTGCGTTATACTATGAGGTATTTTCAATGATACACTGCATATTACGTTATATTTTATGGTATTTTCAATGATACACTGCTTATTACGTTATATTATATGGTATTTTCAATGATACACTGCATATTACGTTATATTATAAGGTATTTTCAATGATACACTGCATACTACGTTATATTATAAGGCATTTTCAATGATAGACTGCAAATATTACGTTATATTATAAGGTATTTTCAATGATACACTGCATTTTACGTTATATTATATGGTATTTTCAATGATACACTGCATATTACGTTATATTATAAGGCATTTTCAATGATAGACTGCAAATATTACGTTATATTATAAGGTATTTTGCATGATACACTGCATTTTAGATTATACTATAAGATATTTTCAATGATAGACTGCATATTACATTACATTATATTGTATTTTCAATGATACACTGCATATTACGTTATATTATGAGGTATTTTCAATGATAGACTGCAAATATTACGTTATATTATAAGGTATTTTGCATGATACACTGCATTTTAGATTATATTATAAGATATTTTCAATGATACACTGCATATTACGGTATATTATAAGGTATTTTCAATGATACACTGCATATTACGTTATATTATATGGTATTTTCAATGATACACTGCATATTACGTTATATTATAAGGTATTTTGAATGATACACTGCATATTACGTTATATTATATGGTATTTTCAATGATACACTGCATATTACGTTATATTATAAGGTATTTTGAATGATACACTGCATATTGCGTTATATTATGAGGTATTTTCAATGATACACTGCATATTACGTTATATTATAAGGCATTTTCAATGATACACTGCATTTTAGATTATACAATAAGATATTTTCAATGATAGACTGCATATTACATTACATTATAAGGTATTTTCAATGATACACTGCATATTACGTTATATTATAAGGTATTTTGCATGATACACTGCATGCTAGATTATATTATAAGATATTTTCAATGATAGACTACATATTACATTACATTATAAGGTATTTTCAATGATACACTGCATATTACGTTATATTATAAGGTATTTTCAATGATACACTGCATATTACATTACATTATAAGGTATTTTCAATGATACACTGCATATTACGTTATATTATAAGGTATTTTCAATGATACACTGCATATTACGTTATATTATGAGGTATTTTCAATGATACACTGCATTTTACGTTATATTATATGGTATTTTCAATGATACACTGCATATTACGTTATATTATAAGGCATTTTCAATGATAGACTGCAAATATTACGTTATATTATATGGTATTTTCAATGATACAATGCATATTACGTTATATTATAAGGTATGTTCAATGATACACTGCATATTACGTTATATTGTAAGGTATGTTCAATGGTACACTGCATATTACGTTATATTATAAGGCATTTTCAACGATAGACTGAAAATATTACGTTATATTATAAGGTATTTTGCATGATACACTGCATATTACGTTATATTACAAGACATTTTCAATGACACACTGCAAATATTACGTTATATTATAAGGCATTTTGAACGATACACTGCATATTAGATTATATTAGAAGGCATTTTCAATGATACACTGCATATTGCGTTATATTATAAGGTATTTTCAATGATACACTGCGTATTACGTTATATTACAACGTATTTTCAATAATACACTGCATAGTACGTTATACTATAAGGTATTTTTAACGATACACTGCATATTAGATTGTATTATAAGGTATTTTCAATGATACACAGCATATTACGTTATATTATAAGGTATTTTAAATGATACACTGCATATTACGTTATATCATAAGGTATTTTCAATGATACACTGCATATTACGTTATATTATAAGGTATTTTGCATGATACACTGCATGCTAGATTATATTATAAGATATTTTCAATGATAGACTACATATTACATTACATTATAAGGTATTTTCAATGATAGACTGCATATTACGTTATATTATAAGGTATTTTCAATGATACACTGCATATTACGTTATATTATAAGGTATTTTGCATGATACACTGCATGCTAGATTATATTATAAGATATTTTCAATGATAGACTACATATTACATTACATTATAAGGTATTTTCAATGATACACTGCATATTACGTTATATTATAAGGTATTTTCAATGATACACTGCATATTACATTACATTATAAGGTATTTTCAATGATACACTGCATATTACGTTATATTATAAGGTATTTTCAATGATACACTGCATATTACGTTATATTATGAGGTATTTTCAATGATACACTGCATTTTACGTTATATTATATGGTATTTTCAATGATACACTGCATATTACGTTATATTATAAGGCATTTTCAATGATAGACTGCAAATATTACGTTATATTATATGGTATTTTCAATGATACAATGCATATTACGTTATATTATAAGGTATGTTCAATGATACACTGCATATTACGTTATATTGTAAGGTATGTTCAATGATACACTGCATATTACGTTATATTATAAGGCATTTTCAACGATAGACTGAAAATATTACGTTATATTATAAGGTATTTTGCATGATACACTGCATGTTAGATTATATTATAAGATATTTTCAATGATAGACTGCGTATTACATTACATTATAAGGTATTTTCAATGATACACTGCATATTACGGTATATTATAAGGTATTTTCAATGATACACTGCATATTACGTTATATTATATGGTATTTTCAATGATACACTGCATATTACGTTATATTATAAGGTATTTTGAATGATACACTGCATATTACGTTATATTATATGGTATTTTCAATGATACACTGCATATTACGTTATATTATAAGGTATTTTGAATGATACACTGCATATTGCGTTATATTATGAGGTATTTTCAATGATACACTGCATATTACGTTATATTATAAGGTATTTTGAACGATACACTGCATGTTAGATTATATTATAAGATATTTTCAATGATAGACTGCATATTACATTACATATATAAGGTATTTTCAATGATACACTGCATATTACGGTATATTATAAGGTATTTTGAATGATACACTGCATATTGCGTTATATTATGAGGTATTTTCAATGATAGACTGCAAATATTACGTTATATTATATGGTATTTTCAATGATACAATGCATATTACGTTATATTATAAGGTATGTTCAATGATACACTGCATATTACGTTATATTGTAAGGTATGTTCAATGGTACACTGCATATTACGTTATATTATAAGGCATTTTCAACGATAGACTGAAAATATTACGTTATATTATAAGGTATTTTGCATGATACACTGCATGTTAGATTATATTATAAGATATTTTTAATGATAGACTGCGTATTACATTACATTATAAGGTATTTTCAATGATACACTGCATATTACGGTATATTATAAGGTATTTTCAATGATACACTGCATATTACGTTATATTATATGGTATTTTCAATGATACACTGCATATTACGTTATATTATAAGGTATTTTGAATGATACACTGCATATTACGTTATATTATATGGTATTTTCAATGATACACTGCATATTACGTTATATTATAAGGTATTTTGAATGATACACTGCATATTGCGTTATATTATGAGGTATTTTCAATGATACACTGCATACTACGTTATATTATAAGGCATTTTCAATGATAGACTGCAAATATTACGCTATATTATAAGGTATTTTGCATGATACACTGCATTTTAGATTATATTATAAGATATTTTCAATGATAGACTGCGTATTACATTACATTATAAGGTATTTTCAATGATACACTGCATATTACGTTATATTACAAGGCATTTTCAATGATAGACTGCAAATATTACGTTATATTATAAGGTATTTTGAACGATACACTGCATATTACATTATATTATAAGGTATTTTCAATGATACACTGCATATTACGTTATATTACAAGACATTTTCAATGACACACTGCAAATATTACGTTATATTATAAGGCATTTTGAACGATACACTGCATATTAGATTATATTAGAAGGCATTTTCAATGATACACTGCATATTGCGTTATATTATAAGGTATTTTCAATGATACACTGCGTATTACGTTATATTACAACGTATTTTCAATAATACACTGCATAGTACGTTATACTATAAGGTATTTTTAACGATACACTGCATATTAGATTGTATTATAAGGTATTTTCAATGATACACAGCATATTACGTTATATTATAAGGTATTTTAAATGATACACTGCATATTACGTTATATCATAAGGTATTTTCAATGATACACTGCATATTACGTTATATTATAAGGTATTTTCAATGATACACTGCATATTACTTTAGATTATAAGGTATTTTCAATGATACACTGCATATTACGTTATATTACAAGGCATTTTCAATGATAGACTGCAAATATTACGTTATATTATACGGTATTTTGAACGATACACTGCATATTAGATTATATTATAAGGTATTTTCAATGATACACAGCATATTACGTTATATGATAAGGTATTTTCAATGATACACTGCATATTACGTTATATTACAAGGCATTTTCAATGATAGACTGCAAATATTACGATATATTATAAGGTATTTTGAACAATACAATGCATATTAGATTATATTATAAGGTATTTTCAATGATACACTGCATATTACGTTACATTACAAGACATTTTCAATGATAGACTGCAAATATTACGTTATATTATAAGGTATTTTGAACGATACACTGGATATTAGATTAGATTATAAGGTATTTTGAACGATACAATGCATATTAGATTATATTATAAGGTATTTTCAATGATACACAGCATATTACGTTATATTATAAGGTATTATCAATGATACACTGCATATTACGTTATATTATGAGGTATTGTCAATGATAGACTGCATGTTACGTTATATTATAAGGTATTATGAATGATACACTGCATATTACGTTATATTATAAGGTATTTTCAATGATACTCAGCATATTACGTTATATTATAAGGTATTTTCAATGATACACTGCATATTAGATTATATTATAAGGTATTTTCAATGATACACTGCATATTACGTTATATTACAAGGTATTTTGAACGATACACTGCATATTAGATTATATTATAAGGTATTTTCAATGATACACTGCATATTACGTTATATCATAAGGTATTTTCAATGATACACTGCATATTACGTTATATTATAAGGTATTTTCAATGTTACACTGCATATTACGTTATATTATAAGGTATTTTCAATGATACACAGCATATTACGTTATATTATAAGGTATTTTCAATGATACACTGCATATTACGTTATATCATAAGGTATTTTCAATGATACACTGCATATTACGTTATATTATAAGGTATTTTCAATGATACACTGCATATTACTTTATATTATAAGGTATTTTCAATGATACACTGCATATGACGTTATATTACAAGACATTTTCAATGATAGACTGCAAATATTACGTTACATTATAAGGTATTTTGAACGATACACTGCATATTAGATTATATTATAAGGTATTTTCAATGATACACTGCATATTACGTTATATTACAAGACATTTTCAATGATAGACTGCAAATATTACGTTACATTATAAGGTATTTTCAATGATACACTGCATATTAGATTATATTATAAGGTATTTTCAATGATACACTGCATATTACGTTATATTACAAGGTATTTTGAACGATACACTGCATATTAGATTATATTATAAGGTATTTTCAATGATACACTGCATATTACGTTATATTATAAGGTATTTTCAATGATACTCAGCATATTACGTTATATTATAAGGTATTTTCAATGATACACTGCATATTAGATTATATTATAAGGTATTTTCAATGATACACTGCATATTACGTTATATTACAAGGTATTTTGAACGATACACTGCATATTAGATTATATTATAAGGTATTTTCAATGATACACTGCATATTACGTTATATCATAAGGTATTTTCAATGATACACTGCATATTACGTTATATTATATGGTATTTTCAATGTTACACTGCATATTACGTTATATCATAAGGTATTTTCAATGATACACTGCATATGACGTTATATTATAAGGTATTTTCAATGATACACTGCATATTACGTTATATCATAAGGTATTTTCAATGATACACTGCATATTACGTTATATTATAAGGTATTTTCAATGATACACTGCATATTACTTTATATTATAAGTTATTTTCAATGATACACTGCATATTACGTTATATTACAAGGCATTTTCAATGATAAACTGCAAATATTACGTTATATTATAAGGTATTTTCAATAATTCACTGCATATTACGTTATATTATAAGGTATTTTGAATGATACACTGCATATTGCGTTATATTATAAGGTATTTTCAATGATACACAGCATATTACGTTATATTATAAGGTATTTTCAATGATACACTGCATATTACGTTATATTACAAGACATTTTCAATGATAGACTGCAAATATTACGTTACATTATAAGGTATTTTGAACGATACACTGCATATTAGATTATATTATAAGGTATTTTCAATGATACACTGCATATTACGTTATATTATAAGGTATTTTCAATGTTACACTGCATATTGCGTTATATTATAAGGTATTTTCAAAGATACACTGCATATTACGTTATATTATAAGGTATTTTCAATGATACACGGCATATTACGTTATATTATAAGGTATTTTCAATGATACACTGCATATTACGTTATATTATAAGGTATTTTCAATGATACACTGCATATTACTTTATATTTTAAGGTATTTTCAATGATACACTGCATATTACGTTATATTATAAGGTATTGTCAATGATAGACTGCATGTTACGTTACATAATAAGGTATTTTGAACGATACACTGCATATTAGATTATATTATAAGGTATTTTCAATGATACACTGCATATTACGTTATATTACAAGACATTTTCAATGATAGACTGCAAATATTACGTTATATTATAAGGTATTTTGAACGATACACTGCATATTAGATTATATTATAAGGTATTTTCAATGATACACTGCATATTACGTTATATTATAAGGTATTTTCAATGATACACTGCATATTACGTTATATTACAAGACATTTTCAATGATAGACTGCAAATATTACGTTACATTATAAGGTATTTTGAACGATACACTGCATATTAGATTATATTATAAGGTATTTTCAATGATACACTGCATATTACGTTATATTACAAGACATTTTCAATGATAGACTGCAAATACTACGTTACATTATAAGGTATTTTCAATGATACACTGCATATTAGATTATATTATGAGGTATTTTCAATGATACACTGCATATTACGTTATATTATAAGGTATTTTCAATGTTACACTGCATATTACGTTATATTATAAGGTATTTTCAATGATACACTGCATATTACGTTATATTATAAGGTATTTTCAATGATACACTGCATATTACATTACATTATAAGGTATTTTCAATGATACACTGCATATTACGTTATATTATAAGGTTGTTTTCAATGATACACTGCATATTACGTTATATTATAAGGTATTTTCAATGATACACTGCATATTACGTTATATTATAAGGTATTTTCAATGATACATTGCATATTACTTTATATTTTAAGGTATTTTCAATGATACACTGCATATTACGTGTAAGTTTGTACTTACGCGCCAAACTTGGTCGTCTGACTCTGGCGGTCACACGACCAGCTACAATGTCTCGCGAGGCGACGCGCGACGGGAGAGATGAGAGAACGTAAGATAAAGACACGTGCTTCAGGAACACTACTAATTGTTGAGGGTTATTAAGGACTATTGTATTGATTCAGGTATGGTAGAAATTTATCGCATTGTAAATAGGTTATTAGCCTTGAGCTAATTTGTAAATATGTGTATTTTTAATACAGTTGTTTTTCTGCATCAACGAGTGCCGATTTAATAACCTCCAAATCCGATTCCTTAATTGGTGAAGTCTTGAATACAGACTTACAAATCAATACAATGGATTTAATCAAAGTGAAATTGCACTTTGCCTCTGAAGCCGGAGCAGATTCCAGGAGCACTGTGGTGAAAGTGAAAACCATCCAGAGGTTGGATCAACCGGAAATTTTTGCTTTTCCCAGAGATAAGCAAACCGAGGCGCAACACGTACAATTATTTAAAAATGAGATCGTAAAAGGCGTGGTGAGAAGTTTAAAAACACGTAATAGATTTAGAAAGGTGGTGGTAACTTTATCTAAGGAGCTCGAATCTATTTATTTGGATGAAGAAGGAAATGTGATCTTCCATGATGAGTATTTAGAGGAGGCTCCACCAATACCTACCAACGCACAAGCTAATTCAACAGAAAAATCTAGTCGGTCAAAAGCTAAGGATATCATTCTAGAGAAGTTTAATGGTGAGAACTTCAAGGCAAATACATGGCTGAAATTATTTATACAAGAATGTAAAAGAGTGAGCATCACACAAGAGCAGTATGCTGAGACCCTAAGACTATTTTTAGAAAAATCTGCTCTAGAATGGTTTAATAGTTGTATGAAGGAGCAGTCTTTGGTTAATAATTGGGAAGTTTGGAATAATTCATTTCTAGAAACCTTTTCTGCACAATCTTGGGCTGAGATAGCCTACGCATATAATTTTAGATTTTTAAATGGCTCTTTATTAGAATACGCATTAAAGAAAAGAAATCTACTATTGGAGACAGATGAAGATATTTCCGTAAATACCCAAATTAATCTAATTGTTATTAATCTGCCAAGAATGATTCAAAATAAATTAGAAAAAAAAAGTTTAGTTAATATTGAAGATTTAATGTCTAAGTTAAAACAAATAGGTCAGTTCAATGAAAAAAAGGGAGAGACTCAAAAGCTCCTAACTACAAAAGCACCATGTGCATTTTGTGAAAAATTAGGCTATGCAAACAGGTTTCATCCTGAAAGTCTATGCAGATTGAAAACTCAAAAAATGAATAAACAAAAAAATGAAAACATTAAAATTGTGAACAACACAGAAATTCAAGAAATTATAGCTAGCTCGGCAGAAGCAAAAAACGCATAGTCACCCCACTTATCAAACTTAAAGTATTAATAAATAAAAATCCTGCGATTGGTCTTTATGATTCAGGATCTAATATATCTCTAATAAACTACGAGTTTTGGGAAAAGAATAATGTGAGTAAGAAAACGATAAGTGGAGGTGAGAATATAAAAGGATTAACAGGAATAACAAAGTCGGAAGGCACGGTAACCTTGTTAGTTGAAATTGGCAATATAAGAGAAAATTTTCCTTTTTTCATTATAAAAAGTAATACCTTTAAGGAAGATCTGTTGTTAGGTCTAGATTTGATAAAAAAATTTAAACTGTGTCAGGATGAAAATTTGCGAATATCACAAAAAAGTGAAATAGATAAAAATGAAAATTCAACAATCGCGAACATCAAAAAGGAGGACATTTTGACTGTAAATAAGACACAGGTAGTAATAGATACAATACTGAAGGAAAATGAACAAATATTCGCAAACTCAAAATTCGACATAGGAATTACAAAAGACTATGAAGCATCAATTAAATTGACGCAAGTTAGATATATTGCGAAAAAACCTTATAGAACGTCATTTCAAGACAAAATGGAAATTGAAAAGCAAATTTGTGAGTTATTAAAAGCAGATCTGATAGAAGAATCATGCAGCCCGTATGCAGCTCCAGTCACACTGGTATATAAAAAAGAAGAAGGAAAAAAATCACGTTTATGCATCGACTATAGAGAATTAAATAAATTACTTGTACCAGAGAGTCAACCGTTTCCCAGGATTGACGACTTAACGGTCCATGCTAGAGATTGTAAATTCTTCACAAAAATGGATGTAAATTCGGCGTTCTGGTCGATACCAGTGCGCGAAAAAGACAGATATAAAACAGCATTCGTGACACATAATGGTCATTGGCAATGGAAGTGCCTACCATTTGGCCTAAAATCCTCACCAGCGATTTTCCAAAGAGTTTTATCTAGTATTTTAAGAAAACATGGTCTGGGTAATTTTGCTGTAAATTACATCGATGACGTGTTAATATATTCAAAAACGTATGAGGAGCATCTAAAACACGTTCAAATAACATTGAAAGCACTGCTAGAAGCAGGTTTCAAATTGAATAAAGTAAAATGCAAATTTGCACAGAGAAAAATTATTTATCTGGGTCATGAAATAGGTGAAAATTACGTAAGACCATTAAGTGATAATCTGGTGGCAATAAAAAAATTCCCTATACCTGAAACAAGAAAACATGTAAGGCAATTTCTGGGCAAAGTAAATTTCTATCTACAATATATTCCGAAGCATACTATATTATTAGAGCCATTACACAATTTATTGAGGAAAAATGTGGAGTTTTGCTGGTCAAATAAATGTCAAGTTCACTTTGAAAAAATAAAAGAGCACTTATGCTCAGCTCCAGTGTTAGCAATTTTCGATCCAGGAGGACCTATATATATTTTTACAGATGCAAGTATAGATGGAGTTGGAGCGATTTTGAAACAGCCACAAGAGAACAAAGAACTAAAACCAGTATTTTATTTCTCCAGAAAACTGACAAAAACTCAGAAAACAAAAAGAGCTATATTTATTGAATGCTTAGCTATAAAAGAAGCCATTTTATACTGGCAGTATTATCTAATAGGAAAAAAATTTATTGTATTTACAGACCACAGACCAATAGAAAATTTTAATATAAAGAAAAGTGATGATCCAGAGTTGCTACAAATTTTGAACTATATATCACAATTCGAGTTTGAAATAGTATATAACCCAGGAAAAGATAACCTGGAAGCGGACTGTCTATCTCGAAACCCGGTATTAGAACCGATCGAACAAGAAGAAGAAAATTCGAAAATAAAAACAACAAATGTAGTAAGAATAGAAGAAATACAAAAGAACCAAAAGTTTTTACCATTGGATAATAAATATGACACTGAAAATAACGTTATATATAAAACACTAAATAATAGGAAAAAAATTTGGATTACAGAAGAATATGGAATATCACTTATCAAAGAAGTTCACAAAAAACAGGGTCACATTGGGACCAAACAATTAAATGTAACAATTGGATATAAATTCTATTTTAAAAATATGTACAAACATATTAAAAATATCTGCCGCTCTTGTGAAACATGTATAAAAAACAAGTCAAGAATTGGTTGTTTCAAAGCGCCTCTGTCACAGTTAGGTCCAGCGAAAAGACCATTTGAAATTATGTCTTTGGATACGATAGGAGGTTTTAAAGCTAACAAGAGTACTAAGAAATACCTACATTTAATCATTGATCACTTCACAAGATACGCTTTTATAAGCACATCAACAACACAAGTAGCCAAAGACTTTATTAAGCTAATGAAAAAAGTAGAAAAAGAAAAAGAGGAAAAAATTGAAATATTACTAGCTGACCAATACGCTGGCATAAATTCTGGTGAATTTAAGCAATATTTAAAGAAACAAGAGATAGCGTTAATCCTCACAGCAGTTGATTGCGCTTTTTCGAATGGCTTGAATGAAAGGACAAATCAAACAATAGTTAACAGAATAAGATGTAAAATCTATGAGAATAGAAACAAACCATGGCCAGTGATAGCAGAAGAATGTATCAAGGAATATAATAACACCATACATAGTTCCACAGGTTTTACTCCAAATTATCTGCTAACTGGAATAGACAACTCTATCTTACCTGAACAGTTGGATGAAAATAACAAGTTAAATTTAAAAAAGAACAGAGAAATAGCTTATGAAAATTCAAAGAAAGTACATGATAAGAACAAGATTTATTATGATAAAAAGGTAAAGAAGTTAGAATATAATATAGGAGATCTGGTTTATGTCCAAAACAGTAATAAATTAAACAGAAGAAAATTGGATGTGGTCAGAACAGGACCATTCAAAATAAAGGAAAAAAGATCTGATTCAATATATGTTATTAATGGCGGGTTTAAGAAGAATGAGTCAAATTTATTTCACGCCAGCAAGTTAGTTCCATACTCGGTAACAAAGTAGCCCTCGGTCAGATAAAGGGGGGATGTAAGTTTGTACTTACGCGCCAAACTTGGTCGTCTGACTCTGGCGGTCACACGACCAGCTACAATGTCTCGCGAGGCGACGCGCGACGGGAGAGATGAGAGAACGTAAGATAAAGACACGTGCTTCAGGAACACTACTAATTGTTGAGGGTTATTAAGGACTATTGTATTGATTCAGGTATGGTAGAAATTTATCGCATTGTAAATAGGTTATTAGCCTTGAGCTAATTTGTAAATATGTGTATTTTTAATACAGTTGTTTTTCTGCATCAACGAGTGCCGATTTAATAACCTCCAAATCCGATTCCTTAATTGGTGAAGTCTTGAATACAGACTTACATACGTTATATTATAAGGTATTGTCAATGATAGACTGCATGTTACGTTATATTATAAGGTATTTTGAACGATACACTGCATATTAGATTATATTATAAGGTATTTTCAATGATACACTGCATATTGCGTTATATTATAAGGTATTTTCAATGATACACTGCATATTGCGATATATTATAAGGTATTTTCAATGATACACTGCATATTACGTTATATTACAAGGCATTTTCAATGATAGACTGTAAATGTTACGTTATATTATAAGGTATTTTGAACGATACACTGCATACTATGTTATATTATAAGGTATTTTCAATGATACACTGCATATTACGTTATATTATAAGGTATTTTCAATGATACACTGCATATTACGTTATATCATAAAGTATTTTCAATGATACACTGCATATTACGTTATATCATAAGGTATTTTCAATGATACACTTTATATTACGTCATATCATAAGGTATTTTCAATGATACACTGCATATTACGTTATATTACAAGGCATTTTCAATGATAGACTGCAAATGTTACGTTATATTATAAGGTATTATGAACGATACACTGCATATTAGATTATATTATAAGGTATTTTCAATGATACACTGCATATTACGTTATATTACAAGACATTTTCAATGATAGACTGCAAATATTACGTTACATTATAAGGTATTTTGAACGATACACTGCATATTAGATTATATTATAAGGTATTTACAATGATACACTTGCATATTACGTTATATTATAAGGTATTTTCAATGATACACTGCATATTAGATTATATTATAAGGTATATTCAATGATACACAGCATATTACGTTATATTGTAAGGGATTTCCAATGAGACACTGCATATTCCGTTATATTATAAAGTATTTTCAATGATACACTGCATATTACGTTATATTATAAGGTATTTTCAATGATACACTGCATATTACTTTATATTATAAGGTATTTTCAATGATAGACTGCATGTTACGTTATATTATAAGGTATTTTCAATAATACACTGCATATTACGTTATATTATAAGGTATTTACAATGATACACTGCATATTACGTTATATTATAAGGTATTTTCAATGATACACTGCATATTAGATTATATTATAAGGTATATTCAATGATACACAGCATATTACGTTATATTATAAGGGATTTCCAATGAGACACTGCATATTCCGTTATATTATAAAGTATTTTCAATGATACACTGCATATTACGTCATATTATAAGGTATTTTCAATGATACACTGCATATTACGTTATATTACAAGGCATTTTCAATGATAGACTGCAAATGTTACGTTATATTATAAGGTATTATGAACGATACACTGCATATTAGATTATATTATAAGGTATTTTCAATGATACACTGCATATTACGTTATATACAAGACATTTTCAATGATAGACTGCAAATATTACGTTACATTATAAGGTATTTTGAACGATACACTGCATATTAGATTATATTATAAGGTATTTACAATGATACACTTGCATATTACGTTATATTATAAGGTATTTTCAATGATACACTGCATATTAGATTATATTATAAGGTATATTCAATGATACACAGCATATTACGTTATATTGTAAGGGATTTCCAATGAGACACTGCATATTCCGTTATATTATAAAGTATTTTCAATGATACACTGCATATTACGTTATATTATAAGGTATTTTCAATGATACACTGCATATTACTTTATATTATAAGGTATTTTCAATGATAGACTGCATGTTACGTTATATTATAAGGTATTTTCAATAATACACTGCATATTACGTTATATTATAAGGTATTTACAATGATACACTGCATATTACGTTATATTATAAGGTATTTTCAATGATACACTGCATATTAGATTATATTATAAGGTATATTCAATGATACACAGCATATTACGTTATATTATAAGGGATTTCCAATGAGACACTGCATATTCCGTTATATTATAAAGTATTTTCAATGATACACTGCATATTACGTTATATTATAAGGTATTTTCAATGATACACTGCATATTACATTATTTTATAAGGTATTTTCAATAATACACTGCATATTACGTTATATTATATGGTATTTTCAATGATACACTGCATATTACGTTAAATTATAAGGTATTTGCAATGATACACTGCATATTACGTTATATTACAAGGCATTTTCAATGATAGACTGCAAATATTACGTTATATTATAAGGTATTTTGAACGATACACTGCATATTAGATTATATTATAAGGTATATTCAGTGATACACAGCATATTACGTTATATTGTAAGGGATTTCCAATGAGACACTGCATATTCCGTTATATTATAAAGTATTTTCAATGATACACTGCATATTACGTTATATTATAAGGTATTTTCAATGATAGACTGCATGTTACGTTATATTATAAGGTATTTACAATGATACACTGCATATTACGTTATATTATAAGGTATTTTCAATGATACACTGCATATTAGATTATATTATAAGGTATATTCAATGATACACAGCATATTACGTTAGATTATAAGGGATTTCCAATGAGACACTGCATATTCCGTTATATTATAAGGTATTTTCAATAATACACTGCATATATAAGTTATATTATATGGTATTTTCAATGATACACTGCATATTACGTTATATTATAAGGTATTTGCAATGATACACTGCATATTACGTTATATTACAAGGCATTTTGAATGATACACTGCATATTACGTTATATTATAAGGTATTTTCAATGATACACTGCATATTACGTTATATTACAAGGCATTTTCAATGATAGACTGCAAATATTACGTTATATTATAAGGTATTTTCAATGATAGACTGCATGTTACGTTATATTATAAGGTATTTTGAACGATACACTGCATATTCCGGTATATTATAAAGTATTTTCAATGATACACTGGATATTACGTTATATTATATGGTATTTTCAATGAGACATTTCAAAATCCTGTTAATTTATAAAGTATTTTCAATGATACACTGCATATTACATTATATTATAAGGTATTTTCAATAATACACTGCATATTACGTTATATTATAAGGTATTTTCAATGATAGACTGCATGTTACGTTATATTATAAGGTATTTTCAATGATACACTGCATATTACATTATTTTATAATGTATTTTCAATAATACACTGCATATTACGTTATATTATATGGTATTTTCAATGAGACACTGCATATTCCGTTAATTTATAAAGTATTTTCAATGATACACTGCATATTACATTATATTATAAGGTATTTTCAATAATACACTGCATATTACGTTATATTATAAGGTATTTTCAATGATACACTGCATATTACGTTATATTATAAGGTATTTTCAATGATACACTGCATATTACTTTATATTATAAGGTATTTTCAATGATAGACTGCATGTTACGTTATATTATAAGGTATTTACAATGATACACTGCATATTACGCTATATTATAAGGTATTTTCAATGATACACTGCATATTAGATTATATTATAAGGTATATTCAATGATACACAGCATATTGCGTTAGATTATAAGGGATTTCCAATGAGACACTGCATATTCCGTTATATTATAAGGTATTTTCAATAATACACTGCATATATAAGTTATATTATATGGTATTTTCAATGATACACTGCATATTACGTTATATTATAAGGTATTTGCAATGATACACTGCATATTACGTTATATTACAAGGCATTTTCAATGATAGACTGCAAATATTACGTTATATTATAAGGTATTTTGAACGATACACTGCATATTAGATTATATTATAAGGTATATTCAGTGATACACAGCATATTACGTTATATTGTAAGGGATTTCCAATGAGACACTGCATATTCCGTTATATTATAAAGTATTTTCAATGATACACTGCATATTACGTTATATTATAAGGTATTTTCAATGATACACTGCATATTACATTATTTTATAAGGTATTTTCAATAATACACTGCATATTACGTTATATTATATGGTATTTTCAATGAGACACTGCATATTCCGTTAATTTATAAAGTATTTTCAATGATACACTGCATATTACATTATATTATAAGGTATTTTCAATAATACACTGCATATTACGTTATATTATAAGGTATTTTCAATGATAGACTGCATGTTACGTTATATTATAAGGTATTTTCAATGATACACTGCATATTACGTTATATTATAAGGTATTTTCAATGATACACTGCATATTACGTTATATTACAAGGCATTTTCAATGATAGACTGCAAATATTACGTTATATTATAAGGTATTTTGAACGATACACTGCATATTAGATTACATTATAAGGTATATTCAGTGATACACAGCATATTACGTTATATTATAAGGGATTTCCAATGAGACACTGCATATTCCGTTATATTATAAGGTATTTTCAATGATACACTGCATATTACATTATTTTATAATGTATTTTCAATAATACACTGCATATTACGTTATATTATATGGTATTTTCAATGAGACACTGCATATTCCGTTAATTTATAAAGTATTTTCAATGATACACTGCATATTACATTATATTATAAGGTATTTTCAATAATACACTGCATATTACGTTATATTATAAGGTATTTTCAATGATAGACTGCATGTTACGTTATATTATAAGGTATTTTCAATGATACACTGCATATTACGTTATATTATAAGGGATTTTCAATGAGACACTGCATATTCCGTTAATTTATAAAGTATTTTCAATGATACACTGCATATTACATTATATTATAAGGTATTTTCAATAATACACTGCATATTACGTTATATTATAAGGTATTTTCAATGATAGACTGCATGTTACGTTATATTATTAGGTATTTTGAATGATACACTACATATTACGTTATATTATAAGGTATTTTCAATGATACGCTGCATATTACTTTATATTATAAGGTATTTTCAATGATAGACTGCATGTTACGTTATATTATAAGGTATTTGCAATGGTACACTGCATATTACTTTATATTATAAGGTATTTTCAATGATAGACTGCATGTTACGTTATATTATAAGGTATTTACAATGATACACTGCATATTACGTTATATTATAAGGTATTTTCAATGATACACTGCATATTACGTTATATTATAAGGTATTTTCAATGATAGACTGCATGTTACGTTATATTATAAGGTATTTACAATGATACACTGCATATTACGTTATATTATAAGGTATTTTCAATGATACACTGCATATTAGATTATATTATAAGGTATATTCAATGATACACAGCATATTACGTTAGATTATAAGGGATTTCCAATGAGACACTGCATATTCCGTTATATTATAAAGTATTTTCAATGATACACTGCATATTACGTTATATTATAAGGTATTTTCAATGATACACTGCATATTACATTATTTTATAAGGTATTTTCAATAATACACTGCATATTACGTTATATTATATGGTATTTTCAATGAGACACTGCATATTCCGTTAATTTATAAAGTATTTTCAATGATACACTGCATATTACATTATATTATAAGGTATTTTCAATAATACACTGCATATTACGTTATATTATAAGGTATTTTCAATGATAGACTGCATGTTACGTTATATTATTAGGTATTTTGAATGATACACTACATATTACGTTATATTATAAGGTATTTTCAATGATACGCTGCATATTACTTTATATTATAAGGTATTTTCAATGATAGACTGCATGTTACGTTATATTATAAGGTATTTGCAATGATACACTGCATATTACGTTATATTACAAGGCATTTTCAATGATAGACTGCAAATATTACATTATATTATAAGGTATTTTGAACGATACACTGCATATTAGATTATATTATAAGGTATATTCAGTGATACACAGCATATTACGTTATATTATAAGGGATTTCCAATGAGACACTGCATATTCCGTTAATTTATAAAGTATTTTCAATGATACACTGCATATTACATTATATTATAAGGTATTTTCAATAATACACTGCATGTTACGTTATATTATAAGGTATTTTCAATGATAGACTGCATGTTACGTTATATTATAAGGTATTTTCAATGATACACTGCATATTACGTTATATTATAAGATATTTTCAATGATACACTGCATATTACTTTATATTATAAGGTATTTTGAATGATAGACTGCATGTTACGTTATATTATAAGGTATTTTCAATAATACACTGCATATTACGTTATATTATAAGGTATTTTCAATGATACACTGCATATTACGTTATATTATAAGGTATTTTCAATGATACACTGCATATTAGATTATATTATAAGGTATATTCAATGATACACAGCATATTACGTTCTATTATAAGGGATTTCCAATGAGACACTGCATATTCCGTTATATTATAAAGTATTTTCAATGATACACTGCATATTACGTTATATTATAAGGTATTTTCAATGATACACTGCATATTACGATATATTACAAGGCATTTTCAATGATAGACTGCAAATATTACGTTATATTATAAGGTATTTTGAACGATACACTGCATATTAGATTATATTATAAGGTATATTCAATGGTACACAGCATATTACGTTATATTATAAGGGATTTCCAATGAGACACTGCATATTCCGTTATATTATAAAGTATTTTCAATGATACACTGCATATTACATTATATTACAAGGCATTTTCAATGATAGACTGCAAATATTACGTTATATTATAAGGTATTTTGAACGATACACTGCATATTCCGGTATATTATAAAGTATTTTCAATGATACACTGCATATTACGTTATATTATAAGGTATTTTCAATGATACACTGCATATTACATTATTTTATAAGGTATTTTCAATAATACACTGCATATTACGTTATATTATAATGTATTTTCAATGATAGACTGCATATTACGTTATATTATAAGGGATTTTCAATGAGACACTGCATATTCCTTTATATTACAAGGCATTTTCAATGATAGACTGCAAATATTACGTTATATTATAAGGTATTTTGAACGATACACTGCATATTAGATTATATTATAAGGTATTTTCAATGATACACTGCATATTACGTTATATTACAAGACATTTTCAATGATAGACTGCAAATATTACGTTACATTATAAGGTATTTTGAACGATACACTGCATATTAGATTATATTATAAGGTATTTTCAATGATACACTGCATATTACGTTATATTACAAGACATTTTCAATGATAGACTGCAAATATTACGTTATATTATAAGGTATTTTGAACGATACACTGCATATTCGATTATATTATAAGGCATATTCAATGATACACAGCATATTACGTTATATTATAAGGGATTTCCAATGAGACACTGCATATTCCGTTATATTATAAAGTATTTTCAATGATACACTGCATATTACGTTATATTATAAGGTATTTGCAATGATACACTGCATATTACGTTATATTACAAGGCATTTTCAATGATAGACTGCAAATATTACATTATATTATAAGGTATTTTGAACGATACACTGCATATTAGATTATATTATAAGGTATATTCAGTGATACACAGCATATTACGTTATATTATAAGGGATTTCCAATGAGACACTGCATATTCCGTTAATTTATAAAGTATTTTCAATGATACACTGCATATTACATTATATTATAAGGTATTTTCAATAATACACTGCATATTACGTTATATTATAAGGTATTTTCAATGATAGACTGCATGTTACGTTATATTATAAGGTATTTTCAATGATACACTGCATATTACGTTATATTATAAGATATTTTCAATGATACACTGCATATTACTTTATATTATAAGGTATTTTGAATGATAGACTGCATGTTACGTTATATTATAAGGTATTTTCAATAATACACTGCATATTACGTTATATTATAAGGTATTTACAATGATACACTGCATATTACGTTATATTATAAGGTATTTTCAATGATACACTGCATATTAGATTATATTATAAGGTATATTCAATGATACACAGCATATTACGTTCTATTATAAGGGATTTCCAATGAGACACTGCATATTCCGTTATATTATAAAGTATTTTCAATGATACACTGCATATTACGTTATATTATAAGGTATTTTCAATGATACACTGCATATTACGTTATATTACAAGGCATTTTCAATGATAGACTGCAAATATTACGTTATATTATAAGGTATTTTGAACGATACACTGCATATTAGATTATATTATAAGGTATATTCAATGGTACACAGCATATTACGTTATATTATAAGGGATTTCCAATGAGACACTGCATATTCCGTTATATTATAAAGTATTTTCAATGATAGACTGCATGTTACGTTATATTACAAGACATTTTCAATGATACACTGCATATTACGTTATATTACAGGGCATTTTCAATGATAGACTGCAAATATTACGTTATATTATAAGGTATTTTGAACGATACACTGCATATTAGATTATATTATAAGGTATATTCAATGGTACACAGCATATTACGTTATATTATAAGGGATTTCCAATGAGACACTGCATATTCCGTTATATTATAAAGTATTTTCAATGATACACTGCATATTACATTATATTACAAGGCATTTTCAATGATAGACTGCAAATATTACGTTATATTATAAGGTATTTTGAACGATACACTGCATATTCCGGTATATTATAAAGTATTTTCAATGATACACTGCATATTACGTTATATTATAAGGTATTTTCAATGATACACTGCATATTACATTATTTTATAAGGTATTTTCAATAATACACTGCATATTACGTTATATTATAATGTATTTTCAATGATAGACTGCATATTACGTTATATTATAAGGGATTTTCAATGAGACACTGCATATTCCTTTATATTACAAGGCATTTTCAATGATAGACTGCAAATATTACGTTATATTATAAGGTATTTTGAACGATACACTGCATATTAGATTATATTATAAGGTATTTTCAATGATACACTGCATATTACGTTATATTACAAGACATTTTCAATGATAGACTGCAAATATTACGTTACATTATAAGGTATTTTGAACGATACACTGCATATTAGATTATATTATAAGGTATTTTCAATGATACACTGCATATTATGTTATATTACAAGACATTTTCAATGATAGACTGCAAATATTACGTTATATTATAAGGTATTTTGAACGATACACTGCATATTCGATTATATTATAAGGTATATTCAATGATACACAGCATATTACGTTATATTATAAGGGATTTCCAATGAGACACTGCATATTCCGTTATATTATAAAGTATTTTCAATGATACACTGCATATTACGTTATATTATAAGGTATTTTCAATGATACACTGCATATTACATTATTTTATAAGGTATTTTCAATAATACACTGCATATTACGTTATATTATATGGTATTTTCAATGAGACACTGCATATTCCGTTAATTTATAAAGTATTTTCAATGATACGCTGCATATTACTTTATATTATAAGGTATTTTCAATGATAGACTGCATGTTACGTTATTTTATAAGGTATTTTCAATAATACACTGCATATTACGTTATATTATAAGGTATTTACAATGATACACTGCATATTACGTTATATTATAAGGTATTTTCAATGATACACTGCATATTAGATTATATTATAAGGTATATTCAATGATACACAGCATATTACGTTATATTATAAGGGATTTCCAATGAGACACTGCATATTCCGTTATATTATAAGGTATTTTCAATAATACACTGCATATTACGTTATATTATATGGTATTTTCAATAATACACTGCATATTACGTTATATTATAATGTATTTTCAATGATAGACTGCATATTACGTTATATTATAAGGGATTTTCAATGACACACTGCATATTCCTTTATATTACAAGGCATTTTCAATGATAGACTGCAAATATTACGTTATATTATAAGGTATTTTGAACGATACACTGCATATTAGATTATATTATAAGGTATTTTCAATGATACACTGCATATTACGTTATATTACAAGACATTTTCAATGATAGACTGCAAATATTACGTTACATTATAAGGTATTTTGAACGATACACTGCATATTAGATTATATTATAAGGTATTTTCAATGATACACTGCATATTACGTTATATTACAAGACATTTTCAATGATAGACTGCAAATATTACGTTATATTATAAGGTATTTTGAACGATACACTGCATATTCGATTATATTATAAGGTATATTCAATGATACACAGCATATTACGTTATATTATAAGGGATTTCCAATGAGACACTGCATATTCCGTTATATTATAAAGTATTTTCAATGATACACTGCATATTACGTTATATTATAAGGTATTTTCAATGATACACTGCATATTACATTATTTTATAAGGTATTTTCAATAATACACTGCATATTACGTTATATTATATGGTATTTTCAATGAGACACTGCATATTCCGTTAATTTATAAAGTATTTTCAATGATACACTGCATATTACATTATATTATAAGGTATTTTCAATAATACACTGCATATTACGTTATATTATAAGGTATTTTCAATGATAGACTGCATGTTACGTTATATTATAAGGTATTTTGAATGATACACTGCATATTACGTTATATTATAAGGTATTTTCAATGATACGCTGCATATTACTTTATATTATAAGGTATTTTCAATGATAGACTGCATGTTACGTTATTTTATAAGGTATTTTCAATAATACACTGCATATTACGTTATATTATAAGGTATTTTCAATGATACACTGCATATTACGTTATATTATAAGGTATTTTCAATGATACACTGCATATTAGATTATATTATAAGGTATATTCAATGATACACAGCATATTACGTTATATTATAAGGGATTTCCAATGAGACACTGCATATTCCGTTATATTATAAGGTATTTTCAATAATACACTGCATATTACGTTATATTATATGGTATTTTCAATGATACACTGCATATTACGTTATATTATAAGGTATTTGCAATGATACACTGCATATTACGTTATATTACAAGGCATTTTCAATGATAGACTGCAAATATTACGTTATATTATAAGGTATTTTGAACGATACACTGCATATTAGATTATATTATAAGGTATATTCAGTGATACACAGCATATTACGTTATATTATAAGGGATTTCCAATGAGACACTGCATATTCCGTTATATTATAAAGTATTTTCAATGATACACTGCATATTACGTTATATTATAAGGTATTTTCAATGATAGACTGCATGTTACGTTATTTTATAAGGTATTTTCAATAATACACTGCATATTACGTTATATTATAAGGTATTTACAATGATACACTGCATATTACGTTATATTATAAGGTATTTTCAATGATACACTGCATATTAGATTATATTATAAGGTATATTCAATGATACACAGCATATTACGTTATATTATAAGGGATTTCCAATGAGACACTGCATATTCCGTTATATTATAAGGTATTTTCAATAATACACTGCATATTACGTTATATTATATGGTATTTTCAATAATACACTGCATATTACGTTATATTATAATGTATTTTCAATGATAGACTGCATATTACGTTATATTATAAGGGATTTTCAATGAGACACTGCATATTCCTTTATATTACAAGGCATTTTCAATGATAGACTGCAAATATTACGTTATATTATAAGGTATTTTGAACGATACACTGCATATTAGATTATATTATAAGGTATTTTCAATGATACACTGCATATTACGTTATATTACAAGACATTTTCAATGATAGACTGCAAATATTACGTTATATTATAAGGTATTTTGAACGATACACTGCATATTCGATTATATTATAAGGTATATTCAATGATACACAGCATATTACGTTATATTATAAGGGATTTCCAATGAGACACTGCATATTCCGTTATATTATAAAGTATTTTCAATGATACACTGCATATTACGTTATATTATAAGGTATTTTCAATGATACACTGCATATTACATTATTTTATAAGGTATTTTCAATAATACACTGCATATTACGTTATATTATATGGTATTTTCAATGAGACACTGCATATTCCGTTAATTTATAAAGTATTTTCAATGATACACTGCATATTACATTATATTATAAGGTATTTTCAATAATACACTGCATATTACGTTATATTATAAGGTATTTTCAATGATAGACTGCATGTTACGTTATATTATAAGGTATTTTGAATGATACACTGCATATTACGTTATATTATAAGGTATTTTCAATGATACGCTGCATATTACTTTATATTATAAGGTATTTTCAATGATAGACTGCATGTTACGTTATTTTATAAGGTATTTTCAATAATACACTGCATATTACGTTATATTATAAGGTATTTACAATGATACACTGCATATTACGTTATATTATAAGGTATTTTCAATGATACACTGCATATTAGATTATATTATAAGGTATATTCAATGATACACAGCATATTACGTTATATTATAAGGGATTTCCAATGAGACACTGCATATTCCGTTATATTATAAGGTATTTTCAATAATACACTGCATATTACGTTATATTATATGGTATTTTCAATGATACACTGCATATTACGTTATATTATAAGGTATTTGCAATGATACACTGCATATTACGTTATATTACAAGGCATTTTCAATGATAGACTGCAAATATTACGTTATATTATAAGGTATTTTGAACGATACACTGCATATTAGATTATATTATAAGGTATATTCAGTGATACACAGCATATTACGTTATATTAAAAGGGATTTCCAATGAGACACTGCATATTCCGTTATATTATAAAGTATTTTCAATGATACACTGCATATTACGTTATATTATAAGGTATTTTCAATGAGACACTGCATATTACATTATTTTATAAGGTATTTTCAATAATACACTGCATATTACGTTATATTATATGGTATTTTCAATGAGACACTGCATATTCCGTTAATTTATAAAGTATTTTCAATGATACACTGCATATTACAATATATTATAAGGTATTTTCAATAATACACTGCATATTACGTTATATTATAAGGTATTTTCAATGATAGACTGCATGT